>CM060245.1:4845085-4935786 GCA_030555515.1 Acutogordius australiensis
TATTCACAACTTCCAAGCCATACTTCAGTCCCTTTATCGTAACGGTCATATCGGACCTGAAGGCGGGGGCCGCAGAGGTCCTGGGGGTAAGGACGTGGGTGATCATCCGCCTATAACTCCCACCCCTCAACTTTTTGCAGGCCCAGATGCCGGTGGACGACATTTATCGCGGGAGGCGAAAACTCTATACGATTATATTTTTACCCATTTCGTGGCTACTGTAATTTTCTATTATTTAATTAAGAATGAAATTCAACATATTTTTAAAATTAAAAAAAAATCTGCAATTAATTAATTAGTTAGAAAGCTAAATTTTTATTAATCTAAAAAAATTGCAATTTTTTTTAATAAGCAAGTCATTTTAACATTTTGTTTTTGATTTAACTATTTTAATAAATAAGTGGTCAAATAAAATATTATGGATATTGATTAAAATAACGCTAAGAATTTTTTATGAAATTTATATCTATAACGATTACATACAATTTAATATATTAATTAATTTTATTTTATATGTGATTTATAATTTCTGTTCTAGAACATTAGGGATAAATAATTTTTAAATTTTTTAGATATATCATTCAAATAAAATCTCTAGCATGTGTGATTACAAGAAACTTTTAACAAATCTTTTTTTTTGAATTATTTTTTTTGATTCTTATTTTTTATAATATATCACGCTGAATCTGGTGATAAAAACAATTTTTTGAATTTTTAAATCTTAGCTTATATCTACTAATTTAGCTAATGAGCAGTGCTAAATACCTCGATCACGTGACCACGTTTGACATTTCGGGCGAAGGGTTTAGCAGTGAACATAGGGAACTTTTAGACGCCGGTTACATGGAAATCATGCCCTGGAAACTGGGCGAGAATGGACTTTCTCGGGCCCACCAACAGACAGGGCTCGAATTTAGGGAGGGCATGTATTACCCCATAACCAAAGTTCATTTTAATTACTTAAATCCAATAGTTAATTTGCATTTAGGATAATATCTAAAGTTGCTTTTTTCTTATTTTTTTGGTGAGGTTTTAGAATTTTAACTGAAGATACAAGCTCTCTTACAGCTTTCCCTATAAAAATAGTTGTGAGGGACTTTATCATTAGATGTTCAAAATGCCTTCGATAATAATATTATGTAAGAATTTATCTAGCAGTGTTTGTGATTTGATTTAAAATGTTAATAAGAATATTTATATATCTTGAAATTATTTAGTGTTTAAATATAACCTTTTTTTGACTAAATATTACCTATATCAATTGCAACTCTCATACAAATGGCCTAGTTTTTTTATCATTAGCTCGAAATATCAGAGGGTCACACAAACCCACCCTCACTGCTCACGGAATCAGACCTGATAAAGCTGATGGAAGAACATGGAATTGGAACGGACGCCAGCATCCCGGTTCATATTAAGAAAATACTCGATAGAAACTACGTTAGAATTGGGAATAATCCATATGGAGCGCATAACAAACAAAGAAGTAATTTGCCACATTTTGGCGTTTACCCGAAGTTTGCCATTAGTTTTTTATATACACTTAGTTATTTTCCTATTTTTAGATGAAATGTTAAATTTTTTGTTGTTTTTTTAATTTCATTCAGTGAGCTTCAAAAATTTGTCGATGCTAAATTTGGCTTAGTTTTTGGATCTGGAGGCTGTTAGGCCCTATCTTACCAGAATATTTGATATAAGACCATGTTATAGATTATTTTGCTGCAGTTTCATATTATTGGTTGAACATTTACTGATTTTTTTAGACCTAAATAACAAACTTAAATCTCCAAGCTGAAGGCTATGTAACTTTTTGAAAATTTTAATCATCCATATAAGTATATTGAAAAATTTAAAAAAATCCTGATTAGAGGTTCAATTTTAATAAATTTATAAATACTTTATATAAAATGCATTCTTACGCAAAGTTGTTAATCTATTTATGTATCAAAATTCTCTTTGTCAGAGGACGAAGAGTTCTGTTGAATTTTAAATATTTTTTTAAATTTTTTAAATTTTTTTTTAAAAATATTAGGTTTATTATTGAACGATTTTTATGTAAAATTTTTTATAGAATATTGTCGCAATGATGGTCAGCCATGTTTATATAAATTCAAACATAATTTATCAAGAATTTTCTATACATTTAGAGGAGCAACTCCTTCAAGTGTTAGAAGGTGTATGTAAAACAATGGTAAACATATTAAATGTAAAAGCTTAAATGTAAAAATTTTTGTGTATTGATTATAAAAATTTTTTGTAAAAACGGATAAAGCCTGAACGCGCCTTGACGTAAAAGTTTTAAAATTAAAAAACAAATTTTTTAAATTTTTAAATTTATGCAGTAATGAATTTGCTCTAAATGCGTATGTTAACTAATATTTAGGTAACCTTAAAAGAAACGACAGTTTTACAAATATTTACGATGAATGGGATACGAAAGATAACGATACGCCATCTGGCGGGGATAAAGCAGGCAAATCTAAAGCTAGGTTATTAAGCCAATTTGATTACAATTTTGTTAGCCCTTTTAACTAAACATGAGTCTTTATTTTAGTACTGACGAAAATTTAATAAAAATTTTTGCTAATAAAAATTTTTTTTTTCACTTATTTATTTTGCCTAATATTAAATTAATTAGTTGATTGCCTCTATTTTTTATATTTAAAAAATATAGTAATTGTTTTTATGTAAAAATTAATTTTTTTGAAATTGTTTAAACGCAATCCGGCGTCAGATTATTTGAATTCCTATTACGTTTATATGTGGTTTGATATAGTCGTTTTTTTATTAAAATCCTATACAACGGAAAACTTTTTTAGCCTCTTATTTGTTATGTTTTATAGATTTTTTAATGTTCACATAATTATTTTTTGTAGTTCCCAATATTTAATCTGAAATTATGATCATAAATTAGGTATTTGATGCCAACACCACTTGGAATTGCATTAGTTCGAGGCTACGAAATGGTAGTTATACATAAATTACTTTTTTTTCAATTTATTTAAAATTAATTTTTTTTTTAGAAATACAAAGATATTTTTTCAATTGCACAGGTTAACAATTTTTTAAGAGTTTTAAGCTAACTTCGGACATCCAACCTGTTATTTTAGGGATTATCAAATTTACCATTTTTTATGTTCAAACTTAGTTAGGCTGCTTGCTATAAACATTGAAAAATTTAGAAAAAATGCTGGAAAAACAAAAAAGGTTCAAAAACAAAAATAAATTGGAAATTATTTTTTTGCATATTTACCACAGCTAAACTGTTAACCTTAAATAAAACTCTAATTAAAAATAATAAATCATGCGTATTTAAGTTTGGATGCGAAATATTTTGTATTATCTAATTGCTGATGTAAGAGCTTGAAATATTAAATATTTCAATTTTTCATTATTTGAATAAATTTAAGTAACAAAGAATTTTTATATGAAAAAGTTTATTAAATTTATTCATTTTTGGGTATTCTCGATTTGTCAATTTTATTAACAAAGGCTATTTTTTGATATGGATGGATAAGGAGCCCAGGCCGAAAGAAACTAAAACGAAATATATATACATGAAATACATTATGGGGATAAATCTTTTATGTTTTCATAAAATTCACGGTTGTGCCATTCATATATGTTGACTTGTGTTGTATTTTTTTTCCTTCCACTTTCCCTTTTCATTAGATTGACCTAGAACTAGTATTACCCACGATGAGAGCTGCTATGGAGACCCAACTAAATTTAATTGCACATGGTAGGGCTGACTATCAAGCTATGGTATTATTCTTACACCAAAGATATAAATATTCGTTTTATCTCTTTGTCTTTATTTATCTTCCTCCTTTCCTCCTCATTTAGGCAAAATAGTAATAATTTATAAAAGATACATAGGTATTCAGGTGCTTCCAATTTCATTATTAGCTTAAGTTTAATCAATTTTTTTTAACAATTTTGTTGAGTATAAACACAGTGACATTTTTTATTTTAATATTTTTTTATATAAAAAGTCTAATTTATCTACTATTCGCCCCAAAGGTTCAACACGCTATTGAGATATATCAATCCAAATACGCCTTTTTCAGCCGTCACCTAGACCTAATAACTACTACGTTCATGTCTATCATACAATCTGGACCAGCTAGCAGTTATCGGATAATTCAAAAAAATAGTAGTGTCGAAGGCCCCGGAACCGGCAGGACTAACCTTACTCGGACAAACTCGTTTGGAAGCTTTGACGGGAGATCGAGTGGGCGAGGTTCCTTTTTTATAATTGTTTTTTTTTAGAAAAAATGTGTAAAAGTTTTTACATACGCCATAGAATTTTTAGACTATTTTAGGGTTTAGAAAATAAATAATTATTAGTCAGCAAATCCACTATTGTATCGACTCAATTTTTCCCCCTCTTATTTTAAAAGTGAAATATATATGTTAATTGGAGTGTTTTAATTAATGTTCTATGAGCTGATTTTTTTTTAATTTTAATAATGGGTTTTATTTTTATCATATTATTTATTTTTATGTTAGGTGGTGGGCGCGGAAAACGAGGTGGAAGCAGAGGTCGGGGCCGCGGCCGTGGGGGTGGCGGTTTCAAAAGGGGCGGCGGCTCAAGGGGTAGTGGGCGATTATCTCACGCCTCTTCGAGCGGTGAAATCAATATACCTTACAATGTTGCACCAAATGCAGCTGCAAACCCATACTACAATCTCGATCGTTTACAAAAATTTTTATAATTGCTGCGTTTACACTTGACCTTGTGTTAATAAAGAAAAAAAAGCGAATTCATGATTAGCCAATTTTATGTCCTTTTAATGATGATTAGATAAAGGTAATGGACGAATGTTTTCTTTTAAACATGATGAAATTATTAATTATAATTTAACTTATTTTATTTTTTTGTATTACAAGTAGAACGTATAAAATTTTTCAATTTCAATTTTATTTAAATGACACGTTTTTAGTATAAAGGTACAAATATTTAAAGTTTTAAATGTCAACTACCACATTTGGCTACAAAGATGACTTGTTAGTCAAATATAATTGGAAAAAACTTTTAGTAAATTGGCCACATTTAATAAAAAATATAGTACATATAATAATTTGTAAAAATAAATGAACATGTTACTTACAGTTACACGATTATTTTCACCGGACAACAAAATGTGGACGACGCTAAGCATCATTTATGGCAACTATGGTTGGTCAAGTTTCGCTGATCACATATGAAATCAGAATTTTAGCCAATGCCTCATAAATTTAGTTTATCGGTGTCAAAATTTAGAATTTTTAATTTTGGGGGTATTTTGGGCTTCTATATCATAAATTGGGTAGTATTAAAATATATTTAGATAACGGAAACATTCATCATTATAATAAGGCGTTTAATTTTTTTTATAATATTTTATTTATTTTATTTTTATAAAATTTGTTGTTTTTGTTATAGTTTTTTTATTTTAAATAACTTGAAAGTAAATTGCTAATAATTTGAGGTAATAACCTTTTTAGATATGTTTTTTATAAGGAATCTGATTATGCCAATTGTTGTGAATTTTTTTGAACTCTGGACGCGGTTTAAAAAAATGGAGGCATTGAAATATAGATTGCGCAAAAAATGACTACAAAACCCTCAAAAATTGTTTACAAAACCCTCAAAAATTGTTATTATTCATCCCCCCCCCCCTTTTTGTCCAGTGTTATTTTAGGTAATTAACCTAGATCAAGAGCTAAAGAATCTTCGGCAGCATAATGTTATTTAGGTAATTAACCTGATAAGGGGTAAATTAAAAGTTATAAAAATTAAGTAGGATAAAATAAATTAAATATTTGTCCCACAATGAAGGTAACGCAGGTCGACAAAAATCATTGGTTGATTATAGGGAAATCATCGAAGTTTTTTAGACTTTGGCTATTTTTTAATATTTGAAAAAATGGCCAAATTTGACCAAAAGAAATTATTTTGCGACCTAAATACTTAAAGAAATTCGAAAAAAAAATGTTTATAAATTATTAATAACACAGGTCAACAAATTTTTGAGAGTTATTAGCAAACTTCGGAGATCAACCCTGCCATCTTAGGGATTTTCAAATCCGAATACCGTCTTTTATTATCATTAGTCATTTAAAATCAAAAATAAATTGAAATTTTTTTTTCATATTTACAAGCCAAACTGTTAAATTCGAACTTAAAATAAAACGTTTATTAAGAAGTAATAATATGTTGTGTCGATTTTAAGTTTGGACGCGAAATATTTTGTATCATTCATCTGATATATAGGCTTGATATTTGGTCAAAAAAAGGTCATTATTTAAAAGAAGCCAAGGCTGCAAGAACCTAAAAACAAAATATATGAGGTAAGGCGGGGGTAGATTATTTTATGTTTTTATAAAATTCACGGTTCTGCTATTTCGTGACCTGTGTAATGAGTATCCACTTATTATATTAAGCCAGGTTTTTTTTTAAGTATAAAAATAATTTTTCATACTATTTTTTGTTTTTGACTTTTATTCTACAATTGTTTAGCTGACTAATTTGATTCAAAAAAACGCGAACGAAATTAGAACCTCTAAGATGGCACGTTTCTCAGTTATCTCAAAAATTTGTAGACCTGTGTTGTATAATGTTTAAAAATTAAATCTATTCTTTCATGTTGGATAAAATAATTTTGTTATATTTATTTTTAGTCAGTGTCTTGATTCTTTTTTTTGGACAATTAAAAAAATTTTGACCTAGTTTAGCAAGCATTTCTTGCTTTGCAAAAATTTTGTAGACATTAGGAAACTTACAGATTTTTTAAAGTCGACATGTTAATTTATTATACCTTGCATACAGTTTAGTAATATTAAGGTGGAATTTTATTAAAATCTTTTTAAAAAAAAGATGGCCTTGTTAATAATTTTACATTCAATATAGAGTATTTTTGGGGCACATATTATTTTGTTTCTTTAAAATGCTGATTAACACAATCGTTCTTGTCTCACATTTTGCAGTAATAGTAAGGCCATAGCATTTCATTAAATATTGTAAAATATTTGTAAATTCACTAGCAATCCACGGCCTATGTAACAAAATTTATCATTTATCTTATGGATAAATCCTAAAAAATTTATAAAAAAAGCCAAAATAGGGCATGTGAAAAGTGACTTTATATTTTCGTGAAATTTTTTAAAAAATAATATCAATGTAACCAAACGCAAATTTTCAAAAAGTAGCCAAATTTAGTTAATGCACATAAAATGTTTTTTTCTTAAATAAAAAATTTAATATATTGATAAAAATAAAATTAAATTAAGTGGCAATAGGCAAAAAAAATAAATATATTTATATGAAAATGTTTGGCATACGTGAAAAATGTCATTTATTTGGATATAAATGTATTAAATTATAAATTTATGAAATAAACAAAATATTTTTATAATTATTGTATTTATAAATTTTTTATTTGTATTTGAAATAAGGGATAACATATAATTAGTTATTTTAAATTTCCCTATACAACAAAAGCGAAAATAAATTTAACAATAAAATACACATTCATTATAATATATAAAGTGATAACTAAATAATTTATTAATAAATATTAAATATATTAATATTGAACATTGAAAAATCTTAACAATAAATTTGTTAAACAGGAGATCTGAGAGCGCTAATTTATTGGACAAATAATATAATATATTATTTTCTATTTTATATATGCCAAGTTCATAGCGATTATTGTAAAAATTGTGCGAAAATAAAATTGTAATGTTTTATGTGCTCAAATCCCCCCACATAAGTTTTTGCATGTATCATACCTGCTTAAGTTTATTAAAAAAGGCCAATATAACAAAATACCCCCTTCCCAAATTAATTTATGCGTCTTATTTAATTTAACAGTTATTTTCATTACATGAAGTTTTTTTGTATAAATAAAAAATTGCAACGAATCATTTATTAATTTGGATATTTAAATCTCTCTAATAAACAAGTAACCATTTTATAACATAAAAATAATTAAAAAATAACAATTATAATCAAATACCATAAAGACAAATACGAAAATAAATACGAAAAAAAAAACAACACTTTTTAAAAATAAAAACAAAAATTACGTTTCAAAAACAAAAAAAACACGTTGACTAAAAGAGAAAAAAAAACATTTTTTGGTGTATTTTTAAGAGCCTAGCTAGCTAAAAAAAAATGTTTACTGATTGTCGACTTAAATAATTTAATTTATTATTTTTTGTTTGTCGCGCATTTAACGCTTAATTATTAAAACCTTCATTTCTTTCTTCTCTTATTTAAGTCCCATGTATGCAAAATAAAGCACTTAACCTCTCTCCTAACTTTTAAATTAAAACTAGATTTAAACCTTAGCCAAAGTTTGTTTCAATTGTATATTATTCATTGCCCCGTATAATTTGAAAATAGTTCGAGCCTTCATAGCTTGCATTATAAGCCATACTGAATCTATTCGTGTGGGGTTAGATTTAGATATAGCAGGTTAGGTTAGAATTATTGTTAGAATTGGTTAAAAATTATTTCAGTGAGCTTGCATCAAGTTAATTTTGATATAATGGCTTGCCTATAAAATTATTCTAAATTTTGATTGTCAGTAAAGACAACTCATTAAATTAACTTGATTTTATAAAAATATCAGATTTAATAAAAAAAACTTTTGGGAACTCGTTTATTCACAAAATTAGCTTTGAGATCAAATAAGACATAAATTCCTCCTCGTCAAATAAAAATTTAAGACAAAAATATATTCTATTTACATAATAAAGCGACGAGTTTAGACTAAATTTTTAAAAATTTTTCAAATTTTTTCGCAAAAAATGAATGAAGCCCGAACGCGCCTAAAATGTTTTACTCCAAATTTAGTTAACTTTGGAAATGTACTCATTCCACCAGGATACGTAGATATCCCGGATGTTTTTATCAAATATGAGATTCACGTAGACGCCTAACAACGGGCCAAATTGTTTGATTAAATGGACAATAAGTTGCTTATCGTACATGGTTGCTCGATGGTTGCCGTCGTTATTGCCCAAATTATGCTGCCACAAATGCCTGCTCCAAAACACGAATGCTATGTAGGGTAGGTTAAACACAAAAATTTGAACGCTTTGAGCTACGATGAGTATGCTCGTTTTGATGGCAGCTTGCCTGGAATATTCATTACAACGTTGTTTTAGGAGACGTGTACATCTGTTGGCAAAAACAATGCCCCGAATAGACGCCCCGGGGACAGCCCTGCCTGGTGCCTGACCTGTAATCTCGCCTGTTTTCATACCTTTGACGTTCGTTGTCTCCTTTAAATTTATATTGATCGTCGGTACAACTTTGAGATCTCGTTCCCCAGATGTCATAAATTCCGTTTTTCGATCTGATTCAACTTCCCCTGGACAGGCGTTTTTGAGCCCATCGCCCATGGAATTCAAAGAGACAGAGGCCAGTACCGATGGAATGTGAAAATTATTACTATTTTGTATTACTAATGGGTCAATCTTAATTCCGCAATTAGAAAGCTTGTCTAGATGACGAACGTAGCAGCGTTCAGGTGAAATCGGTGTGTCTAGTAAATTATTGCAGCCATTTATTGGGGCTATATCAACCTTGTTTGAGTCTCTGCACCTTAGTACAATCCTAATTTTCCCCGCCAGCCGGGCATACACAGTGACTGTAGCAGTTTGTGAAATGGAAACTAAGCGCTTCAGTTGGACTCGTCTCACGTAGAGCTCCTCGATAATCACGACATTACAGATAAGTGATAGTATCAACGGTATGACATACATAACAATTACGAAAGATATGTCAAAGAAGCCACTACAGACCTGAAAGAAGTGCTCAAATACATGATATATACGTATTTGGTTCCCTTTGAATTTTTCAACTTTTGGGCTATCGTGTAAGGCAAAGCTATGATCCAAGCCCTTACTAAACAAAATTTCACAACTCGAATTCTCATTAACATTATCATGTTTGTTGTAAATTACAACGGTATCGTTATTTATAACGTTGGACTTGGAGATGGTAGTGGCGGCGTTAAGCCAATCCGTTCCATTATTATAATCATCCTAATTAAATTAAAACAAATTATTATTAAATAATGATGGCCTTTTTACATACAAAATATACTAACATATATTAATTATCTAGAGTAAAGGTTACAATTAGTTATAACTAAATCGCTATTTTTTTCCTCGAACCAGATATTTGTTAAATTGTATAAGAATGAGCCAAAAATGCCCAAAAAAAGTTTTTTGGTTTATTATGGGGTTTTCTTTAAATTTTTCCTTTAGAGAGTTAATTGAGATGTTACAAACGCCGGTGATTTAAGTTTTAAGGCAGGCAGCTCTAAAAAAGATCCTTTGGCGCACTTATCCAATTGAGACAGGCCCCTTAAAAACGAGGGTAAAACACAACAAAGCAAACATGCGCTTAAAATCGTCCCACTTAATGCCCAATAGAAAGTTTTAGCGAGTATATAACCAAAAAATTTTTAAAAAAAATTCCAATATGAATTTAATAATTGTATATCACAAAGTAATATAAGGAAGGTTGTAATGGCCATCATATTACCTTATTAGAATAGATTTTTCTATTAATTTAAATTTTTTTACATATTTTAAAAACCTTATAATAGAAAAAAATTAAGGAATATTTATACTGGTTTTTAAAATTTGTGAAATTAACTAAGTTATGCGTGAGGACCAATAAATGGTCAAATTTATGAGACAATGCAGTAATTTATTTTGTGAGCTTAAAGAATTGTTCGGCAGGTGCAAAGTCAGTTTTTATATTCTCGAAATTTTCAAATTTGGACAAATTAATATTGTAATAAAACGCAAATTTTAAAAATGTTGCCAAATATGATTTATGCAAATTAAATGCTTTTTCTAAAATAATTTTTTTTTAATTTGAAAAAAATAAAACAAACCTCACCTTGCACGTGCCCTAAGTAAAAAATTTTTAACGTTTGTAAATTTTATTTCCATCTCAATTAATATATTAATAAAGTTGATTTGAAACATTTTGCGCCCTACCTTATAAATGACATCAAACCAATTTAAATATTTTATGTGTAAAATTACTTTAAGTTATTTTTTAAGAAAATCACATTTTTTTTTAAATTTAATTTAGATTTTTTGGGAACATTTTTTTACATTTGAAATCCATGTTTTTAATCAACCTCATTAATTTTTTTTTAGCAGGCACACTAACTTTTGCCATTTGGGGCGGCTTGCCCGTAGGGCTTTGACTCATTTAGTCCGAGCAAAGCAATTAATGTTGCCGACGGGTTAATTAGTAAGATTGGCTTGCACGCCGGGGTAGGTTTATTAGCTTAGGCTCTGACTTTAGGCATGCCTTTAGAGGCATAGTGTCAAAGCAGGCCATATTGCAGCCTAGAAGCGATTGCACACTTATACTATTATAGAAGAAAAAAGCTTCCTGTGCGCGAATTCGAACTCGCAACCTCCTGGATGTAAGATATAAAGGTTTAACACTGACCTTTCTGAGCCGACTCATATAATGCGACATAAAGCAGTAGAATAGACCCTTGAAAATTAGAATAATATGCTTTGATTTATTTCATAAGTCTTATGTCTACAAAATTTTTTGATGATTACTAAAATTATGTTAAAAAAAACTTAATTATTGCTATATTTTTGAGATTCACATACATACATATATAGCATATAAAAGCTATTATAAGCAGGGCTGGGAAAACAATGAGCCAAAAAACTTTGTCTCATTTTTTCCCCTAAAACATAATAAAAGAAAGGGGGCCACAAATAAAGGGAAAAAATTAGAATTCAAAAAAGCCCTTATTAGGAAAAGGGGCAAAAAACCTTCCACAAAAGGTGGCTCTTAAAATGAGCCCCAAAAAGGCCATATTATGTTTTCTTTATAATATTTTTAAAAAATTTTGATTTTTTTCCTTTATAATAATGATGGGTGGGTTATTTTTTCCTAAAGCTCCAAGGAGTTTTCTTTTGAAGAAAAGGGGCTTTTTTTAAATATGCCCCTTCTTTTAAGCAAGAAAAGGGGCTTTTCTTTTGCCATGCCCACAAGTTTGTGGGCATTTGGAAAAAAATAAACTTGTTAAAAAAAAGCCCATTTAGTTATTTTTCCCAGCCCTGATTATAAGTTAAATATAAAAATTTTCCCAATCTCCAATTACTTGTGGTTCTTGTTTCTTATTTGGGCATCTATACATGCGCAGATTTGCTCGATTCGTATACTGACAGGTGGTTTCTAATGATTGATTCTGCTCGCTCAGGCAAGTATTTAGTCCGGTCAACAAAGTGGAATACGGTGCCGATACAAAAAAGTTTAGTATTGTTACTATCGCACAAAGACAAATTATCCGCTTTTTCGTAAATATCTTTCCATAAGAAAAGGGTTTGCACAGAGCAAATAGGCGATCGATGCCTAAAAAAATAATTGTGTGCGTTGTTTGTTATTTTCACGAATTCTAATATACATATTTTTATTGAAATTATAGGACAGAAGACCTTGAGCTCTTGGATGTGTTTTACATTCAAAGAACGGGTTATTAGTTATATAGAATTCCCAACAATTTCCTGAAAACCTCGGTCTAACAACCTGTATAAGCCTCTTTAGTACGGGTTAAACTCCACAAAATTTTGCAGGGCTTTATGTAAGGGGGCACAGCCCTATAAATGGGTATGCCGTTTATTTCTGATCTATGGGCTATTAAACATAATAATATTTAAAAAATATTTTTTAAGATAAAAAAAAATTAAATTTCATAACGAGATCAAAAAAAATCATTGTATTTTCTAAAAAATTTATAAAATATAAACCAATTTAAAAATTCGGCCGACATTACTTTTTAAAAATGTAAAAAAATTAATTTTTGCTTGAATTTAAAAAAAAATTAATGCCCTTTGCACTATATTAGAGCAATGTCTCAATTGAATAGTATATTAAAATAAGACATATTGGCACAAGCTCTTCCGATTTTAAAATTGATTTTTGGTTAACCAGCCAACCTTTTTTAATATGCATTTTATAGATAAATTATGGCTTAATAGCATATAGTAGCATTCGCCTTTTTTTTATTAGATTTCAACGCTTCTCAAACTAATTGAAACAGAATTAAATAACCGAATATTAAGGTCAAAATACTAACGAAGATTTTTCGTCTGTGCAAGCTAAATTAAATTTAACTAATTATTTATAACTTTAAAATTTCGTGATTGCATGTTTAATTATTGAATGTAATATTTTTTGTGGAGAAAAAAGGTGATAAAAAAACTACGAAAGAAGAGTATGAAATCATTTCATGATATTATATTTTAATTTATTACCCCAACAATCTTTTAAGACTTATCTGCTAGCTAAGGAGATCCAGCCTTCTCAGGGATTTTCAAATCCAATAATTTTTATCAAACCTAGTTAGTTAACTATAAACATTAAAATTGAAGAATGTCAAAAAAAACAAAAAAAAATATTTAATAATTAAATAAAAAATATTTTTTTTTGAATTTTTTAAAATTTATGTTGTTCACAGACTTTTGATGGCTTACTTTCCAAAGTTGCATCAAATCTAAATTGCCTCGAGTTTTTTTACTTCTGTCTCCCTAAATCCGTCAAAAATTGCCGACAAAAATATAAATTATGGAATTCCCTTGGACACTACCTTTATACAAAATTCAAATTTGATTTAATTTTTTGTTATATTACCTTAATAAACTTATTTTAGTGACAGACCCCCTAAGTAAAAAATCAATGGCCCAAAATAGAATAAAAAAAACCACAATTGGTTTGAGGTTTCCCCCATACCTTTCCCCACTTAGGGGTGCCATACCCCTTAGAGCTTTCCTTTTACCCGAGCAAAGAAATTAATATTGTCGACGGGTTAAATAGTAAGATTTGTACGCAACTTAGAGATCGAAGTTTTTAGCCAAGGCTCTTATTACTTTTAGACTTATTTAAAACCTACTGCCTAAGCAAGCCACTCAGAAGCTATAAAGTGGTTGCAGATGTATGCTATTTTTACGAAGAAAAAAGCTACTGTGCACGGGTTCGAACTCGCAACCTTCTGCCACTAAGCTATCTGAGCCGATAAAATATAATAAAGAAATTATGAAATTAAACGCCAAAATGTTCGAAACCTATAAAAGCCGCCATCCAATTGACATTCGCTGCGAACACTTCCTCAAAGTACCAGTGATATCGTGCAACGCAAACAAAATAAGAGCTTGGGAAACAAGATTTCATGGCAGTATTGTTGATGGGGTCACCGCCGGGAAAAGATCTGTAGACCTTGTTTATCAGATTAGGGTCCGTTTCTCGCCTGTTAACAGAGCATCCAGGAACGGCCCATAACAAATACACTATAGGCCAAATCTAATTTGTATATTTAAGGATTCGTAAATTAGGAGAGGTATAACACAGGAGTTATGAGATAACTACTAAGACTGAACCTCTCATCAGAATTTTTTAATTTGTTTACCGGTTTTTTTAATAAAACTTTTTATTTCAGCTCTAGATATAAAATTATTTTTAAAATTCTAAAATAACAAATAATTCAAACTTAAAATTATAACTGAAAAAAAGATAATCCTTTTAACACCGGCAAATGCTAGTGTAAGAAATTTTTTAACTCGAATGCTACAGTGTAATCATACCGATCCCATTTAAACATCTTTAACTTCAAAAGTTTTGTAGCTATGAACTTTATTTTTTATTATTTTGAAGAAAAATACTTGTAATCCAATTATATACTTATATAGGTTATTTTTAATGTGTTTGTAATTTTTTTTAACTCAAAGTTAATAAATTTAGAAAATTCATAATTACTTTAAATAAAGTTTGTCAAAGACTAATGTATCAATTAAGGTCAAGTCGTGTTTTCATGTCTAGAAAAACAATTTTATATTCATAAAAAAAGATATTTTGAAATAATTTTTTTTGGCTTTTTAAAATAAATTTAGATTTTTAGGGAAAAAAAAGTTCATATCATTTTTACACAATACAAATATATATAAATATGTGCAACTAACTATTTAAAAAAATAATTAAAGGTTAAAATACTTAAAATTTTCATTCAAGCGTGCTAATAATTCTGGATTAGGGATAAGATAAATTAGGCTTAAATTTATGGTCAAAATATCGATGCAAATTTTTAATGGTTGACCAGTTTTTTCGCACTTTATAGGTGTCATCGCAAGATCTATCAATTTGGTTAAAAATGGCCATATCTTCAAAAGACGTGGCAAATCAGCCCTGGGCAAGAGTAATTTCGAAAACAAAAAATATACTTCAGGCAATCATGCGTACCATTTTTTTTTTCAATGTCAAAAACTTGTTTTGTTTTGGCATTGATATTTGCCGACCTGTGTAATTAAAAATACTAAATGAGTGTTGCTATTGTCTATATATCTGCCCCCCCCCCCTACCCCTCTTGTTAACCGTCAAATGTTAAATACATTCTAAACTTCCGTCCCTCCCTCATTATTTTGTATTGAGATACGTAACAAAAAAAAGCAAAACTAACATAGCTATTACCACGAAATTGATGGTAGAGGAAACGTCGCATATCAGCATATAATAGATGTATATGTAATAATGTGGTTTCCGTTTGAGCCGAAAGCTGCAAGCATAAAAGAGAACATTCCCTAAGATTCCTAGGATAGTGAGAATGCTCAACACATTGTCCAAAATCATTTCAGTGTGAATGTAATGAAAAATTGTTTTTAAAGCTGTTTCTCTCGTCATGTATACCTTGTTATTAATGTATATGCTTCAGTCTCAGGCTGATTCGTGTAAAAGTGGTCAGTGTTTTCCTTTACGTGATACTTTTTTAAACTCAAGACAGCCCTCCAACTATGCACTAAAAAGACGAAATTGCAAAAAAAATGAAATAAGTTTTTAGACAGTAAAATTTTAAAATTTTGAAAAATGGCCCAAATTTTTAGAAAGTATATACATACGATACACCGATCAATCAATCTTATTCAAAAATATTTATTACCTGTAAAATGAGGTGGGGGGAAGGGCAAATTTAAACTATTGAGACAGGTCTGACGTTAGCATTCGCCTAAACTTCTTGACAGCGCAGGTAATTTTTACACCTGTGTTTACAGGTAAATTTCGATTTTCCTTATCGTTTTTGATTTAGAAAAACGAAAAAAATAAAGTTCAAGTGTAACAAATTCTTTGAGATAATTCCCAAATTTTAAGTGGAGATTGTTGAAATTATCTCATTAACAATTTATAAATATTAAAGTAGACGGTCCTAAGCCAGAAAACAATGAAGAAGATTGATTATGACAAATAAGGGCTGCAATACACCATATAGCATGCGAAATTCAATTTTATAAAAAATTTTATAATATATCGTTCAAAGTTCATTTAGTTTTTAAAGAATTTTAAAAAATTTTGACATTGTAATGACAAGAGCCATTAGTTTTTAAAAATAATATAAAAATTAAATATCATGAAAAAATTTAAATGCATCACGTTAATAATGAATGTTTCTGTATGTAATTTTAATTTTGTTACTACCCAAATAATTTAAGATATGTAAGCCCGAAAAAAATCAACTTGAAACCGAATAACTAAAAATCGGAGGCATTGGCTAAAATTCTGATTTCATATTCGTAATTAGCTCCATTGGATAAATGGATTTAGATATAAAATCAAACAAGTTTTTAATATACTTAAAGCCATTGCTCACAGGATAAAAGCAAGTTTTGTATTAAACAATGGAATGACTCTTGTAAAAACCCAATTAAAATATTAAATATATTTAGTAGAAAAATGAACGAAAAATGCGCCATTAATTAGTCCCGGTAAGAGAAGCGGTGTTTTAAAAAACACATTTTTTTAAAAAAATTTCCAAACTTGAATCTTAGCTAGAATCTACTTTTAGTTTAATACAATTAGAGTTTGTTCAAAATTTTAAAAAATTTAACAATTTATTTTCGACATTAATCGCATAATAATTAACACTTTTTTTTGCAAGGATTTCAGAACCAAAATTTTTATACTGGTTGCGATAAACAAAATCTAAAAAGGCCCATTTAAAATTATTCAAAATTTTTTTTTTTTATTTTTCAATTTTAACTACTATTATTAACATTCTATAACGCGTCTAAAGTATTTCTGATTTAACACTTTGTTATATATTAAAAAACCGTTATTTTTTGATAAAGGTTAACCAAACCCCAATCCCGAGAAGCCCGAATTTGATAACAATTTGGCACGGTTGTGTCCCAATTTGTGATTTTACTAATCTAACAAATACAGCTACGTTGCAAGAAGCTATTAGTTTTTTAAATTATCAAAAATACAAATTGCAGAAGTAAATTATTGGGTAATAAATAAATTATCATTTTTAGTTGTTGATAACAAAAATTCTAAAAAATTAAGAGAAAATTTGATAAGTTGCCCCGGGCTATCGGTTGTAAAATCGACAGAGATTTCATAAAGGATGGGCAGGCGGTATGGTCCAAAACAAGTCCCGACTTTATAAATTGTTAAGCTGACCAAATTGGAATTGTAGCCTAGGCGGTGCCTTGCTAGAAATTAAAAAACATTGAAACTTTACTCTCAGTTTACATGTTTTTTAATTTTTTAAATGGTGCCAAAACGACCCTAAACGTTCTAGGTAATAATTTTTTTTACAATCATTTTTCGAAAAAATAAAAACACTAAATGTATATATTGGCCAAATCATTTGACTTGGACTAAAGACTTATTATAATACGTTTTAACACATAAGAACATTTTTACTTTTTTTATATACCTTTTATTAATACAGGTCAATAAATTTCAATATTGTAAAATCGAGAAAACAAAAACAGTGCATCCTTATGAGCCTTATCTCTTATATATTTTCGGGTTTTCTTTAATTCTTCCGCCTTCGGCTCCTTAACCGTTTATAACAAAAAAATTCCTTTTCTTGACAGATCTTTAAATACCCTAAAAAATCAAATATTTTTTTACATAAATCCCTTATAATTTATATTCATCATCATAAACAATTAGAAATAAAATTATAATAATATATCAAGCTCTTAAATCAGTATTTAGATAATACAAAATATTTTGGGCCCAATTAATAAAACAATTATTTAAAGTTTGAATTTAACACTTTGGTTGTTGTGATTATGCATAACAAATTTTTTATATTATTTGTGATTATGAATCTTTTTTGTTCTCTGCCTTTGTTTCTAAAATTTTTTACGTTTATCTAATGAGTTTGATTAGAAAAGGTAAACAAATCCCTAAGATGGCACGTTTAATTTCTAAAGTTAACTCCTAATTCCCAAAAATTTGTTGATATGTGTATGATAAAATTATTTTAAAGTTAGGTCTGACACAATTTTAAGTTTTTAATCACACTGGAAAACAAAAAAAACAACATAAACGATTTTTTGTGGGTTTTTAGAGAATTTTCTTGCGATAACGATCCCGGGTTTAGTTTTTTTTCTAAGGCCTCCAATTTTTTTTTAACCGCGTCCAAAATTCAAAAAAAAATCAAAAAATTCTTTTACTATTAATTCTACAAAAAATCTATTGGCATATTTAGATTCCTTATAAAAAACATATCTAAAAAAGGTTAACATAAATTTTTAGCAATTTACTTCCAAGTTATTTAGGATCAAAAAACGGAGTTTATGACAAAAATCACTAATTTTATAAAAATGAAAAAAATAAAAAAAATTTAATATTAAAAAAAAAGTTTAAACCCCTACGCTAATAATGAATGTTTTCGTTATCTAAATATAAAAGCCCATACCCCAAAAAGTGAAAAATCTCAACTTTGACACCGAATAATTAAAAATCCGAGGCCTTGGCTAAAATTCTGATATTATATTCGTGATCAGCGCCAAAAACTTGACCAAAAACTATAGTTGCCATAAATGATGCTTAGGGTAGTCCAAAATTAGTTGTCCAATGTTATTTAAGTAATCACCCGTTTTAGATGTAAAAAGTTTGCCATAGGATAGGAAATTTAATATGTAATGTGGTGTCTCTGATGGCCGCATTTACGTGTATATATATTTATAGTGAGCATTTAATAGGTTAAACAATTAAATAAACTGGCTAAATTCCATAATGACTAATCTACAAATAACTTTATTTTTTAATAAAATTTAGTAGGTTATAACTTTTGTGGACTTATTCCACAAGTCGACAAAAATTAAGAAGTAGCCATATTTTATTGCATTTGAAAATCTGGGTTATAAACCTTTTCTTTAAGTCATCTTAGAACTCGTTTATAATAGATAAATATCAAAATAATGGGCAAGGCTGAAATTGATTTAAATTACAAGAATAAATAGGGAAAACATTAAATAAACTATCGTTGGATTGAGATCGTTTGTAACTCCTAATTTTTACCAGATTATGGTAAACAAACTCTTTATTACATTAATTTACATTAAATATTTAAGTTATTGGAAAACTGTAGTAGTGTGTGATTAACTAATTTGGGATTGCGGAGTCATCATTTTTAATATAATTAGAATTGTTTAATAAAATTTGTAATAAAAGTATATTTAGATAAATTAATTATAGATTTTATTACTTTTAAATTTAAATACAATTTAATTACTTTTAATTCTAATTGTTCTCTTGTTTTATTAAACAATTCTAATTATAAAAAAATGATGACTCCGCAATCCCAAACTAGTTAATCACACATCACTACAAAAACTAAATATATTATTGATTAAAATAAAAATTAGGAAGTATATAACATTATAAATGTTTCAAATATAAAAATATTCTTTTCATTTTTGTTTTTTTTGTATTTTTTAACAGTTTTTCAAAAAAAATATGTTTATAGCTTATATAGAAAAAATGGTCAATGGAGTTAAATATTTCTTGATGGTAGGTATGATCTTTAGAGTCTTAGGTCTCAAAAATTTATGGACTGTTAAAACAATATATACCCAGGAATATGCAATTTATTGTAAAAAAACAATAAATACACAAATTGAATCGTATTATGAATATAATAATATACAATTATATTAGATATTTCTTATTTTTGACCAATCTTGCAAAATATTTTATTTTGCCTTACCCAGCTTATTTGAAGTTTATAAAAATGGGAAAATATACATCATAAATTGAACTCAGATTTATAAAATGTTATAAATTATTTTTTATAAAATATTCCGTTTTTTTAAGGGATCTGTAAGGTATATTTTTTTTAAGTTTGGTCGTTTTGAGAATCATATTTATTATATGACAAATAATAATAAAAAAAAAGTCAATTATGGTAAATGCTCTAAACAAAACAACATGAATAAACTATAAATAGAAAATAATTATAAAAAAAATTAGTCACTAAAGTTTAAAATTTTGCAAAAAAAAATATATTTAAGCGCGTTCATTCATTTATTCAAAAATTCAATAATTTTATTATTTTTAAAAGCGAAAAACTTTGACTTGAGAAAAGTATTAATAAAACACAGGTTAAAAATAAATGTCCAGGAAAATATTTTTTTGGAAATAAAATCAGGCATCCTCTTGTGGCCTTATCTCATATACGCATTTCATTTTTCTTCCGCCTTCGGCTTCTTAGATCGGTACAGGTCGATTGGCCTTTTTGACCAAATAAACAGCTGTAACGTCAAGAATTCCTTAAATTTTTTTGGTGGATCAAGTTCTTGCGTCAGTTTATACAATGTATTTCGCTCACGAACTTAAATACACCATTATAAAATATCGGTTTTTACAACATATTATTTATTTTTGTTATTAAATCTTTTTTATTTTGTTGATAGAAAATTGTTTATAGCTGACTATACGTATGATTGGAAAAAAAAGTTAAACGGAATTGCATATCCTACGATTGCAATCTAGAGGTGGAAATGTGTAATTAAAAAAAGCCACTTTTGCAAAATTATAAAATTCCGAATGAAACACGCCCTTTAAAAACAATGACAAATAAAAAATTTGGTAGAAAAGTATATAAAAAATATCAAATTAACTAAAAAAAAATTTGTAAATATATAATTAATTAAAAAATTGGCTTTGCCATATAAGTAATTTAAGATCTTAAAAAAATTATAAAAATATTATATTAAAAAAAAATTTAAAAAAATGCATATATATAAGGAGCATCAAGTTTGAGAACAATACATCAGGCATGGAATGTGAAGTATATTTTGTTATATTTTGTAAAAAAAAATAAAATTACAATGTTTATATGATGGACCCATTTTGTGCCCGATCTTGAATTTAATTCAATGCACTCCCTAGGAATATTAAAAAAATTCAAGTTTTAGGTTTGAGTATAATGTCATTCGGATATTATAAAATAAATAATTTGTTATATATAAAAAATATTTTAAGATATTAGTATTGATTGAATATTGGCAAAATAAAATATATTTTTTTATGGCCAAAACTTATGAGGGTAAAAACAACTTAAAATGTTTGTTATGCGAATCATTTGAGTTCGTAAAAATTCGGGTCTAAGTTAGATTTAAAACCTATAAAATAAGTAGTCGAAAGGCCCCCGTCAATGACACGATCAGCTTAAATATCCGTTATAACTAGAACTCTTTTAGGCGCGGTTTGATTGATATCCAAATTCTCGGGTACAAAAATATCATTATCATCAATATAACTATTATCAGTTTTATCATTTCCGTTTGCGTGTTCATTAATACCATTAATAATTGCAGGTAATTTTGACTGGATCAAATTATTTTGATTTTTAACCTTATTTTTTGGCTTTAACTCGGTCTCTAATATCTCATTTTGAACATTTAGGAGTCTTTTTGAACGGCTAGGTGATGAAGCCAGAGTTATAACGTTATCTAGTTTATTCTAATTTTTTAAAATGAAAAACTTAGGGCAATAATTAATTTGATTTAAATAGTACCGTAGGAAAAAATTGATTTATGCATAAATTCATGTAAAAAAATCATTCTTAGATAACTCACTTTGAACGTGGCCTAAAGTTTGCTTTGCGCCAAGACATGATTCTTATAAATATTAAATGCAAAATTTTTCATGATAAACCAATTTAACTGTTTAATATAAATGTCTAATCTTTTTCGATATCTTTTAATTTATACATTTTTCTACAACTTTTTCAAATGTTTATATCTGACAAAATTTAGAAATAAAAAAAGAAACAGGCATAAAAAGATTTAAGGTTTGATCTAAATTAGCTCGTATTTCTAAAATATTTGTTAAATAACGGCTTTCATGAAATGAAAATTCTTTAGATTCAAAATATTTTTTATTCTAATTTCCTTTTAAGTTCAATTATTTCGATCTTAAATATTATAGTAGAGACAACTGCAAATAATTTAAAAAATGTTAGAAAAATTTTATTTACCTAGATTATATGCAAACGAACAAAAGGGTCAAACTTTTTGGAAATTTTTACAAACGTGATAAAAGATTAAAAGATTTTCAAGCGCTATAATTTTATAGGAATACGTATTTAAACAGTAATTATAATCTATTGTCATTACGGCTGACAAAAGACTAAAATTTTAAGTAAAATCAAACCATAAGTTCGTTTTGTTCTGATTTATGACTATTGTCCATTAGCATCAAATTAGGCTCATCATTTTCTTCGTTAGAAAGCGCGTCTAGGTATTCCGGTATATCCAAATGGGTATTGTTAAACCTATCATCTTCTGTACCATTTGGCAATTCTGACGGATTATCTGCATCTAGATGGAGCATATTCCCATCTTTTTCGGGTGGCTGGACGTGTTGACTTTGAGCCTCGAAAAAACCAATTTTGGATTTGATATCTAATGTTTGCAAAATTAGCAGATATTTCACCACATCGTAGTCAGATTCTTTTTAATGCATATTCTTAATTACGTGATAAGTTGCGCTTAAATGTCGAATCAATTGGAAAACATAAAAAACAATAATTGATAAATTATGGCAGTGTTTTAAATAATTTTTTTGGCTGTTTCCTCCTCCTAAAAAAGGTTTCGACAAAATCCGATTTTTAGCCTGACCTATATAAAAAGTATGCTAATAATTTTATAATTTTTTTTATACCAGTTTTCTGTAAAATCATACGTGTGCTAATAAAATAAATAAAAACTTATAGTTTTGATATTACAAACTTTTATAAAGTTGAAAACATTCAGGAAAAAATGATTTTTGGGATTATAAACTTGCAATAAATTTTTTTAAACTTGTTAAATTTGTTGTAAACTTATAGAATTATTTAAAATTAAATTTTATTAACGTAAATTTTTTCATAATTGTTAAATCAAATACCTTATTAATAGTTTCCACAAGATAGATATATTCGTTGTTTTGAGGTTAATCTCAATTGGTAATTTAAAAAATATTTAATTATTAAAACAACATAAACAATTGGTTTTAAGATTACCCTAATACCTTTCCCCATTTAAGGGGGCGCCATACCCGTGCCCACGGATTGTATAGTAAGATTTGTTGGCACACCGGCTAGGTGTATGACCTAGTTTACTTTACTCACATCGTTTAAGGCAGTGCATAAGCAGGCACTCAGCAGCTACAAATATCTACTATTTTTCCGATTCGAACTCGCCACTCCTGCGTGTAAGACAGAAAGGTTTGCCACTGAGCTTTTGAGCTGACATATTTATTAAGGTGGCAATTGATTTAAGAAAGAAAGTAGAATTAACAAATCAAACATTAATGGCTGGCCGCACTGAATGCGTAACATTGTTGACTTTGTTAGCAAAACCGTCAAGTTTTAAATCCCAAACATATTTTCTCAAATGTAAATTAACCTTCATCGGTAAGGCTATAAGAGGACGCAGGTCTCAGGTGAGTGACTATGTCTGGGTTAAACCGAACGCTCTTATTACTAACTACGTTGCTAGCAATCACATTATTCAGTTGGGCGGGACAGATGTTGAGTTTTGTGCCATCAGTCTCTTCTCCATTCATACTGTTATTTCGTAAATGAACTGAAGGTGGTTGTAATATGTCGAGGCTTTCGTCGTTACTGTTCTTAATGTCATTTGTAAGTATATTTGATCCAGATTCCAGTCTTTTTAGGCGTGGTTCCTAAAAGATCAAACAAAATTTGTTTTAAAAAATTTGCGGTTTAGAGTATTAACTTGTTCCTCAATCTGTATATGAAGTTAAGCTAAAACAAATACAGTAATATGTGTGTATGTGTTTTATGTGGTATTTATACATTGGTAGGTTCAATATTCTTTGGTGGGATATCATATATGGCGTATTTTTGGTCGTCGTCGTTCGTTACTGGCTTCTTTTCACCGGATGTGTTGGGATTGACCCTTGCTTGACTCCGTTTTATCCCTGGACTTTGGGGAAGGCTTTGAATCGAATCTTGAACCAACAGTGCCTCTTCCTTGTGTGCTCTAAGACAAAATGAAAAAATTTTTTAGCGCAATAACGCGCTGCTACTTTATATTTCATAGGTAGAAAAGCTACCCTTAAAAAAAATCCGTCATAGCCTTGCCCCTTTTAACGACAGCGGCCGTCCAACATCGACAATAGAGATTACATGTTAGTTACATTAGCCTTTTAGCATATGCTCATGAAGAACAAAATTTTACGTTTATATTAATTATAAACCTCAAACAAAATTTTTTTTACATTTAATACCTAAAATAAAATTACATTAATAGCTGACTAAACACAATCAACGTGCTTGTATCTTTACAACCACTGCGTTTTTTTTTCTTAAAAAAAAGGTTTATTTGTTTAGTGTAGACCGATATATACAATAGCAAATCAATAATAAAATAATTATTAAATTATTTTGTGTAAAAAACCATCGCTTTTCGATCATTAAAAATATAATTGCTAAAGCCTAAATAACAAAATTTGTATCACTTTTCAGCTGCAATAACGCCTTCAGTCCCATGCCCTTTCCCCTTTCGAGCCCTTTTCTTAGCTGACGGAGATAAGGTTAATACTATTGGGTCTGGGTAAGATTGCGAAACATTTTCTATAAATTTCTTTGGTTCGTCTTCTGGAAAACTTGTAGTCACTTTTATTGGTTCGGCTACCAATATCCTACTTTGCTTCTCCTTGAAATTCACATCATATCCTTTACCAAAAGAAATAGTTTTATCTTCAACGGTGTTATTATTATCAAATTTGATATCGTTCGAATTCGGCAATTCATTTAAGGTTAAAACTGGTGGTGGGCCTGAATCTCTATCATCTAACTTTTCAATATTTTTTCCATTTTTCATGAATAACGGCTCGGTATTTTCAACTAAGGACCTATTTGTATACGTTTGCAAGTGAGAATCAACATTATTGTCAATAGGTGATATAATGTAATTATCCCCTTCAACTAACTGCCCGTATTTCTCATTTTCAGGGCTAGCAACTAAGGTTTTATCCGACTTTCGGCTCAATAATTTTGTCCGGTTAACGATTTTGTGATCATTTGTCGTGGATATTTTAACGGGCTGTCCTTTTGGCAAAGCTCTGTCCATGTTCAAATCATTTTTTGGTATTGGTGCTTTGGTACTAATATCAACTTTGGTTTCACTTACAAGGCACTCCAAATTATTGTGATTTCTATCTATAGGTGATGACTTCGTGTCCATGCCCTCTAGTATATATACATTCGTATCCATTCCACTACTTTGTTCGATTTTGTCAATATGTTCGTCACCCTTTAATTCTGCATTACGGTTTATAGGAGATTCCTTTAAATCTACGTCGTTTAGATCGACAGCAATCGGGGGCTTGGTATCGTTGTTACATATAATATTATTTTGATTATAAATCAAATCGGGAAGCTTTAAATTACTGTTCGGCGATATTGTAGCTGTTTTCACGGGCGATATTAAAATTTTTGCGGGTTCATGTTCTTTGATTGGGCTCAGACTTAATAATTTGGGTTGAGTGGTGTCGATGTTTAGGCTAGAAAAAAAATCGGGGATATCAAGGTTCGGAGTGGTTATGGGCGGATGATTCAATATATCATCAAATGCTTGGCCATTTGAATTTGACGAGAGGTTGTCATTATTAGTATTTTTGTTATTAATAATTTGTAATTTCTGAGATTGCTGTTGTAAGAAATGTGGATTAGGTGGACGCCGTGAGTATCTAAAAATAAGATTGTTAGCTTATTCTTAGAATATGTTCTTATAAAAATAAATTTTATCTTTCGCATAAATATAAGAACTGCAGTCTTATGTTGTTATGTAAATTAGCCTTTTAATCAAGTTTTTTGAATATAACAAAAAGAACATGAATTCGAATTAAGAAAGGGAAATTATGAGAAATATCAAAATATAAATAATTACAAAAAAATTGCATTTTGTCATTAAGAAAATTAAAAACCTTTGACTAGGTTTTCTCTCGATTTGCATAGATTTACGGACTTTAGAATCAAATGTAGCTTGGAATTCCGTTTTACCGCTAAATGTAAGAAATTTATGTTTAAAAAAAATTTATTTCGAAAGATATTAGTAATTAAAATTTGTATTATTTAAAGAACTAGCATCTTATGAAATAAAAATAATTGGCAAAATGTAAGATTTTTAATTTTAATTTGCTTGAAAACATAAAGAAAAAAGAACAGATCAAAAAAAATTATGTATTTTTTTACAAAATACAATTAAATAAAAAAATGATTGAATCAAAAGACATCCTACATAAGTTTTTAATTTTTGCGAAGAAACTCATTTGTTTAAAATTACCTGTAGCGGAATCGTGATCCCATACGGAAAAAATTATTGCCGGACCTTTTGGAGGTGGTAGAAACGTGTCTGCGTTCAAAAAAAACATAAACAATTGGTTTTAGGGTTTCCCTCAAAGCCTTTCCCCATTTATGGTGCCATACCCGTTAGGGCTTTGACTCTTTTAACCCGGGGATTAATATTGGCCACGAGTTAAATAAGATTTGCTTGCACGCCGGCGACCTAGGTTTTTAACCTAGGCTCTTACTTTTAGGCATATTGTTCAAGGCCTACTACCTAAGCAGGCCACTTAGCAGCTTCAATGCGGTTTTATACTATTTTTCGGAAGAAAAAAAAACATGTGCACGGATTCGAACTCGCAACACCTGCGTGTAAGACAGGAAGGTTTGCCACTGAGCTTTTTAGCCGACTTGCGTTCAAAAATAAAATATACAAAATTTATCTGTAACAAATAAAAATGAAAATTAAAACTTGTGCTATCGCTGTGGCATTGATTAATTTCAAAATTGTAAAAAGAATATTATTAAATAAAATTTTAACGACTCTAATATCAAATGGCAATTAATGTAATTTGGTTGTTGCATCACAAACGGAAACTATAGTTCATGGTGCTGATTATGAATAAAGGCCTTCTTTACACTCATAGCACAAAAAAAATACAAAAAAATATTACATATTAAAATCACTTGTTAACTGTTTTTCTTAAAAAAATATATTTTTAATGTATCAAGATACATTAACATTCAGGTCATACAGAATATTTGATTCGTTAGCCTAGAAAACACGATATATTATCGGTTTTAGAGTAAGGATATTTTTTAAAGTTTGAATTTATACATTTTTATCAATATTTTACTGTCAATAATTCTTTTTTGTAACATTTCATTAATTTTCGATGTTTATAGCAGGCATATTATTATCTAACATTTAATAAAAACATTTTTTTTTACAAAAAAAGCTCATTTTTAATCGTGTCTCAATTCGCTGTCCAAATATAACATTCTAATAATATAAAACCCATTAGCTGTATTTGATGAAGAATTAACGACGTTAGCGATAAGCCTGAAAAAGGCGTGATACTGTACGGCACATTTCCATAAATGCTTGGCGGCTTTGTAATTATACGTACGGAAGACGAATGTGTGCTCTTTTTTGATCAAAATGGGAGGTGTTGGAGTGCTGGGGGTTTGACCATTTTGATGGTAATAATCTTCAGGTATGGTAGTAAAAACATTCAATTAATTTTTTAATATTTATAAAAAAAAAATTTCTTTATAGATGTAAAAATAACGATTAAAAATATATTATAATTGTGTAAAAAGATATAATTAAACTAAATAGAATAACGAAAAAAACTAGAAAAATTAACAAATGAAAAAGAAGGGAACTAAGTAAATAGGGCAACACATTGCAATAAACGGGCAAGAGAAATATTTTCAAATAATTATCAAAACGTTTTGAATTATTTTAAACTATTAGAACAATTTTAATGACACAGATCTAATCTCAAATTACTGAAATGAAATTTTAATATTACCTTGTTCGTTGGCAGTTACATACTCGTCTTCTTCCACAACAAGTATAACCTTTTTGTTCTTGAAATCAAATCGATTTATTTTGGGCCTATTATATGATTGGGGCAATATATTATTCAAACACCAGTTTTTATATGTATTATTAAAAATTTTATCAAGATTTAAAAAAAAATTTTTATCAAGATTTAAAAATTTTTTTATCAAGATTTAAAAAAAAAATTTTATAAATTATATTTATTCAAATTATTATAAAGTAGTCAAAATTTTTAAATATTTAATAAAAATAGAAAAGAATTTTTTTAACCGTACCATAAAAACAAACCAATTTTCTGCTTTCGTTCAAAAACGAGGACTCCAGTCGGTGTGAGACCTAAGCTGTATTCAAAACCGTCTTTCCCCTTCAAAATATAAGAATTTTCATAAAAATATAAGGAAATTAAAAAATCAATTTTGGCAAAATATTAAGAATGTTAAATATACGCAACTATATAATAACCAACATAACAATTTCAATATAAAATTAAAAATAATATTTTATTTAAATGTGTGAAATGAGAATATTGTTTCAGATATTAAATTTAAATTGGCATGCAAGATCTTATAAATTTCTTTAAAAATAATTAAAAATTATCTGCAAAAATGAACAAAATAATAAAAGTGAAAAATTATTTAATACATTAATCATATAATTCAAAGCTTTAGCTAATATTTAGCACCTTTTTCTATATGTATTTAATGGTCAAGTTATTTATATTTTAAATTAGCAACCGTGTCTCGCTGAAAATAAAATATACTTATGAAGGTGTGATAAAACTGATTACACAGTACAACAAAAAAAAAACATTCAATTTTTTGCCGTAAAGATCTCGAAGTCTATCCCGAATGCCTCCAAAACTTTCCAAAAAAATCCTTAAATTTTTTTTTCAATTTTACAAAAATCTATTGACATATTCAGACTCCTTTTAAAAACATAGAGATAATAAGTTACTATTTAAAATTAGTAGCAATATAATTCCTAGGGTTAAAAAAGGAGATCAAACAAAAATTAATAATTTACAAAAAAACAAAAATAAAAAAATTATATCAAATTAAAAAAAAACATTCCTCTTAAATATTATGTATTTAGTTTATCTCTTTGTCAACTTTAACAATGTGTTTATACTACAGAAGCCCGAAATACCTCTTAAATGAGAAATCTTATTGACACCGAAAAAAAATGTACGATTTCAGTTTGGTAATTAGCACCAAAAACTTTACCAAAAACGAGAGTTGCCATAAACGAGATACTTAAGGTCGTTTAATTTCTATTGCCCGATGTAAGATAGCCCTTTTCCTAAATATTTAAGCTGGCATTCTCATAAACTATAATATGAAGTAAGTAAGCGTTAGTTACCAAAACAGTGTGAAAATCAATTCCATATAGGTCGAGCCATTTAACCTTGGTAAGGTAATTTATTTCGGCTTGCGCTGGGGTCTGGTTCCTTAGATAGTAATAATTAAATACAATAAAAAGTAAAAATTTTGAAAATGAGACGCCCATCAGAATTCCCGTTTGCCCAACGTCCATATGTTTTAAAATAATTCATAATGATAGAACTATGGTAAATTTTTTTTTGAATTAAAAAATATTAGTTTATGTATTGTGGATAGTTAGGAGTGCGATGAATATTATATATGTAAAGGTATTTTGTGTAGTTTATGCGTATTAAAAAATTGTTTATTCTAAAATATATATATAGCAATACACAAATTCACTATTACATAAAATCGTTAAATTATCAAAAAATAAAACAATTAGTTTAAATTAAAGCGTGTTAGATGGGCAAAAATAATTGGATCCGATGTTCAAGGGCACTTAAATTTTGTTAATCTTTGAATCTAGATATGTGTCAATTAATATTTGTTTAGATATTTAAATTTTTTTAGGGCTAGAATAATTTGAAAAAGTCATGTCAATTTAATAATTTTATATGTTTTTTGAATTTAACTTTTTAAAAATTCATGGAGCAAAATTTTTGGGTGCAAATACTGCTATAAAATATAGTTAAAAAAAAATCATTGATTTTTTATTAAATTTATATATTTTTATTTAATTTTGGCTTGATGTTTTAAATCAAGTTTTTCTTTGGGGCTAGAATTTAAAAAAGCCATGTCAAAATAAATGTTATATGAATTTAGATTTAAAATTTATATTATTTTGAGATGTCCAAAAAATGCTCCTGGTCTAAATATTGATAAACTTCGTGAAAATCATAAATTCTAAAAAATTCTAACTTTTTAAATTTAAAAAAAATGAATAAACACCGCACCCTAAATTAAATAGTTTAAAAAACTACTTTTTCTCTTTATAGCACTCAATAATATCGAGCTCCATTTTTTCAGTTTGATCCGGGACAAACCGAAATTCGGAAATGTAGGCGGCTGTGTGTTCTTCTGCGTTATAGTCACCAAGTTCAGCTAACGTTACGTAATAAAAGATGTTTAATTTATGGAAATTCACAGGTAAATGTTTAAAATTCGGTCGGGAATAGAGTTGGTATTTAAATTACAGTTAGGGGAAGGGAAAAAAAATTTGTTTTAAGAATTTTATTCAGTGCCAAAATAATAACAGGGCAAAATGCGTTTTGTGTCGAAGAAAAAATTATTTTGTCAATAGTAACCCCTGGACGCGCCCTGATATACAAATATTTGATAAACAATAATTAGATGAGTACATTGCAAAGCATAGGCAGATAATTCAACAGCCGTTTCGTATGGGCATGGGATTTTTCCTGTCAGGATATCGCGTTTAAGTTGTAGGAAAAATTGGTACCTAATATTATATTTTGCGATAATTGTATTAAGATCCAAAAACAAAAAATTGAGATATAGCTTTTTTACATTAAAAAAGCTTTAACAGATTTCTTTGAAAAAATAGGCATTGGCCTTATGTAAAATTTTCTTAATTAAATAAATTTTATAATTTAGATGATAATATAGCTAACATAACGTACCTAGTAAGCTCTTCCCTCAAATTATTGGGTTCCGAACTGTAAAATTTGACCCTGAAGCTGAAAGAGTACGGTGGCCCGACTGTATAAAAAACATTTGAAAAATATAAATAACTGGAATATGAAGGGAATAGTAAAATAGTAATGAAACAATAAAAATAGAAAATAGTGATAAGAAATGGCGTTTATAGTTCATTCATTTTTTGAAAAATTATAAAGGCTTCTTCTATTTTTAAAAATTTGCTACATTAAAAAATATTAAAAAATTTTTCTTTGTACAATATGTAATTTTTTTTTAAGTATTTTTATTATCTAAAATTATATAAAACTAGTTGATATGCACTTGATTATGACTCCTTCAAAAATTCTAATCCTTATGAAATTATTAACAAGAATGAACCTTGAATTGCCCTAAGAGACACGATTTGTTTAAAAATGAGAATGTAAGTTAGCTTACTTTTGACTTGTTTTTTGATCGACTTTGTAGGATCTAACCAATGCTAAAAAGATTAATAAGGTAAATTAGATATATAAATTGATAATCAGGACTAATCTGTTAATTACAAGACCTATATCAATTTACAGAGGCAAAGCAAATAATTTTTGGGGGCGTCAAGCAAAGTTAATATATAAAGGGATTTTAGTTCATCGTCACGTGCAAAGTGTATTTTTATTTTTGTAAAAAAATTCTAAAAATTTAAAAGAAATTTTAAAACATTTTAAATAATTGCGTGAAATTAATTCTGGCTAACTAAAATATTTGTTTGTATACAAAATAAACTTATAACTAATTTCAAAAAATTTAGGATAATAAAAATTTATAAAAGTATTATTTTAGGGCGAAAAGTTTGAGTGGGAACAAGCCAATGGAGGACTGGCTTTGGTAAAAGCTTTAATGTTTAAAAATTGAAAATTATAAAATATTTGAGTAATTTGTATCTCTCTAAATATTTTGTTATTACGATAACTAAAAATTGTTTTTACTCTAATTTAAGGCGAGTTTAGAGTAAATATATATTTTTGAGAAAATTTTGTAAAAAATCTTTGATATAAATAATTCTAAAATTTTTAATTTTTTTTTGAAAATTATCTTAAAACTTATTAAAAAGAGTATTTTATAATTTTTATTGGCGCAGGATTGGGGTTTTTGTTTTGATTAAAAAGGGAAAAAGCAAATCATTATTCTTTCTGGACATCGTTTCCAATAGTTACTTATTTATTTAATAAATTATCCATTTGTCGAAATTAAGCATTATAATAATTTTTATTGAACCTAATTATTTTTTATGTAGTTAAAAAAAATGTTGTTGTTTAATAGTCCGTGTTCGGCTTATGCTTATATAGTCTTTACAAAGTTTCAAAAAAATTTTAAAATAAAACATTTCATCGAGAATTATTAAATTTTGCTTTCACCATATTTTCTATTAAACCTAGAAATCTTGGTAGGTATACATGTATATAAAAAAATTAAATAATAATTACAACACAGGTCAACAATTTTTTGAGAGTTATGAATTAACAATAGAGATCAAACCTACCATCTTAAGGAATATCAATTCGTTTATCGTTTCCTTAATCCAACTTAATTAGTCGGTTATTAACATTGAAAAGTTTAGTAAAAAAGGAACCAAAAAAATAAAAAAGACTCTAGTATAAAAATAAATTAAAATTTTATTTATGTATATAAACAAAACTTCAAATAATATTCTCATATAAAAACGATAATATATTTTGTATTTAAGTTTGGATGCGAAATATTTTGAATGATCTAAATGCCGATAGCTTGATAAATTGATAAATTTTTTTCATTATTTGTGAATAAAAATATAAGTGGGATTTTTACATGCAAAAAAATTTTTTTAATTTTCTCTTTTTGGGTATATTTAGATCCGTCAATTTGGGTAAAAAGGCCATTCTTTATCGACGGATATGTGGAGCCAAAGGCGGAAGAAACTAAAAAAACGGAAAATATATATGAGATTAGGCCATCATGGGGATGCATCTTTTATGTTTTCATAAAATTCACGTTTCTGACTATGATATTTGTTGACCTGTGCAATAAGCCAAACATTATAGCATAAAAAATATTTTAAACATTATTTTTTTTTACAAAAATTATCAAATTTTGAATGAGGTATGAGCGCGCCCTAATATGGTAGTATTATACTGTACCATTATAAGGCAAACATAAATAGGGAAATAGGCAAATTTCCCTTTAACTTGGTTAGGTTAAAGAAAAAAAAATTATGAATGAATGATTTACAGCAACTTGCAGGTGATCCATGAATTGGAGGCCGAAATAATCACGTTCGATAAGATCGAGGTAAACGTATACCCGTTCTAGTAACTCCTCGCCCAATGCCTTTTTCTAATTAATAGATATATGGTTATGGGCGTGTTCAAATTCAGATGTTTTTTTTTAAAATTTATAGGAAGTGTTTTCATTTTTTTGAAAAAAATTTTGTTACAATCAGATTTTATGAGATTATTGTATTTTTGGGGTATTTTGGACATCATAAAAATTATGAGTAGTAACAAAAGTTTAAAAATATGCTTAGAAACCAAAGTATTCATTATTTACGTATAGCATTTATATTTTTTTTTATTATATTTAATTTCTTTTTACTTTTCTAATTTTATGAAATTAGTAGCCGTCATATAATCCGTTTTTTAATCCAAAATGACTTGAAACTAAATTGCAAATAATAATAAGATATAACCTTATATGTTAATTATAAAAAATATAAATATGCCAATAAATTTTTTGGAAAATTAATAGGTAGTGCAAATTTTTTTCTGTTTGGACACGGTTTAAAAAAAATTGGAGGCAATGGGTAAAAAACTAAAAATGGTATGGTCATTGCAAGAAAATTCTCTACAAACCTTACAAAAAAACATTTATGTTGTTTTTTTTGTTGTCCAATGCGAGTGATTGGCATGGATCAAAATTTTTGTAAATTACGCAACATGAGTGCAAAAAAAACAAATTTAAACAAAATTAAAATATTTGATTAACATTTTGAAAATAATGTTAATTTTATAGCCGTAATAAATGTATATTTTTTTTCAACATTTAAAAATTTAAAATTTTATTTGAGTTCAGCCTAAAGGAGTTAATAAAATTTAGTAAATTTTAGGTAACATAAATAAGACATGAATGCTGAAAAATCAGAGATTTTGAATTCTAATTGTAATATAAGTTATTTCTTTACGAAAAAAAAACTAATACTAAAATTAATTAAATTTACAATTGAATTTAATCTTATAAACATAAAATCTTTTTTAAGCACATAAGTGAGTTTATATTTTGCTAGAATTTTCAAAAAAAAGCCATTTTGTAGATGGACGCGAATTTTTAAAAACTGACCAAACTTAGATTATGCAAATAAATTACTTTTATTGAAATGAAATTTTTCTTTAATAATATCAAAATCTCTAGAATTTTAAAAGAATAAAAACTAATTTTGCATGGAGCCTAAAACAAAAAAATATATATTAGATACAAATGCTAGAATAATGATGTCCCCGTGATAGCAAATCCTAGGCCTGACAATAATGTAAGGTCATAAATTTTTAACTAATTGGGGCTAATTAATTTCCTTTATTTTTGATAAAAATACTAATATTTTTTTAAGTTTAAAATTTGTCGTATTATTTTTGAGGATAATTTTGACAAAAAATTAAAATCCTAAAAATTTACCATAATTTAATTTTATTATTTAATTCAATTAAAAAAACAATTTATTTATTTTAAAAACTAAATTTAGCAACGTTTTTGATAAAAAAAAATGCGCTTTGTTAAGGGCACGTGCAAAGTGAGTTTTTATTTTCGTAAAATTTTCAAAATTTTGAAAAAAAAATTTTTTTAAACGCAAATTTTTGAAAAGTTGCCAAATTTTGTTTATGCACAAAATGCTATTTCTGAAATAAAAAGTTTTCAAAATTTTTTATAAAAAAAATAAAATTTTTAGAATTTTCAAAATTTTGCGAAAATAAAAACTCACTTTGCACGTGCCCTGACCTGAGACAAAATATAATTTTTATATTAAGCGATCTTACAAATGGTTTTTATTGGCGAAAGTCAAAAAATTAAAATCAGCTGACGGGCATACAAAAACATACCAAAATATGAGGGATGGCCAGGGCAACATACATTTTTTGATTCGTGTAAACAATCAATCTTTTTTATTATGCCTTGGGGGCCCCCGACGACATAATTAATTAGCTAAGCTATTAGTTGTTGCCCTCTCCTTCTCTATCAAAATAAATTGTTTTTCTAGGCACTTTAATGATAGACGACATATTTTTGGAATTTAGAATTAAATTCGAGAATATAGCGAAAAGATGGTTTTGAAAACTAGACCATATCCATATTCAAACCTAACTAAGGTTACAAAATCACATATATTATATAAATGCTTTTAGCAGAATTGTCTAGGCGACATTGACAGATAGCGTTCAAAATGCGTTTTAATGAAATTATAAGGCAAGTTACAAAAAGAAATTAATCACAAGACACGGCCTTCAACAAAAGTGAATGCGTGTTCCGTTTAAGATGATTAATCAGCTGATGAATAAGGTTGCCTAGAACGAATAATGACCAATCAAAGCTTAAAATTTGTTAACGTATATTTATTACAAATTCTGGTACAAATAATAACGTATTTACACAGTTTATGATTAAAATGAGCACAGAGGCTCTTCATCAATATTAATTATTATTGCTAATACTAAAATATTTTGGAAAATAATATTAAAATTCTCAAATTTTGCTTTAAAACAATTTTATAGTTTTATTAAAGTTACACATATAAAATAATCATTAAGGCCATGTCCTAATTCAAAAAACTCATACATCTGGGGTAAACTTAAATCCCGTTAACCGCTACTTTTACTTATTCCTCAAGGCAAGTTTAAAGTTCTAGCGAATGATTAAAAATTATTTTTTCAAAATCTATGAAAATTGGAATTAGATTAAACTCAGCTCCCTAAAATCATACATTAAAAGATTTTAAATAATGTATTGAGGCCACTTTCATTCTATTAACGCATGTTTATAAGACTATTTATTTATACTTTAAACGTGTCATAGCGTCATAAAATAGAGACGCATTTAAAGTTTTTTTAAAATTTAAAAAAAAAATTTTTAAAATTTAAAGTAAAAATTGTTTTTTTAACAAAGAAGGCATTTTTCATAAACAAGAAAAAATAAAATCATTAAACTTTTTTCAAAAGAGATAAGTTGTGAAAAAAAAATTGAAATAATAAGAGATTACTTATAATTTTCCAAAATTTTTTAAAAAAAAATTTAATGAACCTAGAACGCGTCCATAATAAAGTTAGGTGCAATCTTTTCGTATTTAAATAGCAACTTGTCGTGTAAAAGAACGCCTTAAAATTCGCATTTTTCAGAAGAGTAAAGCTTTTTGAAAAAAAAGCAGAAGCGGAAGGAATTTGTGTTTTAAAAGGAAAAAAACAATTTTGCCGTTTCCTTTGTACAAGAGAAAGAAATTATTTTATTAAGGGAAATCTAAATTATCCAATTAGTTTGATAAAATATAACATTGCTTCCCTTTACAATTACTTTTAATTGGAGCGACCTAGTGTTAATGTCTTAATAAAGATCTAAACAGAACTTGCAATCTTCATAGACAAAAAAAAAATGTGTTAATTAAGAATTGCATAGCACGTTTAAACGTTTTTATTTGACATTTAAAACATATTTTTAAATAACATTTTAAACAGTTAAACAGATAATTGCTAAAAGAATTAAAATTTTAAGTTGTAAAATTAAATTAAAACATGACCTAAATCATATATAATGGTGAGATTAATAAATTACTAAAAATTTTCAAAATTTTACAAAAATTTTCTGTTTTCCATACTTTTTAACTGCAAAAAATGCCTTGCTACCTTACGGTGCTGGGGCCGTTTTAGAAATTCGTTCAGAATTTCAAAAAACTCTAAAAATTTTAATTTTTCTTAAATTTGTATAAAAACGTATTTTTATTCGCCAATCCAAATTACTATCAATAAAAATACTTTTTCTGAGAAATAAATTTTGAAATATTGTATAAAAAAATTTTTAGAAAATGTTTTTTTTTAATTTTTCAAAAAATAAATGAATACTTAACGCGCCCCTTGAAATGTAAGGTATGAAATGATTAAAATCAAATTAGCAAAAAATAATACCCCAACCTAACTCTCTAATTTTGATCCAGCCAGGCCAATATAAAAAGACAGAAATCTTTATATGTAACGATCTATATTGTAATTATCAATACATTGGATCGAATATATATCCTTATAATATAATATAATATAAAATGGTTATTTTAGTCCTTATTTACTGTAACGCAAAGCAATACGTTAATAATTTGAAAATAAAAAAATCTTGACTCGACTTGTTTGAAATTATTCTTCTTTTTTTTTCTAGTTTAAACCCGACCGACCCGTTTTATTCGGCCATTTGGAACGGGACATTTAAGTATTGATGAGCAACTCCACTTCTCCAAATTAAGGAAGCGTTATAATCAATAGGGCCTGTAACACTATCAGACCGAACAAAGCCTACCGTAGGGTTAAATAGTAAGAATATCACGCCGGGGACTTAAGCTCAGGGATTGGGGCATATATGTTAGGGTCTAACAGCCAAAAAAACCCTGAAATTAGTTGCATTATGTCCGTATATTTTCCAACAAAAAACTGAACGCCTTAGCTTGAGCTTCGGACCTTCGCCTAAAAAATCTAAGCATCTTCCCTGTGGAGTCTTTCAAAGCCAGGTGACTTAAGTGAAAACTAAGTCATCATGAAGTAATAGATATAAGGAGATTATTATTATTATTATTATTATTATTATTATGGTTTTATTGAAATTTGCACGGTGACTGAGAAATTGGTTTTTGTTCTCTTTTTTTTTCGTGTCAAATTCTATTTTTCCGTGAACCTTTTTTAGGTAAGAAGAGTGAACCAAAAAAAAACAGAGGTGACAATTTTTCTCACCTTCCCTCTATATATAGTAAAGAACGCAAAGCGATCGCAATTCATTTAGCGTGACAGTGAGAAATATTTACGAATATAATTTTAAGGTTTTGGCTTCATATTTTAACAATAATATACAAACATAAGGGCGCGCTCAAACTTACTTTGTTATTTCAAAAAAAAATTAGATTTTTAATTAAAAACATTAAAAAATAATGAACATTGTTTTTTATAACCTTTTTTCAATAATCGATGCAATCGATCTAAGTATAGTTGAAAATCTTGGTAAATAATTTATATGTAAATTTATATTAACCTCTAATATTCATTTTGATACCCCTCTTTCTAACGCGAAAAATTTTTAACGTTAGACGAATTTCAAAAAAAAAATTTAAAAAATTTGAATGAAGTATGAACGCGACCTATAGTACGAAACAGTCTTAAGTGTCTGTAGTTTACTACACTCTAAAGACCTAACAGCTTTTAGCCTGATAAGTAGTTGGGTGGGTAGCCGTTAAAGAAATCCCAATGCAATCTATTTTTTCCTTATTCTGAGAAACCTAGGGCATCCAGATATTTCATTTGAAATTTGTAGAATCACCTCGTGAAATAAATAGAGTCAAAGCCTTGACGGGTATACCCTTATGGAGAAGAAGCTCAGAAAAACCTTTTATATAGCACACAGTGCTATGTAAAGGTAACGCAGGTCAACTATTTTTTGAGAGTTTTGAGTTAATCAAACCTGCCAACTCAGGGAATGTCAAATCCGTTTACCGTTTTTCCTAATCAAACTTAGTTAGTCAGTTATAAACATTGAAAATTTTAGAAAAAAAGGTTAAAAAAACCAAAAAAGATTCAAAAACAAAAATAAATTGAAATTTTGCTTTTGCATATTTACAATTTAAATTTAAACTTCAAATAATTTTATTAAAAACCGATAATATATCGTATCCTATTTAAGTTTGGACGTTAAATATTTTGTATTATTTAAATGCCGATATGTAAGAGCTTAAAATGTTATTAAATTTTTTTCCCCATTATTTGTGAATAAAAATGTAAGTTACAAGGGCTTAATATGCAAGAATTTTTTGTTCTTTTTAGATATTAGATCTGTCAACTTGGTCAAAAAGGCCATTTTTCGTTATCGACGGATCTAAGGAGCCAAAGACGAAACTAATTAAACCAAAAACATATATGAGATTAGGCCATTAGGTTTATGTTTTCATATAAACACGTTTCTGGCATAAAAATTTGTTGACCTGTGTAATTAGAAGCGTCCATTATCAAACATAATATATTGGAAGCAAAACACGCAATTTATTGGATTAATTGAATGGTCATTTTAGGTATAATTTTAATTTAATTTTGACACCAAAGCTCACAGAACGAATTATGCTAATGCACAATATTTTCCGTTCATAAGTGCTATGAAAAGCTACCATATGTTCCCCGCGTCTAATGGTTAAATTTATTTAAAAACAAAGGTAGAGAGAGAGCTTGACGTAATATGATTAATGTCAAAAAAAATGCAAAAACAAAAAGAGCTCAGGTAAATCGATAAAAATTTACCTGCAAAAAAAGAATGCTTTGACCATAAATCCTATATTTGTAAGAGAAAGCTAAGATACACACGTGCCTTCGCCGCGACTAGTAGTTTTGTTTCACAATTTAGTGGTTTTGTTTTAACAATTTATGTAATATGGTTAAAGAAATTACAAACTCCTACGATATATTATAATTTATTACGGTATCCCTTAAACTACGAAACAATATGGAAGGTGTTGTGTTTCAATATGACTAATGCCATATGCGTATTAACGTACCATTAGCACATGAAAGGCAAATAAAAACAGGAGAACCTCTATCTATAATAATGTCATGTATCATTAGCATGAGCAAAAAACCTTACATAAATAACTAATATATTAGGTATACTCTAATGACAAAAATGCAGTATAAGCTATCTGTAAGCTTTTTCAAACAAAAACTGCAAATGTTTTGTACAGAATATGAGAAAGCAGGCATAAAACAATTAGCATCAAGCAGTTGTCCGTGTTTAAAAAAGAATTTTGAATTTATTAAATTTAAAAACATTTTTGGTCATAGAAATCAATTATTGCTTTTATATAATACTTACTTTTATATTATGCTCCCAGTTTTATTGTTGAGCAGTCGTTCTTATATTTTCCTGCATTTTGTTAACGTGGTGATATTTTCTCATTATGTGGCTTGGAGGGACCTGCAACTCAATTAAACCCTTTAATTTAGGTTGAGTTGCTTATTCAATTGCTATATGCATATTCTCATCATTTTTGGTATACAACTCTCAGTAACTACTCATTTAGATATAAATAGTATAAAGGGCATGTGTGAGAAAGCAAATTTGGCTTGCTTACTCCTGAAATTGGTTACCACATGCTCAATCAAATTATGGCCTCAGAGTATGAGTGACCACTTAAAGAAATCTCAAAATAAATACATTGTAAGAGAGCTCACTTTAATTATTATTTAGGGAGCTCAAAATCTTCAATTTTATTTTATAAATTTTTATACACTATTTCAATTTCTCTATACTCATTTGTTTGTTCTATCAAAATCAAAAGATCAATGTTTGCCTCTAATATTGCAACATAATTCCCGCAACCACACAATAAAGTTTATCAGCTTACAAATTTTTAGTGCATATTATATGGTTTTGGAGAAAAGACTGAAGATTCATTATATTCAAATCACAAACTTTTATATACTTAACAAATTGAAGTCTCCCATTGAAACTAAATAGCAATAAAAATTTGTAATTGGTAAGGAGAGGATTGGGAAAAATAAATAAAAATTTGTCCCTTTTTATAAATTAACAGCCTAGTTATGTAAATTACATGTATGGTTACATTCATTTACCATAATTAAACAAAAAACAAACCAAAAAATATGTTATAAAAACTTTTAATTAAAAAAATTTATTAAAACCTAAAAATAGAGGTATATGTCAACTCTTATAATTGGAAAATAAAACTTATCTACACTTTATAATGTATTATGGCATCAAATATATGCCCATGAGATTGACAACCAAGCATATAGTAACTAAAGCAGACAAACAGTTACACATTTATAAAACATAAACTTACATCAAGCGTAAATTTTATGTCACTTCCATCCAATAGCAATATTTGACATGATATTGTTTTTTCTTTTTTAAGCCAAAAAATTGGTGAAGATCTATGTTCGGCTGGTAATTGATTAGGAGCTTTTGCTTCTAATCTATCAAACTTCCTTTTACTTACTTCAAATTTTTGAGATCGGTTGAATAACTTCATGGTAAGGTTAAAAATTATAATTGCATAATTAAAACTACAAAGGTATGTTGAGCTTAAAAAATGTGCGAACAGGTGAGAAATTAAATAGCCACGAAGCAGGTTAAATTTCAATTTTATAGAAAGTACAAGATTTCAAAAGATATTATGGAAAAATTACTCAACTTTAAGGTTTAGGAAAATTGATTTTATGTTGATGACAGAGTTTCTAAATTTTTTAATAAAATTTTAAGTATTAAGGAAATCACTAAAGTTAGACCATTTAATAGTAAAAAATAGTTAAAATGTATGAACATTTTTTAGCACTTCCTCTATCCCTATTTTTATTAAGAAATACATTTTTACATATTACCCATTTTTACCATTTATCGCTTTTTTTTATAAATCTCAACTTAAACCATCTATTAATTTCCACGACCTCATTAAAAGGGTTGCTAAAAAAATCGGTAAAAAACTTTTAAACAAAAAATTACATCAGCCGGATTACAACTATTTAAAGTTATTGCAATAAATTTTGATTTTAAACAAAATTTCTATTTTAAAAAAATTAATTAAAGATTTAGTTAAGTCTATGACAGACTAAAAATGGACATAGGTCTCAAAATGCAATAGTTAAAAAAACTAAATAATGTTAAGGATAAGTATAGCAAATATTATGAAAGTTAGTTTTATTTTTATTTAATTTTTAAGGCGAGGTAAAACAAAATCAAAAATATTTTTATTAACTTGGAAATATTTTTTTTTATATAATTATTAATAATAGCAGTAAAATTAGTAAAATTGCATCAGGAATAATTTATTTGACTAATGAGGAAAAATAACTACTGGAAATAAAAAAAAAGTTAAACTGGAAAAACAGGCGTTGTTACTGTGAAAATGCCCGTGCTGTCCTTACAACTTCGCTATAATTAATCTTTTTTTTTGTGTATGCCCGGCATTCAAGAGTTGCAATACATAACTCCTATTTTGTAAGCTTTTTTTAACTGATCTCAGGAATCATAATACATATTTATTTTCACCTATGACACAAGAGCATATAGAATTTAATTTAATATATTTATATTTCAAGCAAACTATTATTATATCAAATAGGTGATGTCCATCCCTTTAATGTTCATGATTAAAATGCCAAAGCCGGTTATGGCCGATTCAAAAAAGAAGAGGCTGTAAGGAGGTAGTTTACAGGTACTCCTAACCCTGCATGTACCCATTAATAAAAGGAGTACAGACACAAATGCTGACAATTTAATAGTAATTCTTTATTAAAACATTAATCCATCGGCTCTTTGTAAAAATTAATATAATCCCAATGTCGGTTTTGATAGGCTAGCTTTGCGATCAAACGAGCATTCCACCACTTTAAAAAAAATTATAAAAAAAATGGGTGTTAATAATGTGTATGCTATTGGTATATAAATAAAATTTTTACAAATAATATAACTACAAAATGAAATAAATAAATTGAATTTAAAATTTTTTTCGCAATCATTTACACAAGATCTATTCTGCAACGCAGTGTATTAAGAGATTATTTTTTGTATGTTAAAGATTAAAACTTTTAGGCTTTATAATTGTCAACCCTATGAACTCTCCTATGTTTTAAAAAATTTATTGGTAATAACAAAAATTTCAGATTGAATAACCTAAAAATGTCTAAATAAAAATTGTGTTTTTTACCAGCAAATGCTAATGATATTTGTAACGCGGCTAAATTAAGTTTTATACCTACCCAATTTTAAACTTCTTTGATTTTTTAAGTATTAAATCCATGACAATTTTTAAGATTTTTTGGTTTTTATGATGTAATCAGGGATTGAATCTATATATGAAACATATAAAAAGGAATAGAAATTAATATTTTTGGAAATATACAACTTTAAAATAATTTTGCAAATTATATATCAAAATAAGAATCAAAATTTGTTTTTGCTTTTCTCCAAAAAAATTTTTTGCCCTCTTTTAGAAAAGTTTTTGCATACACCTGTGTTATCATATAATATAGCACAAGAAAAAAATTAATGGAAATTTTATTCTTTATTACATTTAACAGCCAATATTCTAAACATTTTAATATAATTGTATTAAGTCGTAGCGTTTAAATATATAAAATAATATTCTAAACCAAAAAATAATAGCAATAAAAATTTTAGATTACCAGGTTACATAGAAAGAAAATCGAAGAAATAAAGGTTAATAAATGGCTGTTGTAAAATATTGCAAAAAATTATAAATTTCGGAGGCATAAATTATGACCAAATTAAATTAATTTTTAATTTGCCTAAACGTTTTTTATCAAAAAATATTTTTGCATTTTTGAATTTGTATTAGTAGAGCAAATCATTAGTTCGTCTTTACTTTTTTTGGTTTGTTTGCACATCTGTAAAAATATGAATGGAAATTTGTCTGCTGAAATGCGCGATAAAATTTTGGATTTATTGAAACAGAATAATTTAAATGTGAGCGATTTTATTACTATTAATTTACAAATTATGTTTCTATAATTTTTTAATCTTAAGGAGACAGCTAAGCTTTTTTTACAAGAGAGTGACCAGCCAACTTTGATTGAAATCAAGTGCTATTTTTAAAAATTTAATGTTCATAGTGCTGGAAATTCAAATCAAATAGATGTATATTCCAAGCTTTTAGCTTTAGTAGATAATTCTTTGGACAAATATAAAGTAAATGTTTTTAGTGTTTATTTTTTAGGCTGAATTTTTTAATTTATTATATCCCATGTTTGTTCACATGTTCATAGAGTTGTTCTATGAGGGGCATTTGGAAGAAGGTTTTAATTTCTGTACATTTTATATTTAAGGTAGAACTTTCTATCAGAAATTTGCAAATTTGCATACACTTTTACATGAAGAAGATTTGAAACAGCTTAGATTAATAACTACAAAACAACATGCAGATTCAAATGATATTATAAATTGGTTTAGGTATATATTTATAAATATTATAAATTTTTTACTGTATTTAAACAAGCATGAATCTTATAAATTAGAAAAAGCCTATATTATGCTTAGTTTTGTTATAACTATAAACCAGTATGTCCAAAATTATATAACAATTTTTTCAATTTTCTAAAATAATTTTGTAAAAATGGAGACTTTAATGTACGTTTATAATGTGTTTATAAATAAATTTGTACTTGTCATTCTTCTGAAAAATTTGGTTGCCTTCAAGAAACTGCTGTAACATTAATTATATATAAATAACAAAAATCTATTATCTTCATTGGTATGGTAAAAGTTTTAATGTTAACACAAAATTTTTGTTAAGAACTCTAAATGACATGCATAATGGTAAACAGATAGCTCAGTGGCAAACCTTCTGTCTTAAACACACTTGGTTGCGAGCTCAAATCTGCAGAGAAGCTTTTTTCTTCAGAAAAATTGTATATATGTGCAACCTCTTCTAAAGCTTCTGAGTGGCATGCTTAGGCAGTAGGCCCTAAATGACATGCCTAATGCCTGAGCCTGGGTTAAAAACTTAGGTTGCCGGCATCTGAGCAAAGCTTACTATTTAACCCGTTTGGTCAAAGGAGTTAAAGCCCTATCTGGTGGGACGCTCCTAAATGGGGAAAGGTATGGGGGAAACTTCAAACCTTTTTTTGAGAATGGTAAGCAGAAATTAAAAATAAAAAATCACAAAAATCTATTGTCAGTGTAATGTCTTACAAAAATATACTTAAAAATAGGTATGAAGTTGTTTAACTTTTTTAAACTATTTTAAGGTTCAATAAATACACAATCCAGTTTTCGCATGAAACATTAGCCTACATCAAATATCATTTGACCAAAAATAATTTACACGATGTGATCAATAAAATGGAAGCTGTTCTTGACATAGAAGGTTGTTTAATTATCATTCTCTAAATTATTTTAGTAAGTAGTTATGTTTTGTGATTAGATTTTAACCATAAAAAAGTACTTAGAATTATAGTTGACTAAATAAGGCCATTTTTAAATCAATTTTTAGTTTTATATTGTTTAACATTTAATTTGTTTTTAAGTTTCAGATGATCCACCTAGAACTAAATCTCAAGTCGACCAAAGCACAGGATCTTTGGAAGGAGAAGCAAAACGATATGGTTAATATTTATAGTTTGTAAATTTTTTTGTAATTGTATGTAATTTAAAAAAATTATTTATATAATTTTAATATGACCTTATTTATGTGTATAACTTTTAATACTAAATATTTAAAAATTCATTATTATATTTTACAATTTTTATATATTTAAGATATAATAACATAGGTCAACAAATTTTTGAAAGTTATGAGCTAATTACCTAGGTTAACATGCCATCTTTTCCAATCCCTTTACCGTTTTTTGTAACCAAACTTAGTAGTCAGCTATAAACACTGAGATTTGTAAAAAAAAAACAAAAAAAAATATTTGAAAACAAATAAATTTGAATTTTTTTTTGGTATATTTGCAACAATCAAACTGTTAAATTTAAACTTTAAATTTTTTTAGATTATATATCGTGTCTTGTCAAGGTTTGGACGCGAAATTCTCAATATTTTGTACTATATTAAAGAAGCAAAGAGCTTGATATAATCAAATTTTTTTTTTATTTGAAATGAAAAATATATTAAAATTATTTGTTATGAAAAAAAATTCTTATATTTTTTTAGTGTATTACCAAAGTTGCAAAACCTGTTAAAAAGGCAATTTTACGATGTGGACGGATTTAAGGATCCAAAGGCGGAAGAAATTAAGAAAAACGAAATTTATATATGAGATAAGACCATCATGAGCTTACATACTTATAGGTAAATTGACTTTTCTGACATTATTTGTTGACCGTAATTTTTAGTTGTGTTGCCTGTTTTTACATACTTCTTATATCTGAAATACCAATGTTCTTTACGTAAGCTCATTTAAAATTGTTTGTAAAATTTAGAGTTATTTTAAAACTTTGTGTCCCATAAAGTGAATTTTGGGCTTTGTTAATCATGTACCAAAGTTGGTTTTTTTCAATTATCTCATATGATTGTCATTTATTATTTAACTCTTTAGTTAATCGAACTAAAATCTTTTGTGGGTTGTTGAAGGAAAGTGACTTAGTTGTTTCCCTGGGCCCATCCGGACATGCTATCCCCTCAAACGAGATCGCGGAGGATGACATGAATGGAGAAGGAAAATTGCTGGTAAATATTTAGCTACCTATTAATTACATCAAATATTAATATTTTTGAGTTTTGAGAGTGATATATTCATATATTAGAGGGGAAATAATAAATACCTCTGATATATAGTTTGCTGCTAATTTTATATGAATACCCTAATTTTTCAATTTTATAGAAACCATGTTTTTTTTTTAACATAGGAAAGGGAAAAAATTAAAAAAGTGAAAGTTTTGTTTTAAAAATTTTTTAGCAGTTAATTTTATAAAAAAAAATTTTTAAGTTATTTATAACAATGAATTATAAATAAATAGTATTTTTGCACCATTTAATTTGTTTAACTATTTATTTTAGTTTTAAAAAAATTTATTCAGGCTATATTCTTGCATTTTATAAATTCTATGATGTATATCTTAGTGCATTTTGAAATACCATGTCATATTATATTATTTTTTAGATTAGGATATATTTGCTGGTCGACAAAATCTGCGAAAAAAGAAGTTTTTGACATTTGAGGAAAATACTTCCTATAATTGCCTTATCTCATATATATTGTCTGTTTTTATAATGTTTCTTTTCCTCTCGACTATTTTATTAGATATGTATAAGAAAATTGGCATGTTGGACCAAAATGACTAATCTTGCGACTTCAAGATTTTTCTAGAGAAAAAGTTCGTCGATGACATGATCGACTATAATTAAAATGGAAAATCTTTTAAAAATATAGATATTTGACACCTTAACCTTATTTGGACACGATACATTATTAAATAATTTTTGAATTTTGTTTAATTTGAATGTAAAAACAATTTTTAATCACTAATCTTTTGTTTTGTAACTTGAGTGTAGTAGTTTAATAAATATAAAAAATTTGGTTTTTAAAATTTTACAGTTGTTTTATTAGGTTTGATTAAAAAATAATAAAGAGGTATTTAAAATTTTAAGATGGTAAGTCTGGTTTTCAATGCTAGTTCATAAATTTCAAAGATTTTTTGACCTATTCGCGTCTTAATTTATATAATTAAAATGTTAATTTTGCAGAAAAAGAAAGCTAAAAAGGAGAATTTTTTGCTGAAGAGGAGCAAAGCCGACCCTTTAGGACCGCCTCTGAACCGTATACCCCTCCCCGAATTGTATTTATTATATGAATTACTTTAAACATTTACTGAAATTTTATTTGAAATTATAGAGTCATTATAAACATAATCTAATAAGTTAATTGTTGGAATATTTAAATTTTAATTGATATTTTTTAATAAAATTATAAGAATTTAAAATTTTGATTTTCTTACATTAAACATGTGACATTGTTTTTTTATTATACTTTTTACTTTGTGTCCAAGTGTTCAAGTATTAGGGAAGTATTCTAAGTTTTTGAAAAAAAATTATTTAACTTTGGTTAATAAACATTTCATTTTTTTTAATTTTGCAGCTTTAAAAAAATATTGAACAAGACAAGAATACATTTTTTTGTGATTTTGAAATTTTTTTGGACAAAAAAGTTAAATTCTAGATATCCTATAGCAACAAATACATGTATTGTACTAATTATCAAACTTTTATTTAAAACGATAATATTTTTAAATATTTTTATTTATATATTAATTATATTTAATATTATAATTATATACTGTTTTTAGATAAAAAAAAAATTTATTTATACACAATTTACGCAAAAAATTAATTAGGCTTAAAAGAGCATAACAATGCTTTCATTAGATCCTAATTAAATAATTAATTTAAATTTATTTTGTTTCGATTAAATTTATTTTATGTTTTGTCAGGAAGGAATCAGACAAGATGCTTAAAATTTTGATTGCCCAAGAATCCCTTAAACGCTACAAAATAACTTCCAGTACACTTCCTTCCGTATGCTGTTACACCATGTTAAATGCCAATTACAGGTTTTTTAAACCTACAGATCACTATATAATTAGCATGAATCGTTTGGTAAACTTAACCAAAGCCGCGTTTAAAATAAGGTTTTGTTTTTACAAAAAAAAAGATTAAAATTGTTTTTCTTATATTATTTAAGTGAGAAGAGAAAAATTAGTCACTTTGTAATTTTTAATGAAACCCAGTTTATAAATTAAAAAACATTGTAGCGCAATACAGAATATATATAAAAATATTAAAAAGCATATGATGTATATTAAGTCGAATGAATACTAACTTACATTCTAGCTTAAAAAATTTAGCAATGTTTTTTTTTCAGTTATCAAACGTTATTTTTTTGTTTTAGGATTAAATAAGCATAGTAGCTTTTTGATAAAATTTTAAAATACCATATTTTAGGTATTGTAGGTACATTTCTGAAATCAAGCAAATCTACATAATTAGATCATATATATAAACTATTTACAAAGTATCTTATATCTTATAAAATTTATTTGAAAATTTTTATATTCTCATATCTTTTACAATATTTATTACAAATGTTTTTTTTGAATTTGTCTTGACCCTTGTTGTTCTTGTTTAAACTTAAGGGCAAGAAAATTTAAAAAATTTATACATAGCAGCAAAGCGCATATATACGTAGGTCATAAAGTTTAGTGTTTAGCTATAAAAACCATCTTTTCGGTTTAAAATATCGGCGAAATTTTAATGCATTTTTTAACTACGTTCTTTATAATTTAGTTACGTGTTTATTTTATTATATATCGTTTAGCGTTACAACGGCCATAATAAGTGACGATTCGTCCATACTAGTAGTTGGTTATTCGGACGGCGTCATCAAGATTTTCAGCTTGACCCCCCAGAAACTCAAAATTATGAAACCGGCAACCGATCTCAATAAACTAGATATACACGAAGGTGTTCTTATTTTTTTTTAAAGAGTATCTTAATTTGCTAAAAAAAAGTATTTGAAAAATTTTTTTCCATGATTTTATATTTTTGCATATTATTATACTTTATCGTTTATAAGCCAATACAAATTCATATGCCGGGTAAATATTATTGTATTATTTGACAATTTAGAAATATGGACAAAAAATTAATAAAGGAAATTTTTTTTTATTTTTATTTATATGTTTGGTAGGAAAATGTCGCGCTTCGGTCGGACCTAAAATTTTTAATTTTATTTTGCCTTTTTTAGTTGTAAAAAACCTAAATTTGGTAATATATTATTTCTACACTCTCTTGATAATTTTGAATTAATATTTAGGTCGCATTGTAAATTCGAGCTTAATTTGAAATATATGTTTGGCTATAAGGGCTAGAATAATTCGGTTTATACTCTCTAGAAGAAAATAGTCTAAACATTATTTTCTTGATGTTTATAATATTTTACTTGTATCAGCCAACAAATTGTAATTTTATAAATTATGAAGTGTTATATATAAACGACTTACGTCTGGACTCCCCTTTAATAATATCTGCTACGACTGCAAATCAGCATCTGACGATAACAACACTGGCTCATTTGCCCCAATCGCGGTCCTCCTATTTCTCCTATAGATTTTTGGATCAATCCATCCCTAGATGTTCTCAAGCTCAATTTTACTACCAACTTCCAACGAGTTGGGCAATAAAACAACATATATAACGACTCGACAAAAATTAATGATAAAAAAATTACGACAATATAAGAAAATGCTTTTACTCGTATATTAATTTTTTTTTGAGTTTCTTTCCGCTTTAGACATTTCCTTAGGTATGTTTTGATAAAATCGCCAAATTTGTCAAATTTTTTTCGATTTTAAAAAGAAAGTGAAAAATCAAATATATTTTTTTTGCATGTTTGACATTACTTGTAAGTTATTTTGTTTTTAAATATATTAAACACACCAACATTTAGGTTATACAAAACACAGGTTCCCCAACAACCTAAATTGAAAAATGTTATTAATTTTTTTTAAAAAACACTATTTGGATTTGCTTAAATATTTTTTTAATAATATTTAGAGGACGTTCTCAATAGAATAATGGACGAAAAGGATTTGGCCGACTGTCGCACAATGATAGGCCATACTGAATCCATAACGGGCCTCGCTATGAGTCACGATAAGTTGTACGTTATATCAAGCTCCGAAGACGCAACCGGTATTAGATTTATTTTTGGGTTTGGGACAATTTTTCATGTATTTTTTTGTAATATTTTTTAAAGAAACTGTGCTAAGGTTTTTTTTCGTCAGCGGACGGCTTACCCGTTAGAGAACTTTGTCAACTCTACTGCAGGTCCCGAAAAGTTAAATTAAATATGTGCCAATTATCTAGGTAACAGGCCTTGACTCTCAAAAATATTTAAGAGGCCTCTGGAATTTGTTAGCGGGCACTTCAACTATTTATCAGACTCGACGATGCTTAACTTGTGTGTAAAGCATAACATAATTTGCATGTGCTCAGATCGTCCAACCTTGATATTAGCTAAGATACTTCAACTATTTGTTACAGATTTGTTTTATGCCGTGGCGGCCATGTAGGTAGTTGGATAGCCAGCATTTGACTGGAGCGGCAGAGATGAGTTAAATTTTTACAATATACGGTGGTTAACCGTATTAAAGGCGCGAGTTAGGTCGAGGGACACTAACATTGTAGGGGAGATTTTTTATGATTGAAGCCTTGAGCAATTGCCGTAGATAATTTTAAGAGGCATGATGTTGTAGAGTGTTTGGATCTGAAACCATGTTGGTGTAGAGAATGGGGTAGGTGTATAAAAACTCCAAATCTAAAATAAAAACTCACTAATTCTCAAAAACCTAGGTCCCCGCGGAATTAAATTTATAACAATTATTTTTAACACCTCAATAACTAAATGTCAAATCCCAGATATCTGAAAGAAATCAAATACTATTCCTATTCTAAAATCCGGCAAACCAGCCGAACCTTCGTCATATAGACCAATCTCACAACTCTGCCCAGCTGCAAAGATTCTCAAAGCTTGAATTCTCCCTCACATCAAAAGACACCTACCCCCATTTCTACACCAACATGGTTTCAGATCCAAACATTCTACAATATCATGCCTCTTAAAATTATCTACGGCAATTAGTCAAGGCTTCAATCATATAAAACCTCCCCAACGTACAGTGTTAGTGTCCCTCGACCTAACTCGCGCCTTTGATACGGTTAACCACCGTATATTAACCAGAAAAATTTACTACTCATATGTGCCCGCTCCTGTCAAACGCTAACTATCCAACTACCTACATGGCTATACCACTTTCCGTGACGAAAAATCTAAAACACGCATCGTTAGAGAAGGAATTCCCCAGGACTCGGTTTACTCGCCCACCCTATTCAATGCTTACATAAACGACCTTCCTACCCCACCCACCAGTAATATCGTCTTATTCGCTGACGACATAACCATCTACACTTCAGGCGCAAATGTTGATCTTCCATCGACCTCACTAAACAACGACCTTTTCATAATTCAAATTTTTTGCCAACCGCAACTTAATCGTTTCTTCGTCATAATCTTCAGTCATTCTTTTTATTCCCCTAAGCCAGATCAAAGATCAACCACCCGTGTTTTATATAAACCCTTTACTCCCCCTTGCTTGCAACCCTAAAATACTGGGTCTTACGTTTGACTTTATGCTTTTCAATCAGCTTATGTAACACTTCAGCTAAAGCTAATAAACGAAACAACCTCCTAAAAGCTTTGAAGGGCACCTCCTGGGGCCAAAACAAATAAACATTATTGCTCTATAATCAACTATGCCGCACCGGTTTGGTTTCTTACAGCTTCTCAGCCCAACCTCGACAAACTTCAATCGGCACAAAACGGCGCCCTGCGGATTACGGGCTGCCTTAAAACTACCCCAGCAGATCACCTTCACCAAGAAACACACATTCTTCCAATCAAACCTCACTCGCAACTACTATGCGAACAGTTTTTGGCGTCCTGTGTCTCTTCCGATAACCCTTGTCACGAACTCTTTCATCTTAATGCCTGCTCGATCGATAAAAATACTTTGCCCTCAAACAGCTTTCCACACACCAGCCAACTATTTGACTTCAACCTAACAATAAAACAGTTGCTTAATCAAATTCATACCGAGGTTGTATGCAATACAATTAAATCTTAAAAACCTTCTCCCATTCTTTTAAATGGTTGGCCACCTCCCATATCACCGAAATCGTCCCAGGCGAGAAAGATCCTTATTATTTCAGCTAAAATCAGGCTGTTATCTACTAGCAGACTTCCGTAGTTGCGTCTATTCAACAGGCGACGAGTGCATCGACTGCAAAGAAGCGACTGACAATCTTTTCGCTCACGCCTCAGAGCCTCCCTCATCCCTTTTCAAGCGTATGGGTTAAAAACAACAACAACATGCCGTTTTGGGGTTCAAAGCTATATCAAAACTATCTCTTTTAAAAAATATAGCATTTATTACCGTCTAATTTTTAAAACTTTTTGGAAGTCTTAAGGTCACTTATCAAAATTTACAGCATTTAATTTGATATACTAGCAACAATTTTTAATTTCTAGAATTTCGAGGTCTTAAAAAGTCTTTTTTTCATTTTTTTGCAATTTATTGGATCTACAAGGGAATGGTAGGTTTCCACTTGATAAACACAATTTTATGAAAATTTTACTTAAGGGCACGTGCAAAGTGAGTTTTTATTTTCGCAAAAATTTAAAAATTTTATTTTTTTCAAAATTTTTTGAAAACTTTTTATTTCAGAAATAGCATTTTTTGAAATAGCAAAATTTGGTAACTTTTTAAAAACATGCTTTTTATTACAAAAATTTTTTTTTTCAAAATTTTACGAAAATAAAAACTCACTTTGCACGTGCCCTAACCTAAATTTTTAGAGTCAATTATTTAAAATGTTATAAATTTTAAATAATTTATTTTAGTAAAATTATGGAGCCTATTAGTGTACAAAAACATTGTAACCTTTAAAGGCCACGTATTGCCCGTCTGGGACGTTAAAATCGGGTTAGTATTTTATTTCCCTTTTATTTTTATTTTTTTCCCCCTTTTATTTCAGTTTTTTACGTTTTTTTTTAAATTTATTTTTATATTTGCTTAATATCTGAATATATTACATGCAACCTAAATCGTATTAAAGTTTCATAAATTAAAGGTACAGTTGTAAGCGAGATTTATATCTACACAAATAACCATGATTTTTCAATTTTTAACATTGATTTACCATCAAGAGATTTAAGACTTCAAATTAGCAGCTTTAATATTAATGATTAATCTTTTTCCCAATCATTAAATTACACAGCTCGACAAGTTCTTGAGATTTTTAAACTTAATTTTAAGACCAGATCCGTCTTTGATATATATCTAATCTATACCAAATAACCGAGTTTACAGCAAATTTTGGAAAACGGAAAAAGTATTTGAGATAAGGCCTTATCGGATCTTTTCGCTGAATAACTGACCATTTATTTTTGTCATGTTTAAATATACCAAAAAACCTGCAATATAGGAAGTTGGAAATGCAAAATAAAATTATCTTACACTTGATCTTTGAATCACAATTTTTAATTATGTGCATTGTTTAGACCTTACGGATATTATTTTGCCTCTTGCGGAGCCGATAAAACAATTCGCCTTTGGGCAATGGATCAACCTCAATGCCTTAGACTTTTTGTTGGACATCACTCTGATGTTGATGTAATCATTTATATTCACGAAATAAATTTTTGCCTTTTTTTTTAATTAAATTGGAATAATTTGATTTTGTTTGGGTGATTGTAATTGATATGCGCCACGTTGCCTGGCAGTAGGATTAAGTTTGTTTCTTTGCCAGAATTATACACATATCGTCCCAAATTTATTTAAAAATTATTTTGTTTGGATTTAATCAAAAACAAGTATTGCTAATCCAATTTTCATTTGCCTTTTTCGAAGATTTATTTTCATTGATTCAGATGACTCAATAGCAAACATTTTTTTCACATGCATTTTTATCCGGAACACATTTCAACCACATGGAACCAGCTGAGCGGCCTGCAAAAGCAGTAGGCCCTAAACAAATGCCCTAAGTGAAAGCCTAGCCCAAAAACTTTGGTTGTCGTCGTGGAAACATAGCTTGCCAGTTTATATGTCGGAAATATTTATTGGCAAAGTCAGTGAAAGTCTATCTAGGCCCTTAATGAATTTGGCGCTTCTACATGGGTGAAGCCTTTAATATTTTTGGTTTTTCGTTTTGTTAATAGTGATTTGTTTTTAGGTCATCACATTTCATCCAAATTCAAACTACATTGGCTCAGGCTCGTCTGACCGAACCGTTAGAGTTTGGGATTTATTGAACGGCGCGTGTGTACGTATATTTACGGGCCATAAAGTAAGAATTAAAATTTGTGAGAGAAAATTTATTGTTATTTTGTTTATTTTCAAATTATTTTATGTATTTTAATAATGTCGACAAAAACCAATTTGTCAACAAATTCAATAACGGAAGGGGGGATATAATTTACATGATGGCTTTAATTCTTATTAATTATATTCCAAAATTTTCTTCTTCTGCAATATAGGGATTAATAAAAAAATGGCAGATTTGACTAAATTGACGAAGTATCTGACAAAAAACTTGAAAATTTTTATTTCCAAATTCTCTTCACTTTTGACTTGCATTTTTTATTTCAAATAGTGAAAAATATAATTTAACACAATAGGTTATACAAAATATTTGGCACCCCAAACTAAATGCATGATGTATTTGCTCTTTTTATACATAAATGTTTAAAGTTTGTATCCAGCAATTTAGTTGTTTAATATATATAATTAATTTTACAATTTTTTTTTATTTAAATTATTTTTTAGCAATACGGCTATAGTCTTTAAAGTTAGCCCATAGGACTCAAAAATTTGTTCAATTGTGTTACAATCATTATTGTTTGTTATACTACTTTTAGACTCCGATTCTAGCTTTAACGTTTTCTTTAAATGGAAGGCACCTTATATCAGCAAGTAGGCCGTTATAATTACATACATTTATTTTATCAAATTATTCGTGTCCACATGTATTTTTAATCTTGAGACTTCTTTGATTGTATGTATATCCTTTCGCACACCAAGTGACTCGGCTGTTTAGCCAAGGCTACCATAATTTTATATTAATCATACTGCCTTCGTATTTTCAATAAAAAAATATTGCATTTTTTAAATTGAAAAGTTTGTTGATCACTTTTAGGGTGCTTTTAGAGTTCTTATATTTTTTTTTTAAATTTATTTTTCTTTATTTATTATATTTTTCCTAATTCAGGAAAAGTGTATAATTTTTTTCATTTAGCATCAAAATCTATCGAAAATGCTTTTTGTCCAAAAAAAATTTGAGATTTTTGAATAAATTTCAAAGGCCAAATGAATATGAGCCTGCACATATTTTAATAAGAATAAAACAGAAATGTTTAGTTTTTTTTAATAAATAATCAAATTTTTAATATAATTTGAAATATTGCACTAATATGAGGCTGCATTTACATTGCACCAAACAGAGGTTTGTAAAATCACAAATTTGAGTACTTAATTTACTTTAAATACATAAAATGCGTTTACTGAGATTATGATGCATTTAAGATCTTTCAATTACCACAAAAATAAAATCATACTATGCACGTGCCTTAAATACGATTTCTCATTTTTTAGAATTGTAACTTTCCTAATTTAATATTAAATCACCTAAATTTTATTTTTTAAAAATGTTTATTTTTGATTTTTTAGGCAAAGATGGTAAGATTAACGTATGGGACCTTCCCCAAGCTCACCTCATTACTATACTAAACTACCATACCGCCCCTGTGTACAACCTGTGTTTTGATCGAGATGGCGTTTGCTTAACATCTGGTTTATAACATATTTAATTTTTGTTGCCGAAATATTTTTTATTTTTCATTTATTATTTATATTTAATTATGTGTAACATTATTTATTATAACGAGTTTGTGGATAAATAAATTTTAAAAACATATTTAATTAAAAAAATTTTTTTTTCAAGTTAAATTATTCCTAGCCCTGTTTATAGATAAAAAGTAAAAAAATCAGTTTATGAATTATGATTATAAAGCAAACAAAATTTTTAACTTTCAAACATTTTTTTTGCGATCCCACTTTTAACTTTTTACTCCCATTTCCTCCAAATTTAAAATTGGATCCATAGTTCAGAACTATTAAAATATTCAAAAGTATTGGATTTGTAAAATTACAAGCATATTTGCATTCCCATTGAGTGTTATTAGCATTTTACATACGAATATTTTGCCAATATTATGACCAAGACAATCAATTTCGGAATTGCTTAAGTGAAATTCAAATGTCTATTTGTCGTAAATTCTGATATATTTTACAATTTTTCGTCCTTAAGTGTTATTCTATGATAGCCCACCATGTTTAAATCAAAAGTTTTACGCCATTGACCCTATATTTCGATATGCTTGCCAATATATAAAGGACACAGTTTACATAAATACTCTAAAAATACATATATTATTGTCCGAAACAATGTTTGATTTATTTAAGGTAAAAAATTCTAACAAAATACAAAATTTTAATATTCTTTAAGGTTTTTTTGACTGATCATACATAAATCTATAATTTTCAATATCTTTGTAATAAATGAGTGCACCATATACAACATTTAAAAAATCTTTGGCCTATAGGCAATTTTGTAAAAGCTTAAAATTAAAAAAAAATTAATTATTTTTTTTATTAAAAGATTTCAAAAAAATTCCTTTGATTTATAAATTTTTTCCTTTGGTTTTTGCTCGTTCCTTGACATAATATCATTGATTTGCATGAATTTTAATAACTTACATGCATACATACTTTAAATAAATGAGACAATATATATTTGAGTATTAAAACTTTGGTAAATCCCGAATACTAAATATTTTTGTTGTTATTTCGCCTACTAAAAATTTTTTAGTTCGTGGTTTAGGTTAATTAATTCCTTTGTTACTCGAAAAGGAGGGCTATGCCCTGACCGATTGGCCGTCTTTAAAGAGATGTAGGACAATGGGGGGGGTGGTGAATTATGGTTTGTGACAATCAAGGATCGGAAATGCGTTGATTTTAATTGATGTTTAGATATAAGCGGGAAGAGCAAACCTAGAAGTTAAAAAAGTTCTTCACTCAAAAAAATCTTTCGAGATGTCAAAAGCTATATTTTGTTACACCTTCTAGTGCAAGAAATATTTTTAAATTTTATTGACGCCTCTCAGAAACCTTATAATGGAAAACTCCAACTTACGATAAAGTTTCGACCATTTATTTTTATTTTTTTTGCAATCATGTTAGGTGGGGCCGATTGCGATATGGCTTTTTGGGATTACAAGCGTATCTCGGAAGCAAATGAACTTTCGTCTTTATACACTCCCCACGGCACGAATATTAATGAACAAACTATCCAAGACGAAAAACATAAAAACAAGTATCTAAAATATGTGTTCCATTCTTCGTGGATAAGAATGTTACCTACCCTACTAACAATTTTCCATACCTTTTTAAAAAAAAACAAATTCAAATAATAAAATTTATAGCCCCAACAAATAATCTTTTTTGCTTTAAAGGGTTACGTTTAAAATCAACCTTAATATTTTTTATTTTAATCGGGAAGGAATTTAGGCTTATGTAGTTTTTATATGTTTAATCCAAAGGCATAAAATTGGAATTGTCACAGATGTATTATACGTCTAGATTTATATGCAATTTTTTCACAATTATTTTCAATTAATTAAATTATTTCAATATTTTGAAAAATGGAAAAAAGAAAATGACTTTAGAAATTGTAACCTTCCAAGAGCTCCGCTCACTTTAAAAAATAAATTATTGCAATATGAATAGAAATATATAGTACCAGAACCAAATCAAATTGAAAATATCTGTAAATACATTCTTCGTAGAATCAAAAGAATTAGGTTAATTATTTTTTAATTTCCCCTTTATAATTCTTTTTTTTTCAAATGGAGCCTGCTGTAGTATTTAGTAATTTTTGTTTTTTTAGAATTTATAAAGAATTTTAAAATTTAACAAAATACGTTTTGTTGGATTCAAAAACTTGAGAAAATGAATACTTTAATATATCATAGAATTTTAACTAGGGTACTATTAAGTTTAACTAATTTCATCGTTTAAATCTGATAAAGATAAATTTATCCTTTAAAAATTTTCCATCTAACAAAATATCATTTAAATTAATTTTTTAGGAAACATTCCGACCATAAATCCAAAGCCGTCCATGACTCAAATACTACTACTCCGTTTTCCAATAAGACCTCGGGTTGTCCAGAAAATTATTTTTTGCAATCTTTTCGTACCAAACAATCTATTATTATTTGCATGCATTACACTTGGAGAAATCTCGGTTTAATTATCACTGAATTTTGTCCCTCTCCTATTAAATAATTAATTATCTTACATTTTATTATATTCAATTATTTTGTATCATGTTTTTATTTGTTTTTAAATTGTATTAATTTATTTATTATTATACAACTTTGTAGATTTCTTCATATATGATTCTTAAGATAGACAACTTATTATTATCTTGTGTACCGTTTTTCAGATTATGTGTTATAAATATTGTGAAAATAAAAGAATGATATTATAAAATATTAGCAATCTAATTTATTTTAACTTCTGATTTTTATAAAAAAAATACCTTTTTATATTTTAAGCTTAATTGAAGGCGTAAAATCATCTTTTTAAATTTATATTTGACTTTCCCAGAGCCTGTCACAATATCAGTTGGGGAATAAAAATAATTTTTTTACCTTGTTATTATAGAATTTAATCCGTTCCCAAACCCGTAAAGACTTAAATAATATTTTATAACACAGGTCAACAAATATATGATAACATAAAAAGTGCATCCCCATGATGGCCAAATCTCATATATATTTTTCATTTTACTAGTTTCTTTCGTCTTTGGCTCCTTAGATCTGTATATATCGAAAAATGACTTTTTTGACCAAATTCACAGATCTTAATATACCCCAAATAGAAAAAATTTAAAAATCTTTTTTGCTTTATAAAAACCCCTTGTAATTTATATTTTTAATCACAAAGAACAAAAAATAAATTATTAATATATCAAGCTCTTACATCGGCATTTAGATAATACAAAATAGTTCAAACTTAAATACGACTCGTAATATTATCGGGTTTTAATGAAAATATTATTTGAAGTTTGAATTTAACAGTTTATCTATTGTGAATATGTAAAAATAAAATTTCAATTTATTTTTGTTTTTTTGGTTTTTTGACCTTTTTTCCATAATTTTTATTATTTATAAATGACTAACTAAGTTTAATTAGGAAAAACGGTAAACGGATTTGATTTTCCTAAGATGACATGTTCAATCTCTGTAGTTAACTCATAACTCTCAAAAGATTGTTGACCTGTGTAATTGCCCCGGTTCTAGTTCATTTGGGCTTTCATGTGGACGGTTACTTTACTACCCTCAACGCTACCTAAATATAGAAAACCCAAGCCTACTAGGCATTTGTCCGACCTTATTGCTTATTATTTTATTATAGCTTAAAAAGACTTTTAGATATTTTTGCAAACCTTATGCATAATGTTTGTTAATATTTATTTCCGAAAACGATCCTGCTAATCCTCTAAAAAGTATTTGAATCTATCCGCTATTATAAAATTTTTTAGGACTGGGTGGAGGCATTTATGTCGTTGTTAGTAGCCCCTGTTCGTTGGACCTAAAAAGTTGGATGTAGAAGTGAGTTTGAGTGCTGCGAGGGCTGGGTTAAGCCAGAGATCTATCGGGGAGATAGGAGGTCCCCGGTTTGGGCAGATGAGCCAATGTTCGAAACTATCAGCGGATGATTTACAGTCATTGCAGATATTATTAAGAGAAGGGAATGATTATTTTGGTCCGTTTTTTAAATTTTATACAAAATTGGCTATATGGTCAATTCCACCTCAATTCAACAAGTCTGGGAGTCACCCGCTCACAATTGTAAGAAACTTTTCATGGAAGAAATAGTATGAAATGGTATATCATTATTTAGAAATTTTTTCTAACCGAAAGTGATTTTTGACAGAGATTGGCAAAAAACGAAAAAAAACGCGGGGCAATTTTATGGGGAGGGTTTAGGTAAAAAAATTTTATAGGTAAAAACTTTTTTTTTTTCGAAATAGAAAATAAGGACTATTTTACGTGTGTTTTTTATCAATATTTTGATTTCACAATTTTTAATAAATGAAAAAAAATAGTTCCAAAACACATCTATGCTTCCTACACAATATTACAGGAGTGCCAAATTTGTTGAATGAAGTCAGACATATGGGCAATTATGTGAGGCTCTAACAGTTTCTAATTTGATCAATATTTTTATATTTTTAGAAAAAAGTGAACAGAGCAAAAAAATATTTTTTAATAATTTACTCCTACCTTCAAAGCCGACTTTCTGTCAACTACCGATCCAATTTTAAATTTTAGAAATATATTTATACCCGCTTTAATATTAATTTTCCTCAAGAATTTTCAACGCACCCATAGATTTTTACAAAATTGAATACATTTGTCAAATTTTTTTATAAACATCGCGTAAAAAATGCACACTTATAGCCTTACATTTGATAACCTTATATATTCCTTTGTGGTAGTTTGGTAAGCAATATTAGAATCATACATAACTCAGGTCAACAAATATTTATGTCAGAAACCTGAATTTTATAAAAACACAAAAGAATGCATTCCCATGATGGCCTATTCTCATATATATGTTTTTCGTTTTTAGTTTCTTCCTTCTTTAGCTCCTTAGATCCATCTATAACGAAAAATGGCCTTTTTTGACCGAATTGACTGTGCTAAATATACCCTATAAAGAAAATTTAAAAATCTTTGTTTTTTGCATATAAAAATCCCAACTTATATTTTTAATCACAAATATTGAAAAGTAAATTTTATTAGTACATTAAGCTTACATCGGCATTTAGATTATATAAGATATTTAGCGTCCAAACTTAAATTTGGCACGATATGTTATCGGTTTTTATTTAAAATTGAAGTTTGAAATTAACAGTTAAACTATTGTTAATATGCAAAAATAAAATTTCAATTTATTTTTGTTTTTGAATCTTTTTTGTTTTTTTGACCTGTTTTTTTTAAATTTTTAATGATGTTTTTAACTAACTAACTAAGTTTGATTAGGAAAAACGATAGACATATTTGATATTCATTAAGAGGGCAGGTTAGATCTCTGTAATTAAACTTTCAAAAAATTGTTGACCTGTGTTATCATTCCTACGGCGACAGTTTATTTTCGAACAATTCTAAAACTTTATTTTTATAAGTTCATTGTTTTATTTTAATTTTTTTCATGTTGTTATAATTACATTGGATAATTCTCGAACATGCTTCTCTGCAACTTAAATATTCTTTTTAGAAATTTGAGCCACTAATAATTTTATTTCAAAACAAGGCCTTGCTAGGTCAAAAAGATTTTCGATAACTAATGACTTATTTTGATTGTCGATTTAGTAAACAGGCTATTTGACATAAAAAACAAATTAAATTGAATATTTTAGTAATTTATTTTTATAAGAGAATTTTATTTTAAAATGTTTATAAAATTATTAACATATTTCGCAGTTCTAGTACATTTACAATTATTGCATTTCCAATAAAGTAAGTTTTGACGTATCATTTTAGTGCGTGGAGGTTGACAATAAAAACAAAAGTTTTTGAATTCTAAAACTGATAGCGTGCGTAAAAACTCAAATAAGTTTTTTTATTCTAGATAGCGCTTATTTTAATTTGACAAATCTTACACTATAGTTAGTTTTTGTTTGACGAATTCCTACGTCATTTACTAAATATTTAATTATTTTACAAATCACATTATTTTTCTCCATTTTTAACAATAAACTATCGTGATTTTTAAGAAAACTGGGGAACACAATAATTATAACGATAATAATAATTTACTAAAGCGAAGAGAAATAAGGACGTTGTGCCTCTGTTTGAGTTGATAAATTTAATTATTGTGAAATTGTTAAAGTTTAATGAGGATTCGGACATTTAAATAAATATGGTCTAAACCCAAAATTTCGCCGGCGGAATATTGTCTGGACTGATTTTAGCTTACAAAATTTGGGTTCCGCCGCCATTTTTGCTTTAAGGGACAAAGACTAAACGTTATGTGATTAATTTTTAAATTATGATCATTTGATGTTTTCGTAATTTTATGCTTAAGTTATGAAATGTTTAATGCTTAGACAGCATGGATTATACTGTTAATACCTTAGAAGCAGGCAAATACAAAAATTTTCCAGAGCAAACGTGTTTTTAGGATAACATTATTGATAGCGGCGCTTGGCTTTTTAAGGTACACTCAAAATTGCACTATATGATTTTAAGCGCGCAATTTATACTTAAAAATGAGAGACTTAAAAAAACGCCAAGGTATTTCAATAATGCGCCTCTGACTTTAAAAGCAGCGAAGATCTTAGCGCGCGATATTCCAATGTAAAAAACTTAAGGTGCCTTAGGTGATTAAACACGTGAAAGACTTTTGAAATTGTGCAGAAAAAAAGTTAAAACCAGAGCTAGGAAAATGCCCATTTTTGTGTCAAACTCATTTTTTTATTTTTTTTTAATTTAGAAAAAAAAGGGTTTTAGCTTTAATCAAGAAAATATTAATAAAATTTAAGATTTTTTGCTTATATTATGTACTTATTAATAATTGATTTTTTTAATCTGTCATAAAATTTTTAAAAAACAAAAATTTGAGTTTAGTCGAAAAATGGGTTTTTTCCCAGCTCTGGTTAGGACAGCTCGTTAGACTTTTAGAAACACTAAAACGATAAAAAAATTTACAACTTATAAGCCTTATCTAAGCTCTCTCATTCAACCCTGAGGGTTCATTCTAGACCTGATGGCCAAGCCTTTAAAACAGAAAATATTGGAGTTGGAGTATGAAATGTTTATTTTAAATGTCGGCAATTTTTGTATAAACAAATCCATATACATCCCTTAAATATGTTTTAGATTGGTCCAGATTAATCAAACCTTCAAAAAAATAAAGAAAAGTTAGATCTCAATAGGCTCAATATAATTAGATATTAATTTTTCATGTGAATATTTCGACAATAATTTTGGATCCTCTGCCGCTGAAAAAATTTAAATTTTAAGGCATAAACGTATCAGGAATTGAGTTTAGACCGAGCAGATATATTTCCGCACAACCCCTCTAGAATATTATATCTTAGGTCCTGCCCGCCCGTAACTAATTCTTTCGTTTTTGACCCTGCCCATATACATAAACGCCCCGGAAATTTAATATTGATAGCCGTAAATATTTTTAGTTGAAGTTCAATATAAAAATTGCAGGTGTAATACCTTTCACCGTTTGTTTCGTTTTTAATTTATTACCTTATTTTTAAATAAGACAATGTATTAAAATGTAATCCCTCTAGTTTACTTTGTTCGCGGGCTGCTTTCAGCTTCAATTATTATAAATATTAATTTGTGGCTAAAAAAATAATTTGATGACCAGATTACCATGACGCAAATACTTAATATCACACGACCTCTTTGTGAATAATGTCGTGCCCCGAATATCAAATTTTAACAAAACCAACAATATATTCAAAAAATTACACGTGAAATTATTTTATTAATATCCAACCCAATTATTCAAATACCAATCAAAAATATTAAAAATTAAAATTATCTATTGAAAAAATTAAAATTAATGTTTTTTCTTCTTCTAAACTTCTAAGCGGCTTCTCCCCTTCCACGATCCTTGTACCTAAAATATAAAATAAATAAGCACGTGCCATCCAGCACGATAAAATAAATATGCGCCATCCGGCAGAACACCTCTCCATCCGAAAAAGACTCCATTCTTTCTATAGTTAATATCGTTAATAAAAATTAACAAACACATAAAAAATATAATCCTACCATCCTAATCTAGGATCATGTCCGATTCTTCCGGCGTAATCTTTAGCAATTCATTTACATCTCTCACTTTATTACTCATAATCATTCCTGTCCAAAAGATGGATTTTAATAAATAGCGTCTTTTAATTGCCCATTTGGTAGTGTATTATCCATAATGAGCTAATAAAAAGTAAAAATAAATAAAATTTAACATTACTAATTTATATTTGAAACTTAGGATAATTCAACCTGCGACGAAAATTATTTTTTTGTAAGAGGTTGTATATAAAATTATTAAATAAGCTGATTGCATTTTTTATTACTTGAATCTTGCTAATTCCAATAAAGTAAATTTTGGTGTTTTATTTAAGTGCGTGGAAGTTAACAAAATAAAATTAAATTACTTCACAATTCTGGCGTTATAAAAAAATAAATTATAAATAATTAAATTTTATTTCTTTATTATGTTCTAGATGGCGTCATAGAGTTATAAGTAATGTTAATTAAAATTAATTTTTGTTTGACTAATCCATAGCCTTTTTTACCTATAATTTTCAATTATTTTCTAAAATATCTTTTTCTGGATTTTTAACTTTCAACTGTCGATTAAGTAATTTGGGGAACATGAGAATTGTAACGATAATAATATAATTCAATAAAGCGGGGAGAAAAAGCCAATCATGTGGGATTATTCAACAATCTTATAGTTGAAATTTTTGCGATGTTAAAGTGATGATATAAATTCTAATCATTTAAATTATATGTCACCATCCAAACGTAGCCGCGGGCAGAATGTTACTTAACTTCAGTGTCTAAAGACTATACCGCCGGCGGAATATTTTGAATCCACGTACAAAATGCATTTTCGTCGACGGAATACTGCTTGGACTTGACTTAAACGGCAAAAGCCTATGTAAAAAAAAATTTTCATATTTTAGCGAACAAATTTTTAGTTTTGCAAATTGGTTAAATATTGTCTTAATTATTTTTTAAAATATTTTTAACATTCTTTTGATCATTTTCATTAGTTGAATTCTTTTCGTTTTAATTTTTAATGTATAAATAGGGGTAGGTATGAAACGCAAAATCTTAAAACGCAAAAAGCGGAAGTCATAAATTATTTTTAATGAGTTTTTGCGTTTCATACCTAGAGTTTTTGCGTTTCATACCATTTTGGTATGAAAAGCCTAAAATGCAAAAAGCGGATGTAATTAATCAATTTTTTTTTACGAGTTTTTGCGTTTTAAGTTTTTGCGTTTCATACTAAAAAATTTTTTTTCGAGTTTTAGGCTTAAATGAGTTTCTAATGGTTTATAATAGGGAAATTAATAATTTTTTTCCGCGTTTTTGCGTTTTAAGATTTTGCGTTTCATACCAAAAAATTTTTTTTTCGGGTTTTCGACTTAAATGAGTTCCTAATGGTTTATAATGGGGAAATTAATAATTTTTTTCCGCGTTTTTGCGTTTTAAGATTTTGCGTTTCATACCAAAAAAAATTTTTTTTTTAGATTCGACTTAAATGGGTTCCTAATGCATTATTATGGACCGAATACCCGTTTTTTCCGCGTTTTTGCGTTTCATACCAAATTTTTTCCGAGTTTTTGCGTTTCATACCAAAAAAATTTTTTTTTTAGATTCGACTTAAATGAGTTCCCAATGCATTATTATGGACCGAATACCCGTTTTTTCCGCGTTTTTGCGTTTCATACCAAATTTTTTACGAGTTTTTGCGTTTCATACCAAAAAAATTTTTTTTCGGGTTTCGACTTAAATGAGTTCCTAATGGTTTATAATAGGGAAATTAATAATTTTTTTCCGCGTTTTTGCGTTTTAAGATTTTGCGTTTCATACCAAAAAATTTTTTTTTCGGGTTTTCGACTTAAATGAGTTCCTAATGGTTTATAATGGGGAAATTAATAATTTTTTTCCGCGTTTTTGCGTTTTAAGATTTTGCGTTTCATACCAAAAAAATTTTTTTTTTAGATTCGACTTAAATGAGTTCCTAATGCATTATTATGGACCGAATACCCGTTTTTTCCGCGTTTTTGCGTCTTATTATAAATTTTTTCCGAGTTTTTGCGTTTCATACCAAAAAAATTTTTTTTTTAGATTCGACTTAAATGGGTTCCTAATGCATTATTATGGACCGAATACCCGTTTTTCCGGTTTTTGCGTTTCATACCAAATTTTTTCCGAGTTTTTGCGTTTCATACCAAAAAAATTTTTTTTTAGATTCGACTTAAATGAGTTCCCAATGCATTATTATGGACCGAATACCCGTTTTTTCCGCGTTTTTGCGTTTCATACCAAATTTTTTACGAGTTTTTGCGTTTCATACCAAATTTTTTACGAGTTTTTGCGTTTCATACCAAAAAAATTTTTTTTCGGGTTTCGACTTAAATGAGTTCCTAATGGTTTATAATAGGGAAATTAATAATTTTTTTCCGCGTTTTTGCGTTTTAAGATTTTGCGTTTCATACCAAAAAAATTTTTTTTTTAGATTCGACTTAAATGAGTTCCTAATGCATTATTATGGACCGAATACCCGTTTTTTCCGCGTTTTTGCGTCTTATTATAAATTTTTTCCGAGTTTTTGCGTTTCATACCAAAAAAATTTTTTTTTTAGATTTGATTTAAATGAGTTCCCAATGCATTATTATGGACCGAATACCCGTTTTTTCCGCGTTTTTGCGTTTTATACCAAATTTTTTCCGAGTTTTTGCGTTTCATACCAAAAAAATTTTTTTTTTAGATTCGACTTAAATGGGTTCCTAATGCATTTTTATGGACCGAATACCCGTTTTTTCCGCGTTTTTGCGTTTCATACCAAATTTTTTACGAGTTTTTGCGTTTTATACCAAAAAAATTTTTTTTCGGGTTTTCGACTTAAATGAGTTTCTAATGGTTTATAATGGGGAAATTAATAATTTTTTTCCGCGTTTTTGCGTTTTAAGATTTTGCGTTTCATACCAAAAAAAATTTTTTTTAGATTCGACTTAAATGGGTTCCTAATGCATTATTATGGACCGAATACCCGTTTTTTCCGCGTTTTTGCGTTTCATACCAAATTTTTTCCGAGTTTTTGCGTTTCATACCAAAAAAATTTTTTTTTAGATTCGATTTAAATGGGTTCCTAATGCATTATTATGGACCGAATACCCGTTTTTTCCGCGTTTTTGCGTTTCATACCAAATTTTTTCCGAGTTTTTGCGTTTCATACCAAAAAATTTTTTTTTTTAGATTCGATTTAAATGGGTTGCTAATGCATTATTATGGACCGAATACCCGTTTTTTCCGCGTTTTTGCGTTTCATACCAAATTCTTTCCGAGTTTTTGCGTTTCATACCAAAAAATTTTTTTTTAGATTCGACTTAAATGGGTTCCTAATGCATTATTATGGACCGAATACCCGTTTTTTCCGCGTTTTTGCGTTTCATACCAAATTTTTTACGAGTTTTTGCAATTTTTTAGATTCGACTTAAATGAGTTCCTAATGCATCATGACCGAGTACCCGTTTTTTCCGCATTTATGCAAATAAAAATTTTACAATTTGGATATCTGACATAATATTAACAAGTGGCCACTCCGCGCCGACGTTCCTAATGCAAGCTCGGTCACCATTCTGGCTTGCCCTAATTTCACGCTTTTCCAAAAAAAATTTTACATTGGATATCTGATGTAGTAACAAGTTACCACTCCGAGCCGACGCTCCTAAAAGCGTATTTTAACCGTTGTGGCTTGCCCTAAGGTAAAATAGTTATCAAAAGCGAAAACCAAAAGACCCGCCCGGCTCGATGTTGCCTCACCCAAAAAGCCGGGTTGGGCCGAACATGCCAAGCCTATGCCTTTTCAAATACTTCCGCCATTTTTTAATTTATCAATGATTTATATACAAAATGATTTATGCTTTAATAAAATGTTTATTTGGTAGGGAATTGTTAATTCACGTCATTAGAGTGTAATGTCTACATTTATTTGATATAAAATATATAAATTATGTAAATTGTGTGTATAAAATGTATTATTTGAATTAACAAAATTATGTATCTATCTTAATAATAGGTCTAACAATGTAATAGGTCTAACAATGTATATTAAAAAAATTGCTTAGCAATGAAAGCATAGTCACATTATAAAATTTGTAAGTATTAGAAAAAAATATTTCAAAATTGATACATTATAAAATTTGTAGGTATAAAAAAATTATATTTTATAATTAGTATTTCTAAACTCATTTTAATTAAAATAAAGCAACTCATATTATTATACGCTATAATTTAAAATATTAAAAAAATTTGTTCCAATATCTTAAACCTAGGCAAATATAATGAATTAAGGGAAAATGTATTAATTTGGTTCTCTTAATTTAAAAACGCGGAAAAAAATTATTAATTTCCCCATTATAAACCATTAGGAACTCATTTAAGTCGAAAACCCGAAAAAAAATTTTTTTGATATGAAACGCAAAAACTCGGAAAAAATTTGGTATGAAACGCAAAAACGCGGAAAAAACGGGTATTCGGTCCATAATAATGCATTAGGAACTCATTTAAGTCGAATCTAAAAAAAAAATTTTTTTGGTATGAAAGGCAAAAACTCGGAAAAAATTTGGTATGAAACGCAAAAACGCGGAAAAAACGGGTATTCGGTCCATAATAATGCATTAGAAACCCATTTAAGTCGAATCTAAAAAAAAATTTTTTTTGGTATGAAACGCAAAAACTCGGAAAAAATTTGGTATGAAACGCAAAAACGCGGAAAAAACGGGTATTCGGTCCATAATAATGCATTAGGAACCCATTTAAGTCGAATCTAAAAAAAAAATTTTTTTTGGTATGAAACGCAAAAACTCGGAAAAAATTTGGTATGAAACGCAAAAACGCGGAAAAAACGGGTATTCGGTCCATAATAATGCATTAGGAACCCATTTAAGTCGAATCTAAAAAAAAAATTTTTTTGGTATGAAACGCAAACACTCGTAAAAAATTTGGTATGAAACGCAAAAACGCGGAAAAAACGGGTATTCGGTCCATAATAATGCATTAGGAACCCATTTAAGTCGAATCTAAAAAAAAATTTTTTTGGTATGAAACGCAAAAACTCGGAAAAAATTTGGTATGAAACGCAAAAACGCGGAAAAAACGGGTATTCGGTCCATAATAATGCATTAGGAACCCATTTAAGTCGAATCTAAAAAAAAAATTTTTTTTGGTATGAAACGCAAAATCTTAAAACGCAAAAACGCGGAAAAAAATTATTAATTTTCCCATTATAAACCATTAGGAACTCATTTAAGTCGAAAACCCGAAAAAAAATTTTTTTGGTATGAAACGCAAAAACTCGTAAAAAATTTGGTATGAAACGCAAAAACGCGGAAAAAACGGGTATTCGGTCCATAATAATGCATTAGGAACCCATTTAAGTCGAATCTAAAAAAAAAATTTTTTTGGTATGAAACGCAAAAACGCGGAAAAAACGGGTATTCGGTCCATAATAATGCATTAGGAACCCATTTATGTCGAATCTAAAAAAAAAATTTTTTTGGTATGAAACGCAAAAACTCGGAAAAAATTTGGTATGAAACGCAAAAACGCGGAAAAAACGGGTATTCGGTCCATAATAATGCATTAGGAACCCATTTAAGTCGAATCTAAAAAAAAAATTTTTTTTGGTATGAAACGCAAAATCTTAAAACGCAAAAACGCGGAAAAAAATTATAAATTTTCCCATTATAAACCATTAGGAACTCATTTAAGTCGAAAACCCGAAAAAAAATTTTTTTGGTATGAAACGCAAAAACTCGTAAAAAATTTGGTATGAAACGCAAAAACGCGGAAAAAACGGGTATTCGGTCCATAATAATGCATTAGGAACCCATTTAAGTCGAATCTAAAAAAAAAATTTTTTTGGTATGAAACGCAAAAACTCGTAAAAAATTTGGTATGAAACGCAAAAACGCGGAAAAAACGGGTATTCGGTCCATAATAATAATGCATTAGGAACCCATTTAAGTCGAATCTAAAAAAAAAATTTTTTTGGTATGAAACGCAAAAACTCGGAAAAAATTTGGTATGAAACGCAAAAACGCGGAAAAAACGGGTATTCGGTCCATAATAATGCATTAGGAACCCATTTAAGTCGATTCTAAAAAAAAATTTTTTTTGGTATGAAACGCAAAAACTCGGAAAAAATTTGGTATGAAACGCAAAAACGCGGAAAAAACGGGTATTCGGTCCATAATAATGCATTAGGAACCCATTTAAGTCGAATCTAAAAAAAAAATTTTTTTGGTATGAAACGCAAAAACTCGGAAAAAATTTGGTATGAAACGCAAAAACGCGGAAAAAACGGGTATTCGGTCCATAATAATGCATTAGGAACCCATTTAAGTCGAATCTAAAAAAAAAATTTTTTTTGGTATGAAACGCAAAATCTTAAAACGCAAAAACGCGGAAAAAAATTATTAATTTTCCCATTATAAACCATTAGGAACTCATTTAAGTCGAAAACCCGAAAAAAATTTTTTTTGGTATGAAACGCAAAAACTTGTAAAAAATTTGGTATGAAACGCAAAAACGCGGAAAAAACGGGTATTCGGTCCATAATAATGCATTAGGAACCCATTTAAGTCGAATCTAAAAAAAAAAAATTTTGGTATGAAACGCAAAAACTCGTAAAAAATTTGGTATGAAACGCAAAAACGCGGAAAAAACGGGTATTCGGTCCATAATAATGCATTAGGAACCCATTTAAGTCGAATCTAAAAAAAAATTTTTTTTGGTATGAAACGCAAAAACTCGGAAAAAATTTGGTATGAAACGCAAAAACGCGGAAAAAACGGGTATTCGGTCCATAATAATGCATTAGGAACCCATTTAAGTCGAATCTAAAAAAAAAATTTTTTTTGGTATGAAACGCAAAATCTTAAAACGCAAAAACGCGGAAAAAAATTATTAATTTTCCCATTATAAACCATTAGGAACTCATAGTCGAAAACCCGAAAAAAAATTTTTTTGGTATGAAACGCAAAAACTCGTAAAAAATTTGGTATGAAACGCAAAAACGCGGAAAAAACGGGTATTCGGTCCATAATAATGCATTAGGAACCCATTTAAGTCGAATCTAAAAAAAAAAATTTTTTGGTATGACACGCAAAAACTCGTAAAAAATTTGGTATGAAACGCAAAAACGCGGAAAAAACGGGTATTCGGTCCATAATAATGCATTAGGAACCCATTTAAGTCGAATCTAAAAAAAAATTTTTTTTGGTATGAAACGCAAAAACTCGGAAAAAATTTGGTATGAAACGCAAAAACGCGGAAAAAACGGGTATTCGGTCCATAATAATGCATTAGGAACCCATTTAAGTCGAATCTAAAAAAAAAATTTTTTTGGTATGAACGCAAAAACTCGGAAAAAATTTGGTATGAAACGCAAAAACGCGGAAAAACGGGTATTCGGTCCATAATAATGCATTAGGAACCCATTTAAGTCGAATCTAAAAAAAAAATTTTTTTTGGTATGAAACGCAAAATCTTAAAACGCAAAAACGCGGAAAAAAATTATTAATTTTCCCATTATAAACCATTAGGAACTCATTTAAGTCGAAAACCCGAAAAAAAATTTTTTTGGTATGAAACGCAAAATCTTAAAACGCAAAAACGCGGAAAAAAATTATTAATTTCCCCATCATAAACCATTAGAAACTCATTTAAGCCTAAAACTCGAAAAAAAATTTTTTAGTATGAAACGCAAAAACTTAAAACGCAAAAACTCGTAAAAAAAAATTGATTAATTACATCCGCTTTTTGCATTTTAGGCTTTTCATACCAAAATGGTATGAAACGCAAAAACTCTAGGTATGAAACGCAAAAACTCATTAAAAATGATTTATGACTTCCGCTTTTTGCGTTTTAAGATTTTGCGTTTCATACCTACCCATAAATAGTTCTGGTGAAGCACGTTTAATATTTTTTTAGTATTTTTTGTTAAATTGTGTCAAATGTACATGTTATATTGACAGTTAACTGTAAGGTCAGGCCTATCAATTGAGCTCAATTGATTTAAAAAGTGAATATATATTTTTTACAACAGTGTATAATGGGCACATTTAGAGTTTATTTAATTTTTAATAAAATTTAAATTTTTCAGAAATAGTATTTTAAATGCTAATAATGAATATTCGCAATTGTGTATAGAATTTCCTTTTGTGTAATGAGAGAGATTTTAATTTTTATAATAATTGAATGAACCCTGAACGCGCCTCTAAAAACATATTTTAAAGAAAATTGTATATTTCTATAATCGTCCAGGAAAATTCATTTATTCCGGAGCGGCCCGAACCTGCGGTAATTTTTGCAATTAAAACCACTACCAGGCCAGAATTTACAAGTAAGGCCCGAAAATATTATTTCAAACAAAATATTTTGCTTAAACTAAAAAATTATTATTAAAATATAGAACGTTAAAGTAAAACCTTAAAACCCTTTGTCATTTTTATATGATACTTATCCATATTCACAAGGTCTTAACCAAAACCTCCGCTTTCTCAAATTTTAAAATTTGTTCGCTAAATTGTGCAAAGTTTTTCAGCGGAATATAGGCTTTAGGCTGAGGTCAAGTCCAAGCTATGATCCGCCGGCGAAACTGCATTTTGGACGTTGACATACACGCCAAAAAAGTATACCGTCGGCGGAATATAAGCTTTGGACGTTGAGGTCAAGACCAAGTAATATTTCGCCGACGGAATATTGTGTTTTGGCGGTGACGATTAATATATTTTATGTTAAAAGCATAAAATAATGAACGGTAATGAAACTAAAACTTTTTGATGGATTAGAAATAATTTTTAACCTAATTTAGGCAAAGCAACTTATCAAAAATCTTTTAGGCCAAATTAATAAATATCCTATATTAGAAAAAGTTCGTTGATTTATTAAAATTAAGTTTGGCCAATTAAGCCTTTAATGTGAGTACCAAATAATTTAGTAAATTTTTAATTTAACCGTTTTTTACACCGAGTTAGGACTTTCTTTAGGATCAATAATTTAATTGAAAAAAAAATTTAAGCTAAAGTTTTATGTAACCAAATGGCATCCTCAGATATTATTGACATATGTTAATAAATATTTAAGATTCATATTAACAAATTTTTATAAATTCAAATTTACATGGTAGCTTAGACAAAATTAATAAGGGTAAGTTATTTAAAATATGCATAATGATATTCAAAAGCCTCTGCGCATTAACGTTTTTAACAATTTCAATCGAATGAATTTTTTAATTTAAAAAATCTTTATATTAGATTAAATAAAAAAATTAATGTGTAATTAGTCAATTAATTTTTAGTTAAATTGTCTATGCACCAAGTATAAAATAATTAAAAATGGCCTATATTAAAGGGATAAATTATTTAAATTCGAATGAATAAATTAGCCTATAGTAATCATTTAGGATTAGAAAAATAGACCATGCAAATTCTTTTGCAATCATGGAAAGTAAACAGGGTTATTAGGTAAATGGTACGTTAAGTTGCAAGCTAACATGATATTCACAGAGATATGCTTTGCTAGTTGAGATGTACGGTAAATTGCAAGCTAACATAAGTTATTCAAATGCATGATCATCACATCACTTTCCTCCTTGTCTAAAGCGCTCGGGCGATTTTCGCTAACGTGACGGTTCCCAAGGTTTAGGTTTGTAATTGGTTCTGAATTATTTGGAGGGGGACTATTGGTTGGTTTTACAGTCGGGACAAGTGGAGTTGGCTCGTATTTTGTGGCGATGTCAACGGTTTCTGACCGCTCTCCGATTTATCCTGGTGTTTTCGTAATTCGAGGTCAGCATCACGAGACCAGTGCAAGATATAACTTCTCCAGGCCTCCAACCATGTGTCACTTCATTTTTTATCCATATGATAGTCTCTGTCAATACCCAGATAGTCTGGCGGTTTATTTTTGGGTAAAGGGCACTCTTAGATAGCCTTTATCTTGTTGGGACAAGTGGCGATCCCATCAGCTGACAGCTGGTATCCCATGATGATTGGTTGGAATAGTTTAACTTTTTATTTTAAACCATCGTTACCTTGTTAATACTTCGCGTAGAATAATAGTCTAAGTGGCTACATAGTTCAAATCTCCTAGTAGTTGGTCCATAATTCGTTGAAATATAGTAGGTGCACAACTAAGGCCAAAAGGTATTCGCTGATTAGTGAAGTAGCCTTGATTTGTAGTGATTGGAGAGTTGATATCGATTGGAATTTGCAGATACGCGTCTTTTAGATCCAATATGGAAAAAGATAACCCACCGGCTATTTTTGAGGCTAGAGCATAAAATATCGATTTTATGTGCGACTCTTCAAGCAGCAACGGTTTAATGAAACTCTATAATCCGCACATATTCGAATATCCCCCGACATTTTCTTGACTATTAATGTGGAGGTGGCCCTTTATTGGTGTGTTTGCGGTGCTCTCTTGATTATATCCAAGTCAAGAAGTCTTTTGACTTTTTCATCTACTCGGGGTTGTAGAGGGATGAGCACTTGTCGAAATGTAAACTTTAGAGGCTGACATCCTTCTTTTAATAACAATTTTACCGAGTGTCCCTTATAGCATAATTTATCTTCAAACAAACCCGAAAATTTGTTGTAGACTTTACTTTGGAGAGTATATACTTGTCGAATGCAGACATCAGGTGGAAGATTATAACCAAGTGATTCCAGAGATTTGAGGTAATGAATTTTACATAGCACTTCGATTCCTTTTTGACGAGATTTAGTGCTTGAACAATTACTGTTGTTTCACCAATGATGTCTTGGTTTTGAGCACAAGCCATAAGGGGTTTTACTAAGGAACTTTGAGGGCGTTTTATCTCTTTCCAAGTTTGTTGCCAAAAAGAGATACGTTGGCTCCGGTATCATAAATTAACGCATAATAGATGCCCTTGATCTTGACATTTTCTGAGGAAGATATCGGTTTGACACAATCATGAATATTTGTTCAACTGTCCGTACTGACGAGGAACCCATAGAACGACAAGCTTTGAATAGTGGTTTCATTTATTACATTGGCCATAAGCGGGGCAAGATTTTGTTTCATATTTAAGTAAACCGTACCACAAGGCCTGTTAATTCTTTAGTAGGCTTTGGGTTTTTTGGTTCCTTTGAATGAGGTTTTACCCTTGTAACAATTTTTGGCTGATCTCATTAGATATATTAAGAATTCATTTTCTTGTTTTTGTAGCTGTCTGAGATATTCGTATGATGTTGCCATTTCCGAGACCATTTCTAAACTTACTAATTTACCATCGTGTTTGGCGTGCGAAAATATAATGTGTCCATATCCAGTTGTGGCATAAACCGGCAATTATTTGATCCCGAATACGCTCCTGGATGTCGGAAGTAAATTTGCAGCCTTCCGCAGCTCACACGGCTAACAATTGTGTTATTGTCTCCGTTGGAGTCTGACAAATTAAAGCCTTAAGACGTTTTTTGGCGGAGCATATATTCGTTGTCCGGCTTCCAAAATTTTACTCTAGGGGGTTTTATTGATGGGCGTAGGAAACAAAAGGTTTTTAATTTAATTGATGTTACCAATTCTTGCATAACGTCAAATAAATCAACTTGAGATTGGCATCTGATATTGTGATTTGTTTAGTACCCATCAGGCAGTTGAGACTTAAATATGTGTCAAATTTTATGTTATCTGTGTAGGGTTCAACCTTTATTTTAGATATGATGTCCTTCTCTTAAGTCGTCCTTGGAGGTTTTTTCTCTCCCTCCATTTACGTGGGATTTTCATCCGTCGTCGCCATTTAAGAAAATATATAAATTTATTCGTATGAATAAAATGTAGAAGCCAATATTTAGGACAAGAAAAACAGATTATTCAATTTTTTTTTAATTTAGGAAAATTACAGGTAAGTTATTAGGTGAGATGTAGGATAAGTTGCAAGCTAACATGGTATTCTAAGAGATTTTTTAGGTTATATGTACGGTAAATTACAAGCTTACATAAGATATTTAAAGGGGTGATATTTGCTAGGTGAGATTTACGGTAAATTGCAAATTAACATACGGTATATTAAGAGGTAAGATATGCTAGGTGAGATGTGCATTAAGTTGCAAGAATGGTATTCAAAACGGTAAGATTTGCCAGGTGAGATGTACGGTAAGTGGCCAGCTAACATAAGGTATTAAAGTGCATTATCATCATAGCCTGTAATATCAAAATATGAAATTTTTGCGAACAAACATAATTGACTATTTTAAAATTAATATAATTGTAAAAAATTTAATAATTAGACATTAGGACATAAGCTAGAAGACTTATTATAAAAAAAGTTTTTTCTGCCGACAAAGACAATGTAATAAGACATTCTTTAAATACAAATTTTAAAAATTCCGCCAAAATCATGGCGCAAAATTTGATTTTCTTGAATGGTTTAAAGACCAGCTTTGTTGTTTGTAATATATACTGAGATCTCATGTATTCTGCTTCTACTCACAAACCCACCAATAAATATCTTTTTCGAGAAGACTCGGAAAACGGAAACAAAGAAAACGAAGCTACAGATTACTTGTTCAACAAACGTGGTCGTCCAAAATTAGATAATTTATCAAATCTCATGGAAAAAGGTGTAACGACTAAACACAAGATCCGTTGTGAAAGTTGTTATAGAATATTTCCGAGGGAAAAATCTTTAAAAGCTCACATGAGGACACACACTGGTATTGGAACTTAATAATTAATAGTATGGCCATCATTATATCCCTAATTTAATATTTTTTTTACTTTTAAGGTGAGAGACCTTTTTTATGCAATTTTCCAGATTGTGATAAAGCATTTGCACAAAGTGGGCAATTGAAAACACATCAAAGGTTGCACACTGGGGAGAAACCATTTATATGCACTGTGTTAGGTTTAATAATATTTATAATATTAGTTTAGGTTGTGATTCAAGGTTTGCACATCCGAATAGAATTTGTTCATTTCACCCTTTTGCCCTTATCAAAAGATATGATAAAGCATTTTTAAACACAACTTTTTCTTTCAAGTAATATTGTAGACTTATAAATTTTTTAGTAACATACAAAATGTTTACAGTATTACCAATAACTTTACATCAAATTTAAGAAAGCTATCTTGTAAAGTAAAAAATAACTCTTTATCAGTTAATAATAATTTTGAACATGACAAGTTTCAAGTGGCATTAGCTTTAATACAATTATCTTCTTCATGATATTGAATGTATAGTAAATCTTTTCATATACAATATTTTATATAATAAATTATGCAAATAATTTTAAGTTTCAAGAAAACGTAAAGTTGTATATAAATATAGTTAGCACCATCAAAGAAAATTTTTTTTTACGTTAATTTCTTATTAATCTCATCTTTTTACAACGTGCCAAATTTTGTTAAAAACATGAGCATATTTGTTGTAAAGCATTACTAAATTTTTTACAAATTTGGCTAAAATGTAAAAATTGAATTGTCATTTTTTATTTAATTTAACATTAAGATCCTGCCATAAATGGGGATTTTTGCAAGATATAATTTTAATATGTTTATTTTTTATGCACATTACAAACCCTATTAGCACACCATAAAAAATTCCCATTTTGTCAAAAAAGAAGGCTTGGGCTTCATTGAGCTTTGTAGGTGTTAAGCAATTTAATTTTTTCATATTTTATTTTTTTTTAATTTTTATGTTAAATTGCAGATTTCCCTCACTAGCTAAACATAATGTTTGAAACTTTAAAAAATAATTTTATTTTTTATTATATATGGTGATTATTTGTAACCATAAATAACTTTCATTGTTTTTAATATTATTAAAAGATTTAACTTTAAATTAATTTTTTTTTAGCTTGAAATAGGCAAAATGTGAATATAACCTAATGATAATGTATACCTGATTTTAAACTTGTTGCGGTCCATATACCAACAATTGTATGGTGCTTTTAGAGAGCTGAGCCATTATCTTTAAACCATGCGGGGTCAAAATTAAAAAATTAGGAATACGGGCCACTAGCAGCATATCTCAAGCAAAAAATGTTAAATTTTACGTTTGATATCACGCTTACTACATACGCTGTTTTATGAATAATATAATGCAAAAAATATTTATTTTGTAACATTTTTTTGGGCTTAATATTGCGCCCCTTTGGGTCGGTTAAAATAACATAATTCCAAGCCTGACTTATATTTAAAAGCGGGCCACGCCTGAATAGCACCACCTAGATTAAGCTCGAATTTGAGTGAAGGAAAATATACAAGCCTGCAGCAGGCACACAGCTCCCGATCATGTTATAAACAAATAGAACAATAAAAAGTTGCTATTTTGGGAAAAGAATTTTTGAATATAGCCATATAGGCGTTTATTTCCTTGCTTTTCGACTTAAAATGGGCTAAATCCCTCGATTTTTGTTTGTGGCCCGCTTTTTTGAGGCATACATAGGGCTCAAAGTGGACTCTTTCATTTTGTTTTACTCAATAAAATCTTTGTATTTGGATTCGTTTAGGTAAATAAGGGAACGTTTGTCACCATGGTTAATCTAATCGTCCTTACATTTATAACGTCATTTTACTAATTGTTTTCTAAATTTTAAATACGGAAAATTATTGTGGAAAAAAGTTTATTAATTACAATGGACAACAAAATTTGGACGACCCTAAGCATCATTTATGGCAACTATGGTTCAAGTTATTGGTGCTGATCACGAATATGAAATCAAGATTTTAGTCAATGCCTCGGATTTTTAGTTATTCGGTGTCAAAGTTGAGATTTTTCCATTATTGGAGTATTTTGGGCTTTTATATCATAAAACCTATGGGTAGTAACAAAAGTTTAAAAATATATTTAAATAACGAAAACATTCATTACACTGGACAATAAAATTTGGACGACCCTATGCATCATTTATGGCAATTATAATTTTTGGTCAAGTTTTTTTCTCTGATCACGAATATGAAATTAGAATTTTAGCCAATGCCTCAAATTTTTAGTTATTCGGTGTCAAAGTTGAGATTTTTTAATTTTTGGGGTATTTTGGGCTTTAATATCATAAAACCTATGGGTAATAACAAAAGTTAAAAAATATATTTAGATAACGAAAACATTCATTGTTAACGTAAGGAATTTAAATATTTTTTTGAATATTAAATTTTTTTTCATTTTTGTAAAATTAGTGGTTTTTGTCATAAACTCCGTTTTTTGATCCTAAATAACTTGAAAGTAAATTGCTAAAAATTTATGTAATAACCTTTTTTAGATATTATAAAGAATCTGATTATGCCAATAGATTTTTTGTAGAATTAATAGTAAAAGAAATTCTATAAATTTTTTTCTGAACTTTGGACGCGTTTTAAAAAAAATTGGAGGCCTTAGAAAATAACTAAACCCGGGATCGTTATCGCAAAAAAATTCTCTACAAAACCCTCTAAATCGTTTATGTTGTTGTTTTTTGTTGTCCAGTGTTATTTAAGTAAGGTGTTTAAATTTTTTATAATATTTAATTTTTTTTTGTTTTTTCATTTTTATAAAATTAGTGGTTTTCGTCATAAAAACCCTTTTTGGGTCCTAAACAATTTGAAAGTAAATTGCTAATAATTATAGGTAATAACCTTTTTTAGATATGTTTTTTAAGGAATCTGAATATGCCAAAAGAATTTTCGGAAAATTAATAGTTTAAGAAATTTGTAAATTTTTTTCTGAACTTCGGACGCGGTTTAAAAAGAATTGGAGGCATTGGAAAAAAAACTACAGATTGTTATCGCAAGAAACTTCTCTACAAAACCCTCAAAAAATCTTTTATGTTGATTTTTTTGTTGTCCAGTGTTATATTTAATGACTTAAAAAAATAACCTACATTCAAACATGCTCTAACTTTAAGCCAACATTTTATTACTATTAAGCTGCAACAAAATGAGTTGTCCCGCTTTATTTACAAAGGTTTTTGGAAATGTTGATAAAGTTATACGTGGCAAAAATGATAATCGGTTAGAGATTTAATTTATTTATTATTAACAATAAATGTAATAAATTTCATCTAGCCGAATGTATGTAAATACTATACCAGGTACCCAAAATCGGGTTAATTAAAACTTAAGTGCTCTTCGAAGACATTTTATGTAATCTATTGCAGTCCGATTAATCTATCTGACTCTCTTGCTACAGTATGTTACAAAGTTAAGGAAGGGATAGGCGCTAGCGTAGAGAAGTGTGAATACGTCGTAAGCTATCCACATGCGAATCATTGAGGATCTTTCACTTAGCAAGAAATCCCAGAACAGGTTGATTAAGACGGAAGGAAACAAGAAAAATATGTAGTTCGCCAAAAAGATTAGCATAGTTTCGTAAGCCCTTTGGGACACTTTACAATTGTTATCCCACAAACATTCTCTACTTATCTGCGATTGAGCACTTAAACAACGGCGTTTCTTCCTTTGCAACATAACCGTGATCCAGACAAATAGGACGAACGGTATGATGTTATCGAAGCATTCACGCATAATGAAATAGATGAACCAGGTTCCGGGTTTGCTGTATATCTCGTTACTTACCGTCATGTAAAAGTACAATCCTATTCCTTCCGGCGCTCCTCTGTCAACATAACTTGCGTTCCAATATTTTGAGTTAGTAGACGTGTAAGTTAAAGCTCGATTTCGATTAACGTCGTTGGCGCTGGCGCCACTTTGTTTGAAGGACGTTAAACAACCTAAGATTAGGCTGTGATGCGTCAACTCAGGCCAATTATTTGGGTGTTTGGTTACCCCGGGTGGGCAGATTGCACCTCGCACGATTCTGTACCACGTAGAGGTGGGTATTACTATGACTACGAACGAGTACAGATAGATGGCGATTATTACGGCCCACGTTTGGGTCTGGCATGTGCCCCACGACCGTTTAACGCTCCCCCTTCCGCCAGCGGTAATTTGCCCTCTGAGAGTCCTTAAATTGGCGTCGAGGGCCGCACCCCTCGAGAGATATAGGGCCATGACGAAGGTAAATAGGAACGAACTACTTAAAAGGACTTGCATACTAGGGTGTGCCACGACGGTCATGTAGGTGTTCCAGCCCCGGCCCAACCAGATTCCCCAAAATATGGGGATCGTTTCAAAAATGGCTTCCAAGACGTTGTTAAAGAACCAAACAAGCAAAACCAAAATGTTAGTCCCGTAGTACCAAACGTAAAGGGTCTCAATATTCCGTTCCGTTTCCCGAATCTTGGCGGCATAGCAATCGATAACATTTACATGGGCAATTTCAGTGAAGTCCTGAATGTTGTGACTAATCCTATTTTTGCTCAGAATAAACCTTTTATCCGAAAAAATATGTATTTTTTTTACAAATATATTGACACCCAATAGGTTTCGTTTTAAGGCCCGTCCAGAGTTCCTATGCTTTTTTAAGAGATTTATTAAAAAAAATATTGGTTTGATAATAAATTTTTTTTTGACCGTTATAATATTTAAAAAAAAAATGTGTAGAAATCATTGCCAGCTATGATATTATATTAGATAAAAATTTAAGAGTGAAACTATGATCATAATTGCTCCGGGTTATAAAAAAATTGTACAAAATAATAGTTAACAATTTTTATAAAAAAACAATTTAAAATTTTTCGGATTTTGAAGGTTTTTACAAAATATATAAACTCTAAACGCGCCCCTTAGAAATTTTGACAAAAAGTATAAATATACGTTTTAAATTTAAGTTTTAATTTTTTCCACCAAGTTTTGTAGGAAATCATTCACAAACTGATTAAGGGGCATAAAAATTTTGAACAATCGGCCTTTATATAAAAAAAAAATAAAATAACAAAGAATAAAGCCTAGTTTGTAGATTATTTTTATTATTAATCTTTTCTATAGTTTTATTTCATCTCAGGCCGATTTATTGAGAGTTTTGAGTTAACTACAAAGGCCAATTCAAATTTTTGTATTATTCTGACTAATCAAACTTTGTGAGTCAGCCATAAACATTGAGTTTTGTAAAAGAATGTTTAAAAAAAAACAAAAATAATTAAAACTTATTTTTATATATATACAATTGCTAAATTCAAGACACATTTAAAACCGAGTCGTTTCCTATTGGTTGTGATAAAATTTTAATTTAAATGTTGATGTAAAAGTTTTATATATATAAAGACTTTATTTGTCTAAAAATTAAAATTTTTCTCTTTAGGTATTGAGGTTGCATATCAATTTGGTCAAAATCATTTATATAAATCTAAGAAAATAGCCGAAAATTTATAATAAAATAGCCGAAAACTAAAAAAATTTAACAAACGGAAAGTATATGTGTAATAAGGCCATCGTAAAGATTATTTTATTTGATCATGATTTTTTTAGACATTGATATTTGTCGACTTTTATTGTAATAAGGGCCTGAAATAACGTTGGCTGTACAAAACTTGTCAAACGTTTTGGCTAGTTAAACAGGTACTTTTAACCGAACCTCCTTATTTTATTTAAAAAAACTGGGTTGTTTTTATTTCTTAGCTCAGTTTAGACGCGCTAAAACCAATATAAATGAAGTTTCTATAAGGTTCCTACACCAGGCCTTATTACAAAATGCTCTTTTATATTCAGTTAACATGAACCTTTCCTTTTATGGAAGGCAAAAAATTATTAAATCTTAATAAAATATTTCTTTTTTTTTACATTTTTTATTATTTAGTGGCCTAATGTATAGACTTTACTTCTTGACTATGAGACTGGTAAAAGCGAATACGTTTCCAAGGAATCCAGCGATTAAGAAAGCGGGTAGAATTTTAATATACAGGGTTTGCTCAATTCGACTTATGGCTATGAGCTCACTCACGTTGAAGCATCCGCACGAGGTCACGTCCATATAACTTAGAGATTTCATCTTTAGCAAAAGAAGGACTCCTGTTTCAATAGGCACTGGATTATTTTTGATAGAAATTAAAATCGGGTCTTGTTTTTTTTACAAAATTTAAATTTACGATTTTAGGTGTGTAAAATGATTTATGAAAAAAGTAATTCCCAAAGGCCCAGCGTACTGTAATAGGGGTTTGTTCATACAAAATATACTACGTGATTTTAAAATTTTTCTTAAAGATTTTGGATACTTTCCTGGCTGTAAGTCTATCTTCCAGATAAAAAATGCTGCATCATTTTTTCTAGGGCGTCGACCATTGTTTCTGCTCAACATAACGCCTACGCTCCGGAATTAATTCACGAAATCAGGTATGAAAAAATACAATTAAAAATTAATTACGCCAGGTTCAGTTACCATCATTAGATTAATAATAATCAGATATTAATTCATAAAATGAAATACCAAGGAACCCGGATGGCCGATAAAATGCAGAAGCCGTTTTGGGTTATACGCATTGTTTTAGATATCGAGCACAATCAAGTATATGTATATTATACTCATTGATTTGATTCATCGAGCTCGCAGAAAAATTTATGAACAAAGGTTTCTTTATTTTGAATCAAATGTCAATAAGTAAGTTACCCAAAATAGGACATTCATCGAAGAAACATACTTATATGATGGATAGAGGGCTTTTGTCGCATATATTTTTTCCAGTTTCCGAAAACTCGACTAATTTGCAAGATAGAAATCAAATGAATGACTAAATTGACGGATTTTGCGACCTCGAGAATATGAATAGGAGAAAAAAAATTCTTTTCATATTGAAGTTACCTGTATTTCTATCTATTATACAGATTCGAAGGGTTTATTAAATAAAGAAGTGTCTATTACACTGGACAACAAAATTTGGACGACCCTAAGCATCATTTATGACAACCATGGTTTTTAGTCAAGTTTTTAACGCTGATCACGAATATGAAATTAGAATTTTAGCCAATGCCTCAAATTTTTAGGTACTCGGCGTCAAAATTGAAATTTTTCAATTTTTCGGGTATATTGGGCTTCTATATCATAAAACCTATGGCTAGTAACAAAAGTTTAAACATATATTTAGATAAAAGGTAAGGGGTTTAAGTTTTTTTAAAATATTTAGTTTTTTTTATTTTTATAAAATCAGTGGTTTCGTCATAAAATCCGTTTTTTGATCCAAAATAACTTGAAAGTAAATTACTAATAATTTTAGGGAATATCCTTTTTTAGATATGTTTTATATAAGGAATCTGAATATGCCAATAGATTTTTTGGAAAATTAATAGTTAAAGAAATTTTGTGAATTTTTTCTGAACTTTAAACGCGGTTTAAAAAAAATTGAAGGCATTGGAAAAAAACTAAACCCGGGATCGTTATCGCAAGAAAATTCTCTACAAACCCTCAAAAAATCGTAGATGTTGTTATTTTTGTTGTCCAGTGTTATTAATGGACAATAGAAGGTTTTGACAGTATGACTTGGTTTACTTTTAAGTTGGCTGGAAAAATTCTAGTTAATCTAATCAATACGCCTAAATCTTAATAAATAATTTGTTTTCCGTTAGTGAGCCAAATCGGGCAAACATTTTTTTTGCTAATTTTTGAAAACCTTAGTTCAATCACTAAAGGGTGTGTTTATATTTATTTATTTTTTTTCACAAAAAATCTGTGTTTAAAACCAGGGCTGGGAAAACAATGAGCCAAAAAACTTTGGCTCATATTTTCCCCTAAAACATAAAAAAAAGAAAGGGGGGCACAAAAAAAGGGCCAAAATAAGAATTCAAAAAAAACCCTTACTAAAAAAAGGAGCAAAAAAACCCACAAAAAGTGGCTCTTAAAAAGAGCCCCAAAAAACCCATTTTATGTTTTCTTTATAATAATTTAAAAAAATTTTGATGGGTGAGTTATTTTTTCTTAAAGCTCCTAGGAGTTTTTTTAAGAAAAGGGGCTTTTTTTAAACATGCCCCTTTTCTTTAAGCAAGAAAAGGGGCTTTTTTTTGCCATGCCCACGAGTTTGTGGGCATTTGAGAAAAAAAACTCTAAAACTTGTTAAAAAAAGCCCATTTAGTTTTTTTTCCCAGCCCTGATTAAAACCATCAAAAAAACAGAAAATAAATGTACGATACATACGGGTTAAAAAGTCAAGCGGGTTAATTTAATTGGCGTTAAAATATAACATTGTTAGAGTGTGAAATTTGTAAAGCAAATGCTACAGTACCGTCTATGCGGGCCCCAATTTCAAACCTCTATAACTTATACAGCTATATAAGTAAGTTTTATTAGTAATTTGATGAAAAAGACCTACTATTTAATTATAAATTTAGATATCATACATATTGCAAACTTTATTTAACACGACATTCAAAAAATTCAATTAAAAGATTGAATAAACCTTGTCAATAATCTAAAATTAAACTTATTATTGGTTAAATTGTGTTATTGGGTCTGTTAGAACATTTTAAAAAAGATTCATGAAAAATAATAATATCGAATAGAAAATTATTTGGCCTTTTAGTTTAAAGAACAAAAGGATTCCTATAATAATTATATAACAAACATTTTATATTTTTCATATAGTATGATAAATGAATGCCTAGAAAAATTGCAATTTTTCCAACTCAAATTTACATTCATTATCCTTATTTTTAACATAAAAAGTGACAGCGTGGGGTCCATACAGATTCCAAAATTTCTATTTACAAAACAAATTTTGTTATATCTCTTATACAAAATTTTGTAACCAGTTTTGTTTATTATATACACAAGAAAAAAAGTCGCAAAAATTTGCCTTATCATAATTTTTAAGATATTTAAAATCAAGATTTGCTGGTGTCCATAGGGATCCCAAAATGCTAATCGCGGGATAAATCACGCCCAACACAAAGTTTTAAAATAGTTTAAGAAAAAAGAATAAGGTTGTGATAATAACTATATAAATGTACCAAAACTGACTGACCTCATTATAAAGGCGCGTCCTGAGCTCCTTTATTTTTTAAATAATTTTTAACATTATAGTTTGGAAGATTAAAACGTTAATGCCCCATGATGAATGATTTTAAAATTTACTTTAAATTGCATTTTCTATTATATTAAATTTTGTTTGATATTTAAGGATTTTTTTAAACTTTGAATATTGTAGCAAAAAAAAGCTATTAAAATTAGTAACAAAAAAAAGGTATCTACACTAAGAAATGCTAATAAAATAGTAAGTACACCCAGCTTTGTTAGTTTAGTTATAGTAAAAAGGTAAATTTGTACGATACCTGTGTCCGTGCAAAAATTGTTCTCGGCTACTACAAAAAAAATTACATAAGATACATAGAATAAAACTATATAATCTACATCTGACACCGTTATTAATTTTATCGATTGCTTTTGATTCGTATGACCAGGTAAATCATAATAACTTACCTTATATATTTGAGGATTATATAGAGGCTGACAAAGGTAAGTTGGCAAATATTATCGTCACCTACGCAGGAGACTTTGAATCCGTGCCATATGAACGGCTATTTCAAAAATTCCACGAGTGTTTGTAATTACTTTGAAGTTGAATGTCGAGTGAGCCTGCTTTGGCAAGGGTCCTTAAAAGATATAATGGCTTAAGTGAGAGCCGAGGGATAAATCGGCACCGTGCTCATACTAATTAACCAGTCGGCAAAATTGATTGCTTTGCTTGATGGAAGGCAATAAGGCAAATCTGGAAATTATCTATTTTATAATCCAAAGCTATTATATAAAGTCGTCTTTCCTAGCATATTCGGTGAGTCTTTGGGAAACTAAGTGTTGATATAAAAATATGGTTGTGCTGAAATCTTAAATATGAACATGTCACATCACCTTTTAACCTGGCATTCATTATTCGCCACAAATCTTAAATTTTGGAATAAAATAATTTTAAAAGAAAAATCTAAGAAAGTTTTGCTATAAAAAATAATCCCCATTCATTAAATAAAAAAATTGCTTATAGTTACAAGCGACTTCACATTCAATAATCACTATTTTCAATTAATTAGTTTTTAAAAATCAGTTACCGTTTTCAATTAAAATTAATATATTTTTAAAAAAAAAGATACAAATAATAAGCTTAATTTATTAAAAACAAATTTGTGCGCTTTTAAAATTTAGTTCATTATTTTTGTAATAAATACGGTGTCTCTATGTGTTTTTTTAAATTATTTTACATTATTAATAGCACCATCTTATTAAACGTTTTGACCATATTAAATTATAAAATTTAAACTTGGAATACACCATTCTATTCTAATTATTATTATCCCATAAAGAACACATTTATATTCTCGAATCAAATTTTATATATAATTTTGTATATGTTTGTTACCGGAAAATATCATTCTAAAATAAATATTATAATTCCGGATATTAAAATGATAACTGGTTAGAGATTCAATTTATTTATTATTAACTATAATTGTAATAAATTTTATTTAGCCAAGTTGTAATTCCTATCCTAGGTACCCAAAATCGGGTTAAGTAACATTTAAGTGCTCCTCGATAATATTTTATGTGACACCTATTGCACTCCGATTAATCTATCTGATTTTCTTGCTACAGTTTGCTACAATGTTAAGGAAGGGATATGCGCTAGCGTAGAGAAGTGTAAATACGTCGTAAGCTATCCACATGCGAATCATTGAGGATCTTTCACGGGTTAGCAAGAAATCCCAGAACATGTTGATTAAGACGGAAGGGAACAGGAAAAATATGTAGTTCGCCAAAAAGATTAGCATTGTTTGGTAGGCCCTTTGGGACACTTTACAATTCTTATCCCACAAACATTCTCTACTCATCTGCGATTGAGCACTTAAACGACGGCGTTTCTTCCTTCGCAACATAACTGTGATCCAGACAAATAAGACGAACGGGATGAGGTTATCAAAGGTTTCCCGCATAATGAAATATATAAACCATTTTTCGGGTTTGCTGTGTATCTCGTTACTTACCGTCATGTAAAAGTATAATCCTATTCCTTCCGCTCCTCCTCTGTCAATATAACTTGCATTCCAATATTTTGAGTTAGTAGACGTGTAAGTTAGAGCTCGGTTTCGGTTAACGTCGTTGGCGCTGGCGCCACTTTGTTTGAAGGGCGTTAGACAACCCAGGATCAGACTGTGATGCGTTAATTCAGGCCAATCATTATTAGGGTTTTTGATTACCCCGGGTGGGCAGATTGCACCTCGCACAATTCTGTACCACGTCGAGGTAGGCATCATTATGACTACGAACGAATACAGATAGATGGCGGATAAAACGGCCCACATTTGAGTCGGGCATGTGCCCCACCACCGTCTAACGTCAACCCTTCCGCCAGCTGATGTTTGCCCATTCAGCCTCCTTAAATAGGATTCGAGGGCCGCGCACCTCGATAGGTATAGGGCTATGACGAAGGTCAATAAGAACGAACTACCTAAAAGAACTTGTATACTAGGGTGTGCCACGACGGTCATGTAAATGTTCCAATTCCGACCCAACCAAATTTCCCAAAATGTGGGGATTGTTTTAAAAATGCCTTCCAAGATGTTGTTGAGGAACCAAACGAGCAAAATAAGAATGTTTGTCGCGTAGTACCAAGCGTAAAGGGTCTCAATATTCTTTTCCGTTTCCCGAATCCTAGCCACGTAGCAATCAATGACTTTTATATTGGTAACGATTCCAGTAAGATCCTGAATGTTGTGACTTATCTTATTGTCCTTCTGGGTAAACCTTTTATCCAATAAAATATTTAATTTTTAATAGATATATTGCCACACGATGGGTTTTGTTTTAGGAGCGTTGAGAGTTCTTTTAGTTTTTTTAAAAAAAATTTCAGGAAAATATTAAATCAGTGTTGAAATTTTTTTACTTGATTTTTAAAGAAAATTCAAAATAATTGCCAATAATGCGTGTATAAAATTAGATAACTTTTTTTAATTATACTCATAGGAATTGCTCAGATATAAAAATATTGTAAAAAATAATAGTTTAAAATTTTTGATGTAAAAACAAATATAATCGAACTCTAAACGCGCCCTTAGAAAAATGTTTACAAAGCAAAAATTGTAAATATAATTTAAGTCTTATATTTTTTTGTCATTTTTTTTGAAAACTTCCACAAACTTTAATTAAAGAGCATAAGAACATGGAACTTGCAATCGGCCTTGATTTAAAATAATAAACAAATTAACAAAAATCAAATATTGGTTTGTAGATTGCTTCAATTAGTAATTTTTTTTAATTTTTAAATTATCTTACGCTGATTAATTAATAGTTTTTGAGCTAGCCATAGATGCTAATTCTGCCATCTTAAGAATTTCCAATTTTTGTGTCCCTTTTTTATTCAAATTTTGAATGTCGGTGTTATCTTTAAATACTCTCTTCTTATTTTGTTTAATAATAATCCTACTACTTTATTCATTTACAAATACGCTTAACTCAAGCTTTGATTTAAATACCCATAATAATTTAACTATTTATAAACTAAGTCCATTTTTCACTTTACTTACTTAAGCTTTGATCCACAATCTTTTAAAACGTATTTCATTCCTTATTTCTTTTTCACTTTAACCTTTTCTACTTTTTATTTCTATAATAAAATTACTTATGTAAATGAACTCATTTACAGTGAGCCATAGATTAAAAGAATGTTATAAAAACAATTAAGAAACAGAATACAGCTAAACTGCTAAATCTAAAAGCTAATAATATTTTTATCAAAACCTGGTTTTATATCGTGTCCCATTTAGATTTATTGGAATAAAAAATTCTGTTAAATCTAAATGTTGATGTAAAAAATTGATATATTTAAAAATTTATTTTCTTTGAGATAGGAAATCGTGTTAAATTTTTTTCTTCAGGGTATTCCCGAGGTCACGCGCATACCAGTTTGGTCAAAATCATTTTTTAAATATTACAAAAAAAATGTCTAAAAATAAAAAACTTTATAAACGGAAAGTCTATGGGAGATACATCATAAAAATTATTTCATTAAAATGTCTTATCAATGTCATTGATGTTTGTCGATCTGTGTTTTTATTTTGAGCCTGCAAAAAGCCGTTACTTATGGACAAAAGCATTGCCAAACATAATGACTAATCAAAAAAGCACTTTTAGGCGAACAATTCTTTTTATAAAAGGCGGGTTATATTAATTTTTAGCTCAATTCAAACGCTTCAAAACCGAGACTTAAGAAGTTTTTAAAAAGGTTCTACACCAAACTTATTGCGAAATTTTCATATTAAAACTTGGATCAAAAAATATTTTAACATTTTATTTTTTAAAAGTTTTTATCATTTAGTAGCCGTTACCGTAATGTATAAAAGCTAACTTCTTGACAATCAGACCGGAAAAACCGAATACGTTCCCAAGGATTCCAGCGATCAAGAAAGCGGGTAGAATTTTAATATACATAGTTTGTTC
>CM060245.1:4935986-5172073 GCA_030555515.1 Acutogordius australiensis
TTAACCCTATGTATATAAGTTTTGAGGGTGCAAAAAATTTCCTAAGTAAGGGTGCGTTCAGGTTTCATTCAATTTAAACAAAAAATTAGAAACTTTTTCTTTTGGCTTAAAAGGTATGTTTACAAAAAAGTTGCCAGTCGCCATTATTAGCATTATACATATTTTATGGTTATCAAAACTTTTAACAAATTTTTCTTGAAAAAATTTTCTATATAATTTTTTTTTATTTAAAAAACTCCCGGCGCGCGCCTCAACTAATTAATATTATTTTTTTTGTTTTTGGTTACAACAATCCCCATAATATTTCTAGTTATATATTAAAATCCCTAATAAACTATTAGATAAATAGTTTTATTTATATTTTAATCCGTACTCTTTTGTGTCACCTGCAAAAATTAAACCTTTAACATATCCAAACTGTGTAGTCTGAGTAACCATGGATTATTTGTATAGAATATATTAATGAGGTTTTAATATGGTAATTGTCTTATGTGCCGAAAAATAGAGGTAATAGGTAAAAAAAACGAAAAGTGAAAGTTTATTGAACCAAAAAATAGGATTTTGTTGCGTTTGGTCCAACAGCTAGATGAGTTACTATGCATTAATAGATGGTTGAGATCGTGTTCAAACGTTTTCGTGAATCTCTGTGGAATAAAGAGAGACACGAAATTGGGCGTAAATAGTGGACATTAAAAAAAGGAAAAATAAGGTATTAGAGGAAAATGAAAAACGCACAGGCCCCCCTAAGGATTCTTGTTTAAGGGGGCGTTTAGAGTTCATTTTTTTGCGATTCGAAATTTTTTTATTTTAGAAAAAATTTATTTTAAAACTTTTACAGAAAAATAATGAAATAATGAGAAAAACAACTTAAGATAAAAATTTTTTTTATATTAATGAAGTATAGAAAAAAATGTCTTTACTTTAAACGCAGAGACGTAATATGAAATTTTTGGGCTTCAACAGTTTTTTAACAAACATGGGTGGATTTGTAAATGTAAAAAACGGAGGATATATAGGGGCGAGTCCAAAGGTAATTTTTATAAAAATATATTTGGTGTTTGGTTTTTTATTTTTTTTAAGATCTTTTAAAAATGCTTAATAATAGCTATTTGAATACGCTTCTAGACTTTTTTAAAAACTTTTGAAAAAAGTGAATTGAATTAAAACTCTCCAAACTGTTTTAATTATGTTTTTTTAAAACTATCGACAGTTTTTTAAACATCTAATTTGTAAAATAATTTTTTATCTTTATTTTTTTCCGATATTAATGGTGGTTACTTTTTGCAATTTTATTCTCTGAAAATATTATAATAAATTATAGGAAAAGTTGTTGTTGTTGTTTATTCCCCCATTTGTTGAAAATTGGTAGTAAGATTGAGCTTGAGGGCAGCTATGGATGGATTGATCTAAAAATCTATAGGAGAGATAGGAGGCCCGCGGTTGGGGTATATGAGCCAGTGTAGTTTATCGTCAGATGCTGATTTGCAGTCGTAGCAAATACTATTTGAAGATGGGTCCAGACGTGCTATAGGAAAAGTTCAAAATAGTTTTTAGCGCCCATACCTTTGGAGTTTTAGGCCAAAAGGGAAATATTGCAAACTCAAATTTATTTTTTTTTAAATAATTTTGATATTTTATTCTGGAAGATTTGTTGTGCCGCCCTTAAAAAAAACAAGGGAGGTGGCCGTGTTTTAGCAGGTAAAAGATAGTAAGTTTTGGCCTTTGCCACGTTCAAAATGCCTAAACATTTTAATATTCTGAAGATTGTGGCGTCATTTTGAATGAACACTATGGCATTGCCTCAATTCAGCTAAATGACCCTAGGGTTGTTAGAAACTTTTTAATATAGTCTCATACTTATCCCCTACAGGAAAAATTATTTTCTAATGGATGATCCCCTTTTTCATAATTTGAGTTTCGAACTATTATTATCAAATAAAGACCATTAATCACTGCATCTCTATTGAAGTGGTGGAAGATAAATGAATAAATTGCCCATTTAACCTACGAAATAGTGTCTTGAAAGGTAAAAAGAAATTTTCGTGTTTTTTTTCTTTAGACCAGATTATAAAGAGCGAAAAATGCTTGAAAGATTTAATTCTTTACCTATGGGTTCGTTAAAACTTAAGCTAAATTTTGCCAAAAAGATATCGAGAAAATTTTTGATCATAAAAGCTGAATCCTTAATTCATTTGTATTGGCTTGTTTACCCGGCCATAAAAGTTTTTTTTGGTTTTTTCCCCCATTTTTTACGTTTTTTCTTTCTTCAAAATATTATTTAACTTGTGTTTAAACGCACATTCTTTAATAATAAATAATTACTTTGATCATTTATAAGGACAAAGTTTTGCAGTTTGTATAACATACATACATATAAATAGCTATTTTATACATAAATGGAGTTGGAGTGGAACGAGAAGTGGCCTCACGCGCATGCCTCTTGAAAAGAGGTGACTATTAATATCTCTTACCTGCAAAGTCAAATGTGAGTTTTAAAAGATACTTTATGGATATATATTCGATGAAACTTAATAAAGAAATTATATAAAGGTCTTTCTTTGTAATGGTGACCCTAAAGCACAAATAATTAATTTCTATTGAAGATTTGTTTAGGCAATGTTTTGTATACCATAGGAATATAAATATATTAATTAAATTAAAGTTATTTTAGAAATTTTTTATTTTATTTTTGGTCATAATACCTTTTCATAAACAATTAATGTTTTTAAACAAAAAACTAAGTTTTAAAAACTAAAATATGAGGAAACCTTTTTTTCCCGTTTATTAATTATTTATCTGGCATAAAATAAAATTTTGTTTGATTATGATGGCAAAAAATAGTTTGGTTTAGACGAGAAGCTATTAATATAATAATCGAGCCGTGATATTCCTGTCTGGCCCACCGGACATACTTTTTAAATGGCCCGCCCGGAGTTTTGTTTTTCATTTTTATCTGTCCCAAAATTATAAAATACGATCCCAAAATTTTGTGATTTTCGGCCATTTAATTATTTATCATATAATAAAAGTGATAAAGCTCAAGATTGCCTTATATAATAGGGAAAAAATATTTGGAGGTAACTTCTATACAGTGGTTTGATGATATTTACAGTAAGAATACCAAACCAAATCGCAAAAAAAAAATTATAACACTACAGCAAAATCTAATAACAACTGTTATTAATTATTAAACTATTAATCTTTGGCAATTTTTTAGCTAATGTGTTATTTTATGCACACTGAATGAAATATAATAAATTTATAAAAATTAAAACTTTTTCATTACGCAGATTAACAAATATGAATGTTTAAAAAAATTAGTTTATGAAAACAAGCATACATTCATTCTCATGATGGCCTTATCTCATATATAAACTCCGTTTTTCATTTCTTTCGCCTACGGCTCCTTAGATCCTTCCATATCGAAAAGCTCTTTATTGGCCAAAATGATAGATTTTGCGACCTCGAGAATACCATAAAAAGAAAAAATTTATTTTTTTTTCAAAAAAAATCTCTAAATTATATTTATCGTTTCAAATGAAAAATCAAGCCTTTATATTAGCATTTAGATAATATATAATATTTCGCGTTCAAACTCAAAATTATGATATATCGGTTTCTTAAAATAACATTTGGAGTTTAATTTTTATTATATAAAGTTTAGCTGTTGTGAAAATGCAGATTGTAATTTATTTTTGTTTTAAAACCTTGTTTGTTTCTTTTATATTTTTTATATAATTTTTAATGTTTATAGCTAACTTGCTAAGTTTAAAAAACGGTAAAAAGATATAAAAACCCGATGATGGCAGATTCTCTTTAATTAGTCTCTCAAAAACTTGTTGACCTGTGTATTAGCCCCATTCAGGTACGTATTTGACATTCGTGGGGGAAAAACAATGTTTAAACATTTTGCATATAAATGTTAAAGCGGCGTCGGGCTAGAATTTAGGGAATGGTTTGCTAAAATACATTTGATAAATATGATAAGGCGGACCGGATCGACCGTACCGGGCCTAAATTTTTGATGATGGGCGAGAGTTACCGTTAAGCCGTTTTAATATGCGGTTGGTAACTTATTACACAGAACGGCCAGAAAAATAAGTTTTTGACATTGAAATAAAATGAACCTCATGATTGCCTTCATCATATATATTTTTCGTTACTCGAAGTTTCTTTTGCCGACTAATTAGTTACGCCCTGCCCTTTGGTGACGAAAGTAACATATTTCGGCGACAATACAATTAATAGAAAATTCAAGCATTTTTTTTATTTATAATATAATTACTTGCAACATATATTTTTTATTTCAAATAATAAGTTCAAATTTTTATAAATATATCAAGCTCTTACATCAACATTTAGATTGTATATATATTTGTCACCCTAGCCTTATTAGGCCATTGAAAATTATAATTTGGTAGTTATGCTGTTGTAAATAAAAGAAATTTACAATTTATTTATGTTTTTGTATCTTGTTTTTTTTTGTATTCTTCAAAAAATTATTATGTTTATAGCTGACTTACAAAGTTGGATCAAAAAACACAAACGATTTGGTGTGTATATTTAGCTCATAATTCTTAAAAATTTGTTAACCTAGATTTAAAATGTATATCAAACCTAAACATCTATTCGTAATATCTTTTAAACTTAAGCAGGAAATGAGCTTTAAGCAAAAAAAGCTTTTATTTAATTTTATGACCGCGCGCCTCATAAAAAACTTTTTTTAGAACGAAATTTTGTAAATTTTTAGCTATAACTAAAAGGTAAAAAGATTTAAAAAAATCAATACTTAAATGCAGGTAAAAAAGTGGCTCGGCAAGATAAAAAAGTTCCCCGTTTATAATGAAAAGCCGAAAAGCCTACACCCACTAATTCTTATAATTACCATTGCAAAAATATAGATAGATTCATTCAATTGGAAAACAAAAAAATATTTTAGGAGATTACAAATCAAGCGTAAAATGTTTTAATAATTTTTATTTAAAATCAATTATGATTTTAAGTTATTAAACCGAGAATGGTTTACAATGTGTGTAACGAAATAATTCTAGACACATGGATGTACAAAAAATGTATGCAAAGAAATATAGATAATTTTCGCTTGAGCTAACTAGAACACTTTGTGAATTGGTAATAATTTAAAGGTTTTGATTTAATCGATTTTATTGTAGTAAATTAAATGAAGACAAATAAATGTAAATAATATATGAGGAAAAGTAAAATTTGCTAAAAGTGATATTATGATTTTTAAAAGAGATATTATGATTATGTGATGATTAAATTCAGGGTTTAAATATCGGCAAGGTCGTAAAATCAATTTAGTTGGTAAATTGGGAAAAGGTTAGCTAAAAAGAACAAGCAATAAAGAGCTAATTAATCAAAATCTTTTTTTCTTATTAACTTGGTTAGATTTATTACTATGTCAAACTTTTACTTTTTAAATTGACTAGATTTATTACAATGTCAAACTTTTACTTTTTAAATTGACTAGATTTATTACAATACATTACTAAGACACCTTACCCTATACGAAAAGTATAGCGTAAGCTATCTGTTTCAATTATAGAAAATTAGTGCGATTGTGTGCAGTCGATTAAGTCTGTTCGTGATTGTTTCTATCGTCGCCATCATCAGGTATTCCCATAGTCTTGAGGTCTAGATTTGTGGTTAACGTTTTGATTGTGCATCGATTAATAACTATCCATACGTGAGCATTGCAAGTTTTGTTTTAAGGTTTGAAATTTTTACATTAACATTAACTTTTAATTATCAAGAACTTTCTGATTCTAATCATACAAAGGTGGTTTTTGCTTTGCTTTCAGTTAAAACGTTTGAAATATTTTTATAAATTATGCTTCCAACGTCACCCTAGTTTTAAAATATATGCGGCTAATTTTAATTATAATTATTTAATATGCCGACTTAATTCTTCCGACATAGCGGGTATATCACCGTCAAGCGGGAAATAAAAACTTTGGGCATAATGACGTTGGTTTAAATAAGCTACATTTAAAAGGAAAAATATCATACTAAACAGTCTGGACTGTCCACCTGCCAACTTCGGACAAAATGTCACGGTTCTTTATGCTTGATAATTAAGAAAAATTGAAAAATAAAGTTTTATGTTTAAACTACGTACAATTGGCGTTATTCACAATTTTAATCCGTAAGGAATCTATCTTATTATATATGCATTTATGCTTCCCTGTCCCCTGCTAAAAATTATTTTAACCCTATTAGGTATTTTATTAATATTGCAGTATTTGGATTGGGGTAATCTTTCTTATTATCATGCCATTACTTAAATAATTCTTTTGAATTTTTATATTGTACGTGAACCTTTTAAAATTTAAATAGTAAAAACTTGGGTTTTCATATTACTTTCAAAAATCTTAGCATCCGACGCAACGCTTTAATAGCATGGCGAGCGTCATAGGCTGAAAAAATTGGAAACTTGCCAAACTTAATTGTTTGACGAATTTAATTATCTTTGAACAACTAATGTAAAAAATATTGCCCATGTGGTTAGTATAACTTTCTTAAGAGTTTATACCATCACGAATATGTTCGAAAATTTCCAAAAATATAATGGAAACTGAATAGTTATATTAACTGTAAACTTTTGCTAAAACTGACATTCTTTTACAGAGATTGTAAAGTAGTGTTGAAATTTTTGCTTTAGGATACCTGTGGTAATAACCTTAAGTACCGAGTATTGAGAAAAGTTCTGTTTTATTGTTAGGATCTCTCGGTCTTTTGAGGTAAAGGTCTGATACCTTGTGCACTAATCTCATGTTCTATATATTTTTTCCCGAAAGAAATGTGCATTTGTTTTGACCTAATCTCATCCCTTTTTCCTTGATGCGACCTAATGCGATAGAAAGTCTTGCATTGTGTTCCTGCCTCATCTGGCCAATGATAATTATGTCGTCTAGATAGGCAAAAACATCTTCTAGGACTACAAATATTAGCGACATTGCCTATGAAATATTTGGGCCGATTCTGGGAGGCCATAGGGTAAACATAAAATATTGAACTAAACCTATGTATGTATTTATGGTCAAAACATTGACACTTTCTTCCGTTAATGCTAATAATAGATAGGCTTGCGAAAAACAAAGTTTGCTACAAATTTAGCACCTGAAAAAAAAATATGATATTATTTCATCAAAATTTGGTAACGGGTAGTTACTTTTTCTAAAAATTTACTTTTTACCGCGCCAATGCATATTTTTTTTATTTTCTTTGCATGAGTACTATAAGAGGAGCACAACTATATATTCGACTAATTTAAGTATGCTTTAAAAATGACATTGAAAAATAACGTAAGAAAAGCAACGACTCTATAAACTTAAATATGTTTAAAATAATAAATTTTGTACTAAATATGTTAAAAATAAAAATTAAAAATGTTACCTGTAATGAATAATAATTTTTTAACCGTAATCACCAGTCCAATATCTCCTTAAAAATTCCAACATCTTAATATCAAACACGCTAGTCCTCATATAATTGTTCTGGGTGCGAACACCAAATTGTTTAAATAAAAATTACTGTTTTTGCTTTTATCGATTTATTGGTAAATTAATGGAATTGATCAAATATTCAAGTACAGTTTATAAGAAAATGTAATGAGTGTAAAAACCGATATTATATGTGATATTATGATTTGTTAAAAGGATATTATGATTATGTGATGATTAAATTCAGGGTTTATATATCGGCAAGGTCGTAAAATCAATTTAGCTGGTAAATTGTGAAAAGGTTAGCTAAAAAGAACAAGCAATAAAGAGCTAATTAATCAAAATCTTTTTTTCTTATTAACTTGGTTAGATTTATTACTATGTCAAACTTTTACTTTTTAAATTGACTAGATTTATTACAATGTCAAACTTTTACTTTTTAAATTGACTAGATTTATTACAATACATTACTAAGACACTTTGTTTGTCCAATTAAAACATGTGATACATGCTAACCTGAATAGCAGTCTAAGCCTGTCGCAAATTAATGTTACGCTCTGATCAATATAAATTTTTTTAATTTTATAAAACCAAATTATAATACTAAATAAGAGGCATTTTTATGTTCCAATTACCTGCATTTCTAACCTCTTTTCCAAACCCTATAAATCCTTCCCAATTTTTAACGCCCTACATTTCCGAATTTCGCTTTATTTTCACCTATTTTGCGAGCTCACGTATAGTTTCTTTACATGATTCCCGCAAGAAGGTGACCCAAATACTTTTTCAATCCTTTTAATCCTACCCAAAACCTTTTTAAAATTTTTTTATTCCTAATTCAAATTTCTGGTAAGAATAAGTTATTTGCAAAATTGCTTTTTTTTTCTTGAACATATACCCTGCTAAATTTAGTCCATTTTTTAATGCTAATGTTATAGTTATGGCCAATTCGAAAAAACGTAAATTATTATGTATAATCATAAAAAATCACATAGGAGTTTTACTGCATTAAGGCTGTTTAGTTTTGGGTTGTTAACTTAATTCGTCGTATTTTTTTGGTAATACCTGAAAAATTTCAAAACTTTTTAGTCTTTTGAAATTCTAGCGATCATCTATATATATATTAGATTCAGGGGTACCGTAAATATGGGCTCGAATAGGGTAGGTCTTTATCCCCAGCCCCATAATAGGGAACTAGATGCCTTTCCGTCAATATCATTTGCTTATTTGACGGCGAGCGTACAGCCACTCGACCAAAACTCAATCAAAATAATTATATATAATAAAATAATTTTGTATATCAGTGCTTTTAATATACCGGTTTCGTTTGATACCGGAATTAAAGTAAAAATTATATAGCTGACCGACTTGTAACACCCGTTATTTCTACTCCTGTAATTAGTTAGATCAAAATAGAATTATATTTTTTATAAGTTAGGTTATCAATCCTCACCTATGTAAAACTTGTACCTCCTATCTTTTAGCATTGAAAAATGTTTTGTGACAACTCACGTTAATTAAGTCAAGTGTCGTATAGGTAAAGTAAAATTGAATATTTAAAAAGAAACGGTTTGGCGTTCTCTACCCATGTTGTTTGATAGTTTAATGTGCTCGTTCCAAAATTTAAGGGAATGCCATCTTGATCCTCTGTGGAATTATTTTTTATGGCATTACTAAATTATGAAAAACAAAGCACACTATAACTTGGAAGTATCTGTAAATCATAATAACACACTGATGAAATCTTTATAACATTATATATTTCGCTGCCACATTTTTCAAGTTAAAGGAGTGGAAATAATCTTTAAAAAATACATTTTTTTCCTTGCTCTGAAGCTTTTAAATTAATTAGAACAACTAGGCGGCACATTCTTTTATCTCGAAATTTCATTAAATCTTCTTACCTGAGATAAATTAAATTCTATAAATTGTGTTATGAGAGTCAGGCCCGTTAGAAAGAATTTGGGATTAAATACTAATGGAAAAGGATGAATTACCTTTAACTTAGGGAATTACATTTTAATATACAAAAGGGTCGACAATTTACGCCATTAATGAGCGGGTTTATTGCCCTTCGTAATTTTACGGCTAAACTGGAAAAATTTAATTATCTCATTAGATTTAGCAATCAAATTATTTAGTTCTCACCTAGATATATTTCATAAAAATTCAAAAAACACAACATTGGCGATAACTATTTGCAATTTTTCCAAAAAAAAAAACAACTAATAAAACAACACCTGGATCAATGTATAGGTAAAGGCGTTTCTAGGTGATTTTTGGTTCACGTAAATTTTATTGTGTTCCACACTTCGAGTTTTAAGCAACGTTGAGTTTGGTTGGTTAGGTGACCGTCAACGAATTTCAAACCTTCGGAAACCTAGGTGGTCACCCGTCGTGTTAAATATTATCAAAGATATATACTCTTTTTCTAAGGAAATAAAATTTCTCAACACTGTTTTTTTGAATAGGGAGATAAAAAAAATTTACTTTAAACATATTTTATTGCGTGACATTTATATTATTTCATTATATATATATTTCAAAATGAGAAAGTTTTCGGCGGTATTAGGGTAACAAAAAGTTTATCTAAAATCTCTAAAAACAAACTGTCTTTGTAAATATTTAAAAACTCACATTTCCACTTTTTCACTCAAAAATAAATGAAAACGAAAATCACAATTATCTGGATTTATATAAGTTCTATAGGTAGAAACGGTTACACTTGAACTGCTTTTTCAAAATTATAATTATTAATCTTGAATTTCATTTGATTTTTCGTAAAATATTGTGCTTCATAATATCGTAAGGATTTTTTCCTCGCAGAAAAGTGTTTTTTGTGTAATTTGAGCAAAAACCAATTTGTTTTAGCTTAACACAAAAAATTTGAGACATTTAATATCTTTTAACACTATGAAATATCACATTATTAGCCTGTTCTCAACTCTGAAAATTATAAATCCGTTGCTATTGCGTGCTAAAAGGTGAGAGTTTAAGATTTTAGGGGTGTTCAAATATCCATAGCATAACAGCTATTTTACATTTGATAATTATCGTATCAACAAATTACTTAAATAATTTTTAATATTTAGAAATTTTAATATATAAAATATATTAAAAAATGAAGTTATATTGATGATCATTTAACCAGCTCTTAATTTTTTCTGTTAAAGTCCGGTTGTTAATTTTTTTCATAAATTATCATCAAAATTTTTGCAAGCTTAATCGCAACCTATACAATGGGATAAGGTTAGTCTAAAACCCTATTCCAGGTAAATAATAGTATTTCGCTCTGTGTTTGACTTTAGGGCACAAAGAATATTTAAATAATTTATAAGGGGAGGGAGGATATAAATATTTATAGGCCCCAAATATTTTACTACAACCTACATTCACAAGTTCTACCCTATAATTTTTACATTTTTGGCAAATATATTTTTTAATCTGTTCTTTAGGACAAAAATATTTATGACCTATTTAACGATAATTGCAAAATAAATTTTACGTGAAAATTATATAAGGATTTTGCGTCTAAACTAAAAATCAACAATTATACAATAAAGCATGCAAAAAGAGAGCTTTTATTTATTTTGAGTTGGGTATTTTATTTAAATTTGATTGCATTTTTAAAAGCACCATACCTATCCTTATCCATGACCTTTCGCCTGGGACAGGCGCGTGGTCTATTGTGATGACTTTTCATTTGAACAATTTATTATCGATCTACCCCCCCCCCCCCCCCCCCCCCAAAAAAAAAACTGAAATCTGAAACCTTTTATTTTTGGGCTTCACCCGTCTAATTTATTCAATGAGATGGTTAAAATATTACCCAAAACGTTAAATGAACTGCTTTTAAATCAGTTTTTGTTGTTTATACTATAAAACGCTTTGTTTTTTTAATCAATTTACACAGATGTTTAATGGAAATGCGACTTTTAGGTCTCTCTTACCCTCAAATTGACTTCTTATAACGTCATATAAATAAAGTTTTTGCATTAAGGAATTCTTGCAGGCTCTCATTCTCTTCATTGCAACTAATGGTACACCAAAACTACCTACATTCAAAGGTGATGTCTTGGAACAAAAAGGAAAGCATTTAAGGCATTTTTTACCAACAAATCACATCTAGACGTGTGCAACATATATAATTATTATTACCATTATCATATTGCGCAATACAAAACACGTGGGGAAAAGACACCTTTATTTCTCCTACTTCTCCAGCATCTTCATAATCATCACCTCGTTTTGTTATTCATCTATCTTAAGAAAATATAAAAATATACAAATTTACCTGTATTATGCTACCTTGTCAAATTATTTTTGGTCCAAGCTTTCCAATATCATAGAATCTAAAATATTTTGTAAATTGCTCTAACATTCAAATATGGATCCTAAATCATTTCGAAGCGGGAAAAAAGCAGACGATCAAAACGCTGAAGCAGACGATAAAAATATCGAAGCGATAAGTTCGATTCACGAAAATTCAAACACAGCAAATATGTATTTGGAAAACGCCGCCTCTACAACCCTTAATAACGATGAAGTTATAGTTGCCCAATTTCTAAAGACATTCTTTTGGATCCTGCTTATGATTCTCATATTTCTAAAATGGATATTTGTAACTTCGACTGCCACCTTGGGTGGGGGAGCCCTTTATTATTACAGTTTATGCTCATTGGATTCACCCGACGAGCCGAAAACTAGTGTCAAGAATAAGTCGAAATCATCAAAAAAACAAAAAATACAAGATAAAAATGGTAGTATTGATAACAAGAAAATTAAGCTTACTAATGGCTACCTTAGTAATCCACATAATAACATGACCGGTAGTAAAAAACACACCAACGAGTCTATTCAGCAGTCAGCCTGTAAATTAGAGACTAGTCAAAATCATTTCCCTAACGGTTATTCACTTACCCCTGGTAGTAAAAACTCTAGATCACAAGGACATTTCAGCAATAACACGGATATAGTTGACGAGAATAATAATAACTATGAGGAATGTAAAAACGCCGTAAAATCACCTGTAACTACCTTGATGCGCTTGATATACCCCGAAAATTCGTATGATTTGTCGGACGAGCCGACATCGATCATAGAAATGCCACTTTTAAACACAAAACGATATTTACCGACTTCCAATAATAGTTTTGATGGCGTATTTAATTTTGAAACGCCCACTGATAATGTTACGTGCCCCCATTCGCCAGATATACCCATCACGTCTCTCAAATTAACCGCCGAGGATTTATTGGCTACAGGCCCAAATATGCAATTTATTCGGAGGCGGAAAGGTAAAAACAGGAAAAGCAACGGTAATAACACCGAATTTCGACCCATTTCTTATGATTATTCATTCGATTTCAATCGTCGAAAGGAAAATGTTGATGAATCCTACAGTACAACAACAAACAGATTCTCCGATTTGGGAGACGAAATTAACCCGAATCGACCTATTTCCTATTTCATTCCCTTAAAACAACGCAAGACACAATTTCTGCCGACCCATCAAGGTATGTGAGAATTAATTTATTTTTCTTATTTACGGGCGCGTTCCGATTTTAATTATATTTTTTAAAATTTTCTCGATATATAAAATATTGGTTTAATTTTCTAACGTTACAAAATTTTTCTAAGAGTCTTGTTCAGCCATGTATATCTAGGTTCAGATATATATCAACATTTCTAGATAACATAGACAACTGCCCCGAGAGTTAAATTATGGTAAAAAAAATGGCGGTTGGATGTAAAACTCAAATTTTAAATTTTATTTAGAAAAAAACGAATGAAGTTTGAATGCGCCCTGCGAACAAATTTATCCGTTTTTTATAATTTTTCTTATTTGTATTTCAATTGGGGGTTTAGTCACGACATTGCCTTTATTTTACCAATCAATAGTCCATCATAATTAAATTATTCATATTTTAGCTGTTATACAAGAAAATGTGTTGTAATCTTAAAAAAGAAAATAAATAAGAGAAAACTTTTTAACTATTTCTACTTATCACTGATTACAAAAACTCAACGAGTCAGAATAGGTCGCGTTTAGACTTTGTTCAGTTTCCAAAAAATTTTACAAATTCATTTATCAAAAAACTAATAATCATCAATATTAGCATAAAAAATTTTTAAAAAATAATTGTTTACATAAAAAATTTTTTTTTTTTGGAAATCAATTTTTAAATATTATTTCCTAAATTGACACACACATTAAGGAATTATAGGATATATTTTTTTCAATATACATGTGTATGCCTTAGGGAACGTTTAGAATTTGTTTTCAAAACTTTTTAAAGCAACTGGCTAGGATGCAAGAAAATATTTGTAAAAAAATTTATTGTCTTTTAATTAAAAATCTAAATTTCAAAAGAATAAATATTCCAAAAATAAATGGACTTTGAACCCATTCTTAAATGTTAAATAAATCATTACAAAAAAAAACTAGCTAGTAGCATATAAATTTTTATGGCTTAAGTTTGATTATATAAATGTGACATTATTTTAGTGACTATTTTTTTTCCAAAGGTCAAATTGCTAAAGTATGTTCCGTGCGGACTAAATTCTTACAAATTGAAACATACTATTAGATTTTTTTTTTAAATGTAGATATTTTAAAATATTTGCTGAATACAAATAAAAATATAGTTTACAAGACTAATTTTGAAATCGACTTGAATACTAATACATATTTTTAAAATAGAATCTTACAGAAAAAGAGTTGATATGTAAAACTTATACAATACAAAAATATTTATTCCAAGGTAGTGCGTATTAATTTATTCGAAAAATTTTACAAATTTTAATTAAAAATAAAAGAAAATTATTTAAAGGTGTTTATAAAATATACAATCTGAATAATTGTTAAAGTTAAAAAATAATTATTGTTAACATTAATCATAACTTATATTTCAAATTAAGTCATAGTATAAAAAAAATTTTCAAATTGGCTGGGGCTAATAATAGATGAAGAAAAGAACCCGAACGCATTTGATTAATTTTATGGTGACTAGTGTAAAATAAATTATAACCGCCAGATTACACAGATTTTTATTTTTTAATATCAGCCGTTAAATTTTTGAAAAATATATATTATTTTTCTATAATTAAAATAATAATAGCAATAGCCATTAAATCTTTTTTATTTGTAAAAAAAAAATTTTTATATTTTGCGGAAAGAATAAACTTTAAAGGAGCCTTTCGCGAATGGTAGGGCTAGAAATTTGTAACGCGAATGCTATGGGAGGCTCATACCCCTATTTTAAACCTCTATAACTTAAAAATTTAAAGTTATTGTTCAAATTATATTTTCTATGTATATTCAATGTAATTAAGATATTTATTTTTATTTGGTGGTCTAACCCAGTGGTTCGTAATGGAGATTATTTGAAGGCTGCTTGCAGGATAAGTTGATATAAAACCATATGTATGTATAAGTGTAAAGATGGATGATTTGTAGAAAAATATTAAATTTAATAAAAATTAAATGTCTTATTTACACAGTTATGATTTAAATTTTTTATTATTATAAAGAGAAATTAACGCTTTTAAATTATAGACTATAAGTTATCATAAATGAATAATGCAAGTCTTATTTGACAAAGTAGAAAAAAAACTAAAAATTTGAAATTTTTATTTTTTCATATTAAATCCCGCTATTAGCATTGTGAGGTCCATACGAACCTTAGAACTTTCTAAATTATTAACATCCTTAAAAATATTATATATTATTGGCCAAAATTTTGTGACTTTTTTTAAAACAATAAACAAAATTATTTTTGAAATTAGGTCTACTAAACAAAATTTTTTATAAATAAAATTGGGGTCCATATGGACCCTACCCTCTCAATTACAAATGTTGAAAACCATGTTATTGCCTCTATTTAAATTTAAATTTTAATAATCGCAACCTTGTATTTTAGTTATTATTTTTGATAATTTTGAATATTAAATATACAAAAAGTGCTAACTGCTTAATAATGATTATTATTTTTGTTCTTTAAAATGTCTAGTTATATGGCAAACAAAAGCCTAAAATAATTTTTTATATCAAAATATTTTTTTTAGACTCTCTAATTTTCTATTAGACGTAAAAACACGATTTGATAATAACATTGATAATTTTAATTTAAATTAATTTAATGTAATATGGAAAAATAAAAAAATACAATTTTTCAGATTTTTTTTTCAACTTTGTGTCAAATAAAATTTTTATAAATTAATCATATTTTATAATGGTTTATAATTAAAGAGCACGTATTTATCTTCAAAGTTGTAAATAAGGATCATAGCTTTAAACTTGAGGTTATAGAGGTTTAAAATTGGGGTCGACCCCACCATAGCGCGTTTTCTCATCATTTGTAAATAAATATTTTTGGCTAATATTAACCATAAACCCAATGTTTTAAAGAAAAAAATAATAATTTAATCATTATTATATAATACATAACAGGCACAATTCTAGACCTTTTTTCAAGGGGGGGGGGGGGGGGGGGGCAGTGCCTCCCCAAGGTTCAAATGTTGTACATGTATAATTTTTGCCGTGACCGAAGGTCACGGCTAATTCTGCCGCTGAAGGTGGCAAAAAAAAATTCTGCCCCTCCCCCCCTTCCCACGAGTTTTTTTTGCTCCCCTAAATTGGAAAAGCTAGAATCGGGCCTGATACAAACAATTTATATACTTAATATGTTTATATATTAAAAAAATAACTAGAATATAAGGTTGCAATTATTTTTTAATTTACATAGAGGCAATGACAGTTTGCAACATTGAAATTAAGAGCGTGGGGTCCTAAACCCCAATACAAATTCTAATTTCAAAACAAATTTTTTTAATTACTAATTTTGTTTATTATATATTTATGAAAAAAGCACAAAAATTTGAACCATTATAAAATATTTTTAAAAACATTCAAAATGTAAGATGTGCTGGGGTCCGTATGAACCCTACAGTGCTAATCGCGAGCTAAGTTAACATTTAAAAGAAAAAGCTAGCGTCTTGTATTTTTATTTAAATTATTTGATTAAAAAATGGAGCAATACCATGTGGTGGCCATTTAAATTGAAAAAAAAATTGTCTAATTTTTAAAAATGAAATATTAACCTATCTTACTCGTATGCAATGTTCTTCTAACAAAATTGTTATTAAACCATTGTGGATTATTTCAACGCTACGTTTATATGTATATAACATTTTCAAGATGGCTCATTTTTGATTATTTTTTTCGTAGTTTTTCATTTTTCCGAAAAGTTGCCATTTGCATGCTTTTTAGTTTTTAAGGGTGCGTTCAGCATTTCTTGAAAAAATTTTAAAAATTTCAAATTTATTGAAATTTTATTTTTTTTTTTTTAAAAAGGCTAATAACAAAAAATGGCAACTATTTGTAAAAAAGCGTTCAATGTCAAAAGATAAAAAATTTTAAATTTAAAAAAACGAACGGAGTCTGAACGCACCCTAAAGAAAAATTAAATAAAATTGCTTTCAACATTAAAAGCGCCCTTTTGAATTGTAAATCTGCTACCATATACATTAAAACAAAAATGACAGATGGATGATGACCATATAAAAAAAAATGTTTCATATACTGATTAGAGAAATTTTTTTTTAACTATTTAAACGAATAAGAGGCGTTACAGGTTAATAAATTAATTCATGAATAAATTAACAGAATTTGCCAAAAGAAATATTAACTTACATAGGGTGTTACTTGTTTTAAAAGAATTTTATTTTATAAAATTATTTTAAAAATCTATAAGGGCATGCTTTGTAATTCATATTTCAAAATAAATCGAGAAGACCTCATCTCAGAAAAATTTTATTTAAGTTCAAATTGCGTGTTACAAAATTTATTTAAAAAAAAATAAAAAAGTTTAAACCCGGTTATTAATAAAAAACAATGGATGTGAAAACCGTGAGGGTTGACCTTGTGGGTGACCGGTGACCCAATGGGATGCATAAGATATCTTTATGAGAATAATTGACGATATACGGTCAATTTACTAAACACTTCCCGTTTAATTATTACTTAAAGCTCGGTTTAATTAATTTTTTTTTGGTGAAGGGATGGTAAAATATTGGTTTAAGATGGTGGATTATATTACATTTTGAAACAAAAAATAGGAGAAATCAGTTATTCTTACCAACATTTGTAGGGCCGCGTTCTAAATGTGTGTATTTGTCAAAAAATTTTAACCTTGGCCGCGGGATGGAAGAGGGTTTTGGCTAAAATTACCTTTCAAAAAGTTTAAAAAAGTGTTTAAGACATCCTAAAAATGAAGGTTGATGGGGATACTTTTTTTATATATTTTTTAAGTATTTTCTTGGGAAATATATACCGCCGCCAAATGATTGGTTAATATGAAGCGGCATACCTTTTAAATTTTGCGGACTCATTATATTTTGTAACATATATATTCTTCTTCTACCAAAAGTAATATTTCTTTGTGACATACATATATAACTTGTAAGATAAATACCACATTTCTAACACAAAGACAGTCTCAGGCATTGTTTTTCGACTTACGTGTGAAACGATATTTTAAAAATGAACGATATCAATATACATTTATTATCCCAATCCCAAATAGTATTAAATTATAAAATAAGATGACAATTATACCTCAACATATTCTCTGATTTATAAGTAGGCCAGCCAAAGCAACCTAGTAGACTTTTAGGAATCACTATATTTAGATTACCGTTTTATTTTGAATTTAAGGGATAAGATGTATAAATGTAGACAAAATGACTGATACATGGGTATGTTATTGAATTACATTTGGTATTTTTATTAATTAGGGCATTCCTATGAACAAAGATGTAAATTGGATATTTTCACTATTTTTACCTGGTTTTTTAAGTCCGCTAGAATGTGCCTAAAAATTAGTTGAGCGTAGAGTGATTTGATATATTATTGGAAATATAGGGCCGAATTGGTGTGCATGTACCCAAGAGAGACGTGCACAAATTTTTGCAAAGGAGAGGTAAGATAAAGTATACTTAAAACATATATTAGGCGTAAGGTATATTGTCATTAAAGCCTAATATTTATTGTATTTTCGGGCGATTTACAAGATGAATCATTTAGTAAAGGGAAGGCATGCTCAAAGGTTTATCCTTTCAGGTATGCCAATGCCTCTGAACAAGATATGTTTATGCCTAACAAACCACAACCCCATATTATATTCCCTTTTTCACATAAATATCTTAAGTTTTGTTGGATTTTGATTAAGAAACGCATTCACATTTTTTGAGATTTGATCATTTTTTATAATAAGACAACTATCTGTTCAAATGAATGAAAAGTTTCTCCAAGCTGATACCCTTAGTGCAATCATTTTATCAACTGACCGGTGCCGATAGTTTTTTTTCATATTGACTTATTTTGCGTTTATTTGTGAAATTTCGGTTAATTCAAAATGTTAATATATGTCATTTTGGTTGACCTCTTTGATTCCACCATTTATATTGCTCGCATTTCAAAGGGTTTGCATTAAACAACTATGTGTGAAATTTTTTTAACAATTTTTAAACCTACGGCGTAATATGCAATTCACGAGAATTCTACAAATCTTAAAACTTTTATCTACTAACACTAGACAATATATATAAACATTAATGAAATGGTCAATCATTTAAAAAAAAGGTTTATTACTATTGTAATATTTCATTTTTTTGACTTAATTTATATGTATTTATTAAACATTTTTTTAATTTTGATTGAGGGAGTTTTCAAAAAAAACACATTGGATAGATAAATTTAAATGCAGAAAAAAACATTTTGAGAGCTTAAACAGCAGTGCGTTGCAATGGGAAAATACCTATCGTATCAATGCCAGCACGAAAGCTTTCAATAGAGACAGGTAAATGTGCATAATAACATAATGTAACCTGGAGCTTAACTTTTGGTATATACAAAAAAAAACAGTTTTATGCCAATCCTCCACCATCGCTTCACTTTTTAAAACCATTTTTTTCTGGAATTATGCCAGCGGGAGAGATGGTAGAAACCATACAGGAGGGAGGAGTGGGATGTTTATATGTGAATTGTTTAAAAATCATTTGAAAAATCAGTATTTCGTATATTACCTATTGCAAAGGTAAAAATTGTATTCGCTTACCTCTCTACCTAAGCCTCTCCACTATTTAAAAATATCTTCTTCTAGTGCAACTTATAGATTACAAGTCTACCTACAATTATACCGACGAATTCACTCTCTACATTTCACTAAAACTTTGATTTTATTTTCTATCCCCTAAAAGCCAAAAATTTTTGTTTTGAGCCTTTAAATTTTGTTATATGTAAAAAATCATATTGATATTTTGTTATTAAATACCCTTGGGAATGAAGATAGAATCCATTTAGATATTCTTATTATCACTTTTAGTTAATGGAATCTTTCCTGACCAATAAATTAAGTAATTTAAAACTATCTTACCTTTTTTACCTGTTAAGGACTCAGAAGCCTATTAAAATGCTTTTAGTGAAAAGGTGTCTTTTTCCTGAATTTTTTTATAACTTTTTATACCTAAAATTATTTTTAAAGTATATTCGTTATATAACTTTTTTTTGGATTTAGCCTAAACGCGTTAACTTATTAGGTATTCAAAATAAAACTGGAATTTTTAGCTCAAGATAATTTAATTGGGTCCAGTCAACTCCAGATCCTATTTTCATACAGAACTGATATCTGGTTTTAATCCATGGTTATGATTATTTAAAATAATTATGGTAAAGTAAATTGACTTTTTAAGCCAGCAAGTCTTACAATTACTGCGCATTGAGTTCCGAACAAACTGTTATTCTCGACCACTCTACCACGTTAAAATATTTAATTAGGGGAGCCCTGGGAACGTATTTTTAAGTAGTCATAATAGAGGTTGGGAAGCCTATTTCAATAAATTAGCTCTCTCTATTTAAAAAAAAACATATCGACCGTACCCCAATCCAGTCATTTCAATGGATAGTGGCACTATTACACCTAGTTAGGGTTAAAAAATTTTTTTAGATATATTATACCGTTTTCATGGGCCATAATTACAACATCTTTTTCCCGATGCTACATAATTTTTTTAACCTATAAGTATTTTAAGTTTGTAGTTATCATGGCATTTTTAATTTGTCTCCCTGTTCTTAACCTGGCAAATTTTGATTTTTTACTTTCTTATATTCCAAAGAATGTCGTATATAAGAATTATATTGGTTCAAAAATATTCTTAATTTATACAATTATCTTGCGATAAGTAAGTATATAAATGAGTTTAAAACATTGAAAAAAATGATAAAATGATTCCTTCTGGCATAAAATTAACTTTCGTGAGAGGTACGAGATTTACTTTCTCATTAAATTTTACCTAGATTTGTGATCTCGTAAGGTAAGATTTTTAAAGTTAAGATTTAAACGAGAGACAGTTATTACTCTTATTATTATTGTAGAAAGGTTATTGGAACGTTTCAAGTTTGCTTTGAAACAATTATTTTAGCATCACAATTCTCATTTAAACAAACAAAAAAAAGGTAAGAATAGGATAATTATTTAATATTGTTACATAAGTTTTTTTTGAAATTTCGATCAACAATGTATATTATTGAGCGCGTTCAAAAATCATTTATTATTGGGATAATTTCTTAATTTAATATAAATTTTGTCGGTCGTCCTTGAGTGCATATATTTGTTATGTAAGTAAAGCCACGTTGAGACCTTGGTTAGTAGTTGAAGAGGTGACCGACAACGACCGTCGAAAGCTTAGCCTAAAAACCTAGGTCATTCACGAGTGCTAAATATCATTTAACTCTTAGGGGTCTGCTGTAGAGTTAAAAGGACTAAAGGCCTAACAGGTTGGCAGGTCTGGAGGAGACTCCTATACCACGAGTTTTTTTTAAATAGTCCTCAAGAGCTTTAAACTTTGTAAAGGAGTATAGAATGATTATTAGCTGTATTTATATTGAATTAGATATAAATTTTATTTGGATTTTTATAAGTAAGCCCCCGGTTAGGGAAAAAAAGGTGTATGGAACAATTGTCAATGAGATTTTTGACGTAAAAAACTCAAAGTTTAGATTTTTTAATGTTTTGGAAATTTTTTGATGAAACTTTCAACGCGTTTCCTAATTAAGTTTGAAAGTTATCGTTATTAAGAGCGCGTTCAAACTCATTTCCTTTTTTAAATTTTTAAAGTTTAAAAATTTCGAATTTTTTGAAATGAAATTTTATTTCAAAGATGGCGACTTTTTATAAAAAAAGCGTTGAATGTCAAAAGAAATTTTATTTAATAAATTTTGAAATTAAAAAAAAATTAAACGAGTCTGAACGCTCCCTAAAAAGAAACTTGTCCCTTAGTCAACTATTAAAATCAGGCCTGGGAAAACAATGAGCCAAAAAATTTTGCTCCTTTTTTCCTTAAAAAAAAAAAAAAAAAGAAAGAGAGAAAAAAAAAAAGAAAAAAAAAATAAAAAAAAAAACCCCCTTTCAGAAAAAGGAGAAAAAAAAACCCCCACAAAAAGGGTCTTTAAAAAAGCCCCAAAAAAACCTTTTTTTTTTTTTTTTTTTTTATTTTTAAAATTTTTTGGGGTGGGGTTTTTTTTTTTAAATCTCCTAGGGTTTTTTTTTAAAGGAGAGTGGTTTTTTTTTTTCTTTTTTTCTTTTTTATGAAAAAGGGGGGGTTTTTTTCTCCTTTCCCTGGGTGTGTGGGGGTTTGAGAAAAAAAATAAAAAAAAGTTGAAAAAAAAATTTTTTTTTTTTTTTTCTCCCCCATTAAAATCCCTATTTTCTATATTTATATGGTTATTAAAAGGAATAAAACACCAATGTTATATATAAGTGCCGTTGCAGGACCGATGGACGGTGAAAAGTTTGCTCAGATTTCTATTCAATGTTGAAATTATCAAAATTATCAGCTCTTGACATAAAACGCTATTTTCTAAAAAGTCCTCAATCTAAATTATTAACATTCATATATTAAGATCTATATATTATAAAAATTTTGAAAAAAAATAAAATTTTTCAAATCTGTAGAATTTCCAAATGGAAATTTTTGGTGAAAATAAATTAACTACAAAAACGCCCTAAAAAATAATGTATGTGTTTAAAGCAATTTTTTGTTTTTCTTGAATTTAAACGCTACTTTAGAACGTTTAATTTGGAATTTTGCATGATATTTTTACCACCGAAACCTTGCTCGCACAAAGATAACAATGTTTAAATTGTGATATTTTAAATATTAATTAAAATATGTCTGAAATTTCTCTTTTTTTAGAGGCTGTTCTAAAAAATCGATAAACAGTAGCTGAAAAATTTAGAAAGTAATAAAATGTTTTATTACCTGAGAGCTTTCGAGTTCGCGTTCTAACTTAATTTTATTTTTTACTTTTAAATACAATTAAAAGTGATTTTTTTTGTAATCTAAAATCCGTCTTTTGTGATTACTTATTTTTCAAAAATTTTTTTAAATATGGAAACGGCTTAAAAAGAGAAAATATCTCATAATTTTTTTATATATAATTTTAAACGTAGTAAAAATAACTGCAATACATTTCAAAAACAACAAATATAAATTTTTACGTGTATTTTGTTAGTTAGGCCTAATTGTGTGATTGACCTAGTTTCAACCCACGAATAATCTTTACATCTTCACTAATACAAACATTTTCAAATGTTTTTTTGATCTTTTCACATCAAAATAAATGATTTGTTTAGCTCAAATTCCCTACATTTTGATATTTTTTTCCCGAACTGCTTGCATTTGCATCATATTATTAAATTAATTAATCAGCAAGTGTATCATTTTAAATTAATATTCATATACAATAATAAGAGCATTCTCGTGATAACAAGGTAAAAAGATACATTTTAAATCATAATGTATAATTTTATATGAAATTAATTGTTGTTTAATTTTACGTTAAATAGGACATTTTTTTTATTTTCTTCGAGTGCTGTATACGACGATCCGTGCTTTTAAACACCAATGTTTTGTTGATATAAAGCACATCCTAACTAATTATATTATAATCTTAAGGCTCCAGATTTATCATAGATGTTTTTAGGCGAAAAAATAGGATCCTGTTGGTTTGTAGCGAGGGTTGTGGCAAGTATCCGTTTATTAATTTATTTAAATATATTTGCCTTTAAAAAACATTTATTTTTATTAGGCATCTTGCAAAGTGAGATTTTATATTGATAAATTTAATTTCATTTTTGAAAAACTTTTACATATAGGTCCAGATAAAATTAAAAATTGCGTTTAATTACGAAACAAAATTTTTCAAAATTAAAACTCATTTTGCACGTGCCCTTATGCAGACGCTGAAATTTTTGTTCACGATGCCCAAAAGAATCAACGCTATTCGCGAGCTCCCTTCTAGGAGACAATTTTTACCCAAACATTTATATACTTTTGCCGTATTTTACAAAAGATATTTTTATCAGGCTATCTTTATGGCAACATTTGTAGTGTTAGTATTTTACATCAAAGTTAAATAGCTTGAGGCCTGGTTAGTAGTTGAATAGATGACCGCCAACATCTAAATCCTTTTTCCATTTTTCTGGAGCCCTAGGTTTAAAAACCTCAGTCACCGGCGGCTGTGTTAAATCTCATTTAACGCAAGACCTGTAATATAATTATAACAGGCAAAAACCTAGCGGGTGTGCCGTCTGTATAGTATCGTACATGAACCACAAATTTTAAGATACCCTGACATAAGCCAAAAGAATTTTACATGCGGAATAAATTGATTATATATAGGTGTTTTGGTTGCTCAGAAGTGTCTTAGCGCAACTGCCCTATGATAGCGCTTGCGTTGATTTATTTAATATATTAGGTTTAGACCATTAATTTAATTTCAGGCATTAGGAGATCTACGACTGCCTTGAAGGGTCGAACCTTTCTGGTTTTATGATTTTCCCCCCTATCTTTACTAATTTGGGCGCCATATACTATTTTGGCTTTAATTCTCTACACCCTAACAAGGCAAATATATTATCGACGTAAGATTTGCGCGTACGCCCTTATTACCTAAATTCTTAGCCTATGCTCTCACTTTAGACATTTAGGGCCTACTGCCTTAGCAAACCACTCAGCTGCTTCAAAATGATTGCACGTGTGGACTATCTCACCGAAGAAAAAAAGGCGCCTATGCATGGATCGATTCAAGCCCAAAACTTTTGCGCTGAACATAGGAACGTTTGTCAATGAGCTAGTTACCTAGCATTCGAATTATCTTTTGAAACATATTAAGGATAACAAATTTACACCATTCGGTCAGCAGTCCTAATAAAAGGTCCTTAATCCATTAGTAAAATATAGCTTCCTTTGGAGCAGGTGTTTTTATACCTAAAAATACCGTTTATGTGCTAATGTCAAGTTATCTTTCCAATTTACATTTGTCCTATGAAAAACCTTTTATTAATTGAAATTAATTAATTAATAATAATAATAATAATCAATGGATATATTTAAAGTGATTTTATTATTGCCAATTAAGCTTATAATAATTAAACATGACAAAAATTATTATTATTATCAATGTTTTTTTCATCCATTTTAGCTAATTTTAGAAAAATCCATACCTTTGATCTTTCTATCATTCCAATATCATAATTTTTATAAGCTAATTGAGAAACCTTAGTTTTTTGTTCAGTAACAAACTCAGCGTTACTGCGACTCTATTACAATATATAATGTTACACTAATACAACGGTGTTTTCTATTGTATTATTTTTTTAATGTCGCATTACATATTGGTTGGTTGGTTACCGAATTTTTAATTTTTTTAGCGTTAGATCTTACCATAAATGACCTTGTTCACTCTTTTCATATACTTGTAACGCAAAAAAAAATTTTTTTGTATATCCGCGATACATTTTTCACATTTAAATATTCAATATAATGTTATTATTATTGCTATTAAGATTTTATGTTTTTTTTATACATATTTAATGTAGAATTAATATTTTTTCAATATTTTTTATTACAGTATTTGTAGGATTAATATAATTTTTTTATGCAAAAATTCCAATCCTAGCACTGATTTTTGAGATTCCTTGGTTGGTTTATCTCGGAATTTTTTTTTTCATTGGTTACTTGCTCAGCAGGTTAATTTAAAAGAATTATTATAGTTAAATTTTTATTAATTATTTGAATTTCCTATATTTTTATATAATTTGATCTACTTAAATAACTCTTAATCTGTAAAAATGTTAAAACTTTGACTACATTTCCTTCCTCACTTTTATCAAGAGGTTTATTCTTCACGTATAACAACCAAATGTTTAGAAAATCCACTTAAAGTGAGCAGGTAATTAATAATTGATTACATGTTAAAGTTTATATCTAAAAATCATTAATTACTAAACTTAGAAGACTAAGGTGAATTCTTTAATATGAAAAAATCACTGAAGACCAGCCAAAAATAATGGACTTTTTTGTATTTCAATCTAACCATGCAATCTAAAAAATTATATCTTTAGTAATTTTAAACTAATTTTTCAGATACTATATCTAATCAATCTTAAAATAATCGGAGTACTAACATTTTATACCTGAAATTTGTGATTTTTATAATTCTTAAATCGTTTGATTCACTTTACAAGCAGGGGATATATAAGCATCTTTATCGATTTTTTCATTCAAATGCTTATGCGCGTTATAACATGACGGTAGTCTATATATGTATTTTATTAACATTTTTTTCCATTCATAACAAAAAAAAATTATCATCTTTCAATTCATATTTTGTCATAAATGGGTCACGTATATTCTCCATAAGCAATTAAATAATTTTTTTTGAATTTTTCGCATGTGCCCGTGAAAAAGCTTTTATATACTCGGACAGCATGCTGTCGCTATAGTTGAAGACAGGCACTTTTTTTAGGTCTTATATCGTATCTAAATTAATAAAAAAATGATAATTTTCTTAGAAATAAAAAAAAAATTTAAGTTTGCGTTTAAACTAATGTTTTAAAAAAAATAAAAATTTTAGAAAAATTTTATATATACTCTTTAACATTATTCAATTTGTCAAACAACTGTGATTTCAGGATAAATAAATAAATTTCAAGTATGTAAAGTAGACAGACACGTAACACTCACACAAATTTTTTTTAAAAAAAATAATATCGTGTTTGAACGCAAAAGTTCAAATGTTAATGAGATTCATAAATTTCTAATCTTTTTGAAAAAAAAAAAAATTGATTCTACAAAAACATTCTGCTGCCAACACAATGCCCTTAGTTAATTGTCATCATCATCAGCGCCCTCACAATAGGACGGTGGGTTACAAACGGTTCGCTAATTTACGATTTATAAATATGTAGAAAACAAAATGAGGACATTCCTAATTACAATAATAATTACCTTTATAAAGAGAACATACTAAATTCATATATGTGTTTAGTGTTAATATGTTTCTCGTACCATTGTTAACAGCGATAAATATCTCTAGAGGACCTCATCTTAAATTTAAAATAAAAAGGAGTAGTTTTGTTCTATGCAGAAGGCTCAACGAGTCTCTAAATCATATTTAAATATCGTCACTGGCCTGAATATGAATTTTTTGCACAGTATCGGTCACCATAAAAAAAGTAATGTCAGAAAATAAGGTTCATTTTTTCATGAATAACTAAATTACGATCACAATCAAATGACCATGATCATTTATTCGAACATTGGCCAATTTTTAGTGACCAGCGCTGTAACATCACTCAATCTAGCTCCTCATGTAAATTAACCATATGGGCTGTTGACATGACGAGATTGCTGCCCTCTCAACCTTTTAAAAGTTGTAGGGCAAGGTTCAGGTAATTGGCTTTGGTTTTTGGCTATAACTAGTATTATAATGCCTGAATGCTATAATATGCCAGAAAATGGGGCAATTTAATTTTGGCAAAAGAGCACGATTTGAAATTAAGATATGTAATAATATATGTTTATTTTATTTAACATATTTAAGGACAAAATTATTTCTAACCTTTTTTTGACCGTCAACACGTCTTCGAATTGCTCAAATCAGATAATTCTTTCGAGTTTGGTCGAAAATCTAGCCAATTCTAGTAGTGAAACTTAATTAACTTGTCCAAATGGGTCATTATACTCTTGATTCAATTAATTAATTTGTTCCATGCCTTTGAGAGTAAAATAATCGCATCGAAATTTTACAACATTTTTAATTTACCATTCCGCTTCACACGCGTTTGGTTACTATCTTGTTAACATTAAAAAATTTTAATTAATAGTTTGAACCAGGGCTGGGAAAACAATGAGCCAAAAAACTTTGGCTCATTTTTCCCCCTAAAACATAAAAAAAGAAAAGGGGGCAAAAATAAAGGGCCAAAATAAGAATTCAAAAAAAGCCCATACTAAGAAAAGGGGCAAAAAAAACCCACAAAAAGTGGCTCTTAAAAAGAGCCCCAAAAAACCCATTTTATGTTTTCTATAATAATTTCAAAAAATTTTGATGGGTGGGTTATTTTTTCTTAAAACTTCTAGGAGTTTTTTTTAAGAAAAGGGGCTTTTTTTAAACATGCCCACGAGTTTGTGGGCATTTGGAAAAAAAAACCCAAAAACTTGTTAAAAAAAAGCCCATTTAGTTTTTTTTCCCAGCCCTGGTTTGAACGCTTCCATATTTATTATTATGATTCTTTTGTACTTTTTTTCATGTTTATATTTTGTTATTAACATTTAATTAAGTCGCGTTAATTAGGTATAAATAAATCAATTTGCTTTTTTACCCATACCAAAAAAAATTGTTTTGATCAATTAACCATGAAATCTTTGCCTTTACTATATTATTACGCGTTTAGAGTTTATTAATTTTTTTTTTAAATTAATTAATCTATAAATTTGGTATTTTTAAATTTTTTTTTTAATTGATAATAACCTTTTTTTCGATGCTATCTTTTATCCTAAGCATTTGACCCACGTATGTATAAAAACTTTATATGTTGCTGTATATGATTCTAACGCTTGAATAAATTTTCCACATTTATCCAATATTTTAGTTTCTAAATTATCAAAAAGTTCCAAAAAGAAAACGCGACCTAACATAGTTCTTACTAACCATTAATTATTTTGATGTAATTAATAGTAATAATTACTAGATAATTTTACACTAAATTTAGAAAAAAACTTATAAATTGTTCCATAATTGCAGTTTGGCCTATAACTTTTCTAATACTTCAATCTTACAACCAACCTCCAACTAATGGGGCAATAAACAACAACAACAATAAATTTTAATTATTGCAATGTAGAGGTATGAAATAGTTGCTTAATCAAATATCATGTATATAAAATGAAATAAACGGGCCCTCTTAAAAGTACCTTTAATATGTGCTAAAATACCTATTTATTTTACAAAACTAGCATTTTTGTACACCCTGAAATAAACTTTTGGTATATAGTATTTTTGAACCATTTACCCCGAGGAAGACGGTCCTCTTCCAAACAGCTGCCTTAAGTAACCTCCAATAGATGTGTTCGGGAAAGTTAAATGAGATTTAACTTGCGCCAATAATAACACTGGACAACAAAAAAAAAACAACATCAACGATATTTTGAGGGTTTTGTAGAGAATTTTTTTGCGATAGATCCTGGGGTTAGTTTTTTTCCCAATACCTTCAATTTTTTTTAAACCGCGTCCAAAGTTTATAAAAAAATTTACAATTCTTTAACTATTAATTTTCCGAAAAATCTAATGGCATATTCATATTCCATAAAAAACATATCTAAAAAGGGTTATTACCTAAAATTATTAGCAATTTAGTTTCAAGTTATTTAGGATCAAAAAACGGATTTAATGACGAAAACCACTAATTTTACGAAAATGAAAAAACAAAAAAAAAATTAAATATTGTTCAAAAATTTAAACCCCTTACGTAAATAATGAATGTTTCCGTTATCTAAATATATTTTTAAACTTTTACTAGCCATAGGTTTTATGATATAGAAGCCCAAAATACCCCAAAAATTGAAAAATTTTAACTTTGACACCGAATAACTAAAAATTTGAGGCGTTGGCTAAAATTCTGATTTCATATTCGTGATCAGCGCCAAAAACTTGACCAAAAACCATAATTGCCATTAATGATGCTTAGGGTCGTCCAAAATTTGTTGTCCAGAGTAATCTAGGTTTTCAAGGCCTAGGCTCTAGCAAAAAAAAATAGAACGGTTATGTGATGTGATTCCTTGGCCGTTAACTACTAATAGGTTCAACGCTGCTTTCCTTATATTTTAGAATAAATCAACATGGCCCTAAGTGAGCCCGACCAATGCCTTTTCTTCATTAAAAGATCTGGGAGGTAGGGACTAGGTAGAACATACCATTATACATTTGCATACATACTTTAGTTTATTACAATACTCCGTTAAAGGTAGAAATTCGACTTGGCGTTTTAGCATGTGAATAGATATTGAGATTGTAGGTTCGCCGATAATTTTGCCTTTAGATAAAATTACGTAATTTAATGGTCCTGGACACTATTAAGCAATCTACTTTTATGCCAGTTACATTTAATTAATAAGACAATTTTTATCAAACAGCTAATTTTGCCGCAAATTTTTGAGTATAATCTACTATATATTTCCAGACCGCAATATAATTTATTTTCCAAGCCTAAATATTTTGCTATATTGTATTCTATGTATGTATAGCCTTTAGGCTTTTGAAAATACAAATAACAGATGCCGTGTGTTTTCAGCAACATTAGCCCGATTTTGAATTTCAACCAAACTATCTTAACATCTCGGTCTTATTATCTTATAATTTTGTTTGAACCTATAATTATAAAATAATTCTGTTGAGTTTTAAAAATTTTTTTATTGTACATTGCATTTTGCTCGCAAATGTTTTTGCATTTCACCTAAATACCTAAAATCTGTATTTGCAAATTAGTCAAATCAAAGTGTAAAACAAATCTTTTATAAGCAAAGTCAGTTTAATCTAATATTTTTCAACGGACTAATATTTTGGTCAAAATTAAATTTCGTTTTTCACCCTTAAAATCTTAAAGAATATCTAAAAGGCCGTTATGACCGATGTTTAATCCTTAAACTCCTTCTATTTCTACAGTGAAATTTATTCTTTCATTCATTTCCAATATAATTTATTAGCTGTAATTAATAACTTCGAGTCACCTATATCAAGCGAACTTCTAGAAAAACCTGGAAATTCTATGTAACCAATCGAATTTCCTTTACTCCAAGATGCTACTTGCCTAGGAAATAATCTAAAACAAATTATTAAGCAGGATCAGATCCACTACGACCTAAATTTGTTTATAATAACAATATATCCTTCATTATTCTGATTTAAGTCACCCTGCTATCTATAATTTTTTTTATTATTCTTTCTTATTAGTAATATTTTAAAGGTTTCTTCCGAAATTAAAAATCAATAAACAATCCTAATTACTTTTCTCTGTTGCTACCCTGGTAATACAGCGTCAAAGATCCCTGGATATTTTTTTTGAACATCCATTTGCAAAAAACCCTACTCTGTCTGCGTTAAATTGTTTTAATTGCAATTTTTGATAACATCGTACAGGTGAAAATTACCAAAGGTAAGCGTAAAATATGTCTCTCAGCTTTTTCTCGATTTGACATATTGGCTTTTTTACCTATGACATAAACGACTTTTTCATTCTATACCATTCGTTCCATTCGAAGTTAAAATAATACACTAACATCTCAATTCAATTCAATTTATACAACTCATTCATCTAGATAAGTGTGTAACATACCTGTTTAAAATAACCACTAAATCACTTTTATTTCAATCTAGTTTCGCAAATTTGTTCTTTTTAACAACGCAAATTTCACCTTTTTTTTTATTTAAAGCCTTGGAACTCGCAAAATTCAAATTTTGTGCCTTGCTAATTTTTTTTATAACGTTTAAATTAACAAATTTGCATGAAATTTATATATTTTAGTACCCTTTTGTATTTACCTGTGTGTAGTCCACCAACACCAATCATTTAATTTTGCCCCACAAAATTCAACTTTTTATTTAATAATCAAATTTCAATTTGGGCTCATCATGCCTACAGGTAAATAAGTTACAAGTTACCTGTTTTTGAGATCTTAAGGGCCAATACACGAGTTTATGACAGATTGAATCAAAAAAAATTAAATATTCAAAAAATCTGTTTGAGATATCTACAAATACAAAAATGACCAAATTCTTATCATTCGCTTGGATCAAGCTACAACTTGGAGACCAAAGTAAATCAGTGTATATTGTGTAATTTAATGTTTTCGAATTTAGTATAACAAAACCTCTTCTCCTAATTGTGTGTTTAAACTCTATAGCGTACCTGTTTTTTTCAAAATTATTTTTTTTCGGGGTTTTATTAAATATTATTATTTAATATATCTTAATTAATTTGGTCTTTATTAATTAGACTAAATTCCCTATAATTAGCCTAAATTTCGTATATTTTTCCTCATCTAAATTAGTGTAAAACGTCCATAAAAAACCTTTTGCTGCATATTTTTTGGACGAGTTACCATCTTTATCATTAAAAATATACATTTTGGGCACTGGTAGGGAGTGAATGTCACATAACGCCAACGAGAAGAGGCTTTTTTAGTTTACAATGTTTTTGCAATATTCTGGTGATTTGAGGGTTTTTCTTTTTATCATTCCCCAAGTCCATCTCTAAATCTATTTTTCTGGCTAATCTGGCCTTCCTTGTATTTTTATCAAATAATTTATTTTGTACGCTAGCACACCAAAACGACCTCAATGTAATTTTTGGTAATCCACTCTAAATATCTACAAAAACCTATTTTGCCTGAGGATCCGGTTTATCTGCTGGAATTGTTTTTGTTTTAAAATTCGTTAGCGGTCCGGCACGGCATATGTTCGATTAGCTTTTCCTAAATTCCATGCATTCGGCTTCTTCTAGAGGCAATCTTTAAAATATTTAGCAGCTAGTTATAAAATTTTTTTTTTCGTATATCGTAGCTCGGGGTTGAGGCAAATCTCTTGTAAAAGATTTTTTTTTTAAAATAATTTTTGCTTAAAATTTTATTGTCCGACCAAATGTGGTTTGGTTCTATAAGGGTCTCTGTCAACTGATCCTAATTCTTCAGCTTTAGAATTTGCCTCATTTTTTAATTTAGTTAAAGTGTAGGGTAACTTATTGATATTATTGAGAGTTTTATCAAGATTAGAATAAAAATTCTAGGCCATATGGAAGGTTTAATTGAAAACTAAATATGTTTGTAGGTCACCTGCCAAGTGAGTTTCCACGTTGATTATAATTTTACATATCCTTAAAATTTTTTTTTTAAAAACATTTTCATATTGAAAAAAAAAAGTTTTGTGCAATAATTTAAAAGTTAAAATTGACAAATATAAACCCCACCCCACTTGAAATTTCGTTTTTTATTCTAGGCTCGGTTTGTCTTATACCAATTCTGCCCAAATTTTAAACTACCACCTCAAAATTTATCTAAATAATTGTCAATAAATTATAGAAATCAAAAATACCTTACATAGTGTGATTTTAAATTTATCATATCTATTGGTTCTTGTTAATAGTGTAAAATAGCGAGTTAAGATTTAAAAAATCGGCCTGATGTACTAATTTATTCCTCCACTGATGCGTCCTGTTTCGGCCCGGCACCAGACCGCAGCCCGTCCGTCGATAACAGTTTCTAGGGGGGCTGATGCAATTTGTTTTTTGTGAAAAAACAAGTGTTTTAAAGGGCTTGATGGATTGTTGTAAACCCATTGTGACCTTTTTTTATTTGATTAAAGTTTTATTTTTTAAATTTTTTAAAAGTATATTACGCGCTTAAATTGAATTTTTCAACTTTCTAAAAATTCTTTTTTTTTTTATAGAAGAATTTTATTTATTAAAAATTTGGATTATATTCGTCGCCTTGGGAGACCGGCTATATATACCATTAGTTGTTAAAACTTATTATTGATTTTTTTATGTACCAGAACGCATTAAAATGTAATGTTTATTACCATATATAAATAATTAAACTAAAAATTTTTTTTTAAGAAATAATTTATTTGACTTTAAATGCAACCTTATATGGTTTACACTTCACTCCAGTTCATCCTTAAATCAAAAATAACATACATTTAATTGGACTTCACCACAGGTTTAACGACAAACCGGACCTTATATCTACGTTTTTTTAGACGATTTTAAATTTGAATTCTTTTTTAGCTATCAATTCGCTCATGACCTTGGTTTGAGTTAAATATTATGACATTTTGATAGCAAACGGAGGTATGTTGCGACCTTGGTCCATGGGACAAGGTGCGCGGACACACTTAAAAAATTTTTTTTTTAAAATTGTTTATTAAATGTATTTGTAAGGATGTGTTAGATAATAAATATTTTGATTATAAATTTAAATTTCAAAAAAAAAAATTAGCATTTTCACAAATTTGTAATTCATTTTATATTTTTGGATTTATTAAGGGTATAAAGATTTTTGATGGATATTTTTTGTTTTTTTTTAAATATTATTCTTAAAACATTGGTATCCAGATCTTTAAGACTGAGTGTTGTAAGAGGTTTATTGACCTTTTATAACAAATATATGATGGAAGAGTAATTGCTCGCACTTTAAATATTTTGTTTTTACAAATCAAAAGGAGCACATTTAAAAGTTGCAAACTCACTCCCTTATAAGGGGTTTTAACAACGTGGTGATTAAGCTTGTTGCCTAAATTGAAGTTACCAGGCGAATTACCCCAAATCCTTTTGACAAAGCCTGTGAATTTTTTTTTTCGCCCCTTCAAATTTATAAAATTTATAAATGAACTGAATTAATGTAATTTTTTCGAGAATCGCTGTACCTTAAATCATTGTAATTTTAAATTCAAAACTATTATAAATACACCAATTAACCACGCTTCATTCCTTTCCTACTAATGTCGTATAAAAAACTACCTTCGTCCCGCGTTACATCGCATTTGTTCTATAATTTAATGGTCACAAAGTATTGTCCAATAGCCACGTCCATCCCTTTAAATGCCGAAAGGTGAACATTAAATTATGAAACAAAACCCCTCTTTAATTACATCCTACTGAGAATGGCATTTTATGAAAAGTGCTATTGTTATGTTGTTGTATTATAGTTCTTATTGCATTTGACAATAATGATATAATTTTTGACTCGCATTCCATTAATTTATTTAATGAGACCGACCTTTCATTGATTTTCCCCTATTCCTGAAAAAGTCAAGCCACGACGAGATCTTAGGAATGTGCCATATTTACATTTCAATATACCACTCTTTAAGAACCATTTAAACATTACCTAGGCGGACACCAATGCGTTAAGCGCACATTTAAGTGCGCCTTGGCCCGCCTAAATCGTAAATAGGTTGTGAAATTTAAAAAAGTTTTTATACTTTAGCAACTAATTTTATCTATTCGTTGTCTTTTTTTTAAGTAGGCTCACGACAGGCGTCCCAAGATTTCTTTATAGATTGCGTGAGTAACAAGAGAGACCTAGGACATATGTGCGTTGTGTGTTTATAGGCCTAATTTTTATTTCATTTTTGAATGAAATACAAGAATTATCTTTTAACAATCACACTGTAAGTCAATGAGGCTCAATTAGAAGATTTTAAAATTTCTCTTGAAGGGATAGCCTCCTTAGAACAAACTATCAATTAAGTTTCTAAGGAGAAATTCTTATTTCTACAACTTTAACCAAAGTCCGCCACCTGTTTTGACGCCTTAAGGGGATGGTGTGGTGTGGCAACCTTAATCACAAAATTACCCAAACATTTTTTTGTACTTCGTGAGAGTGTCTAATTGACACAAAAATAAAAGACTTAATTTAAGTAGAAGTGAGACATAAAAAGGACGCAAAAAAGTTTTTGACTTTTTTTTCACAAAAAATCGATATATGCACACTGCCGTAACGGACCTTTTACAGGGAGCTTTGCAATAAACTTAGCCGTTGTTACATGCATTCAGTGTTATATTTACGAATCCTTGCTTGGCTGAAATTTTTGAAAAGGCTCGGAACAAATAATTGTAATTAAATTACAATGACTTTGTTAAAATTTTGAATTTTGCAATATCATAAAATTAGAAAAATTTATCAAATTTTTTGTAAATATTTAAATTAACATTAAAAATCATTATAGCAATTTGATTCCCAATCAAATTAAAATCAAATCTTTAATATATTTAATGGAATATTTTTCGAGGAATAAATTATTGGAGTGAATAAAGTATGGTAGGTAAGGAGAGGGGCGTTGACTTCTCAACTCTCCAAAAAATGTGCAAAAAATCAATTTGTTTTCAAATTAGACGATATACCAAAATCAAATTTGTATTTCTTATGTATCATCCCATTTTTTGCAGATACAATTTTTCATTGCTAAAAAACGAGTTTTTGTTCTAAACTCGGAAAAAATACACTGCTATATGTAAATGATTACCATTTTCAATTATTTTTCAATGCTTATGCCTAGTTTGTACTTTCCCAAAAATTAATTTTTTAACATTTTAATTAACTCTGTTTTTTACTTTATTGCCGGCATATTTTTTCCAATCCGTCTTGTTTTGATTAAAATAATATTTAAGTATATACAGTGTTTGCAGATTTTTTGTTTTTTGCTATTAAACCAAAATAATTTAGCTTTCTTTTTTTTGGAATATCACAATTTGTAGAATACAATAATCATTCACCGCGATACGAAAACGAAAAGCAACAAATCGACGTATCAAACGGCGTGTTAGCTACCAGCGAATTTTACCCATCTATAGGTTACGATAATTCCATACATCAATCTAAATTACATAATGGCTATCATGAAAGTATTGCCAATAACGTCGTTCCTCTAAATTTTGAAACAAAACTCGATGATACCACCAAAATATTAGACTTAAACGACAATACCCATGTAAATACCACTAATTCTTGCAAAACCTTATCATCTAATTGCCTTGTTAACGGTAATAACAATAAGAAGTTAGAGACTTCTGAAAAGATCCGTTCACCGACTTTTTACACGGGCGTTGAACCTGACCAAACATTATATGGTAATAGCCATCCAATAAAACATTCAAATAACATAAAAGATGATGATGAAAATAGTATCAATACATTAAGAAGGGCCAGTTTAATACAAAACGACAATTCAATAAACCCATTACACACCTTAGCTAGTAAAGAGAGGTCTCCGAACCCAGCTATAACCCAGGTTTTTAATCCGCCTATTACTTTTAGCGGAAATGATATCAACTATTTCAATGGCCTAGAAGCTGCTCGAGAGAATGATTACCATACCCACCAAAACAATAACAATTGCGAAAAATTAATTTATCGTGAGAGTTCAAACACCGTCGAAAAATTTGTAGAGCATGAGCAAAATGCTCATAGCATTGAAGTCAAACTCGTCACTAGTTATAACGATCCTCCTTTCACATCGGATTCATCGAATCCTATAGAAAACTCAGGAAGTTGCGTTACATACAACACCTTGCATTCCGAATCGACTCCCATCAAAGGAGGCACCGATGAATTTTACCTAGATTACGGCAATTTTGATGATTATTCTAAAACTAAGGCCTTTAATGAGAAGGATAATAAAGGACTAATTAAACGACATTTTGGTCTAGAAATTATTGAACGTAATAATTGTAATGAAATTGGTGAAAATTCAAAAACTGCATCATCAAAAATCCCTCCAAGGTGCAAAAGTTCTATCCTAAACATAGAAATAAGTCCCATACCGCGTACTACAAATTCCTTTAAACAAGATTATAATTGCATAACTGACCCAAGTAATAACATTCATTCTCCGATAAACGATGGAGATCAGCTGTTTTCTAACTCGTCTGCCCGAAAGGCCTTAACATTCGATAAACCGGCTACCGACACCTCTTTCGATTATGTCGAAGATTTACCGCTTTTGCCACCCGTTGATGTCACGGTAAAACAGGGCATCCAAAATGAGTGCGAACTATTGCCGAAAAAAGAATATGAAATTGAGGTCATGTCCGAAGCTAAATGCAAACCAATATACCATAAAACTTGCTCAGGTTATAATAAACTGAATTAATTTGTATTTAGCCAATTAAAATTTATTGAAAATTAAAAAATATAATTTTTTTATTTAATAAGTCAATATCTAAAATATTACACAGGTCAACAACCTTTGAGAGTTATGAGCTAACTACAGAAATTAAACTTGCCATCTTAAGGATTTTCAGATTCGTTTACCGTTTTTTTCTAATCAAACCTATTTTGTCAGCAACATTAAAAAATTTAGAAAAAATATAAAAAAAAAAACAAAAAAAGAATTAACAACAAAAATAAATTGAAATTTTGTTTTGCATATTCACAACAGCTAATTTGTTAAGCATAGATATAAAAAATATTTTTATTTAACTTATAACATATCGCGTTGTATATGAGAACGCTAAATATTTTGTATATATTAAAAATTTTTTTTCTCATTTGAGATGATAAATATAAGTTACAAAAATTTTACATGAAAAAAAATTTTCTTTTTACGATTCTCGAGGTCACAAAATTTGTCAATTTGGTCACAAAAGGCTATTTTTTTCAATAAGGGCGGATATAAGGAGCCGAAGGCGCAAGAAGCTAAGAAAAACGAAAAAATGAGACGGGATGCATATTTTTATGTTTATAACATTTTTTGTGACATGATTGACCTGTGTTATTATTCAGCTAAATTAAGCAGATTTAACCTAATAAACCTATTTTTTTACATTTTTTGGTGTATAAAATTTAAATTAAGATATAATATGCTTGATAAAGCCACTAATAGGTGATTTTAAAACAAATTTATTGAAAGATACAATGTTAAATATATATCTCTTTCATATTTTGTTATTCTCACTTTACAGGTAGACTGCTTCAAACTTGTAAGTTAGATTTTACAAGCAAAAATTTGATTCATGTAAAAAAAAATTTTACGTTTAACATAATAATTAAGTATCATTATAATAAATTCTTTTTTTTTGAACTTAAAAGATGACACAAGTGTAAATACAATCGCCATATTTTCTCTTAACATTAACAAATAGGTGAATACCGTGATTCATTGTTGTCATCAAATTCGGATTGCACAGCTTATGCCTCTGTCAAAGCCGTCGGGGAAAATCCATTTTTGGCATTAGCCAGAGCCACCGCTCACGCAGCGACCATATCGACCGCCAAAGCCGCTTTTGAATCTCACCAGCACAATAATCGTATAAATAACGATCAAACAACGATTAAAAACGACCCGAAGCCTAAATCACGACTCTCAATTCAACGGCCTGACCAAAATTTAAATTTAAAAAATAACAATAATATAAATCTAAAAGATAATACCGATAATAATTACAAAAGTTTGCCGATAGATTTTCCAAACATGTCAGCAGATTTCGGAGAATGCGACGTAATATTAAAGCCACAACCCATGGTTGTCGAAGATAGTGCTTCTTCGTATCCCCCCACTAAAATTTGGAATCGGGATGTATTTGATCAACAATCCGACGATCTACAACAATGTAAAAATCCGGTCACAGGACCTCAGGAGCAGCCTCCTTACTTCGCTATCCAAGTTTCGACTTCATGCGTTATAAAGACCCTTAACGGTACTGTGATATCCGCCCGCACGCAACCCACCGTCACTGATAAATCGTTACCCGAAAAATCTATTCTTGCATATGCGGAAGCGATTCAAAAAGCTTTGATCAATTCAAACGTTAACGGTTCGTTAGCCAAACCCCATGTTTTACCTCGGGCCAAAACTCCAAAGATTTATCTCGAGCAACATATAACACAGTTGAATGGCGTTTGTGGGAAGGGAGAACCTATGGCAGATACTAAAAGTAAAGGTATGGAACTTAATGATGGAGCTTGTACCACCGGAAATGACCAAATGAATGAATACGTTACTAAAGCCCCTGAAATGCTCCTTTTAACAGGCTCACATTTCGAAAAGGAAGTTGAGGATATGAAGAACGAGGAACAATCTTATACGGTTGTAGCTTTTGACGTTCAATACGTGGTCGGGAAAACTGAAAATAATCCTCTGAATACCGTCAAAACCGACAAAAAAATTGTAAGCTCCTTTTACGACAACCCTGAAGATTCCAAGGCAACCGCCATTTCTAATATCCGCCCTCATCTAATAAAACCTTTTTTCCCCAAACCCATCCTGGTTCATCATAATGAACCCGCTTACGCCAAAAATAACATAGATAATAATGTTAAAGCTAAATTATATCTACCAAACGGGGAGCCCTCGGAAAATAATGGGACTTTCGAAATGCATGAACAAATTACTCCGGACTATCGAAATCCACAAAAAACCACACGTCAAGTCAAGAAAATCACTTTGTCGCCAAACGTTGTAGAACACGAAATACCCTACGAAGATAGGGCCGGACATTGGCTCCCAGGACCCGAGGAAGATAGTGAAGAAGAAACGGGCGCGGGCTGGACTAAAGGCCAAAGCACTGGAACAAACGGAATCATTGAACTTTATCCCACCGTTGGGCTTTCCACCAACAGGAGATTCATCAAACGGGCTGTAGGAGGGCCCACCAGTTTTATTACGGTAGTTTCAACTTCCAATTCCGGGGGCGGAATGCTGCCCCACCCCCATCACATTCGAACCATATCGCGCATCATAAACCGTAAACCGGTCCCTAAACTCGATACCCAAGTTCAAAAATACCGCTCGAAACTGACTAAAACGCAAATAAAAATTATACCAGCCGAAAATAACGGCAGTAATAATGCAATAGAACAGATCAATAACTTCGAAATAACTGATAATACCAAAATTCTTGAAGTTACTAATGATTTAGTTCGTAATAAAGATAATACCCCAACAGATATTAATAAGGATAATCAAAACCCATACTTAGATAATGAAATTAAAGGCACGGATTTGTGCATTTTTTCCAAAGTGCAGCCAGAATCATCTGAGGTTAAGCCTGCCGTAAAAAGTGGATCAGATGAAGTCAAAACCAAGGAATCAGATATTCAAAATAATTCCAACATATCTAAGCCCCGTGAAACGATGATATATTCATCTTTCATAAATGCAAAACCTGTATGTAAACAACGAGCCGATAAGAAGATAAATAATTTGGAAAGACCTAAAGATAATTCCAAAGATATAAAAGTGTTGCAGCACAAGGGCACTTCAAAACAAGGTGTTTTAAAAATTACGAAACCTCAACCCTTAGCATATTTTAAGGGTGAGAAGCAAAAGCAAGTTGAAAATAAGGTTTCAATTAACCATAAGGAATTGACTCTTCAAGCATCTTTAAAACCAGAGGCACATTTAATCTCAAACACGTCGACTAAGCCCCCATTACCAAAATCTAAATTGCCACACACAGTGTCAGTTGCTAATTCAAACATTTCGAAACCAAAATCCGAAGCTGAAATCAAACGAGAAGCCCAAATCATACAAGATAAATTTAAACTCCTGGAATCTTTGCGAGCTATTAAAGAAACTACCGAAAGCGTAAAGGAATACCTTACCTCTAAAAATATTGGTGATGCCACTAAAATTACTAACACTAAGAATTTGAGCCTCGACAAGGAAACGAATGACGAGAGGCTGCAAGTTAACGTGCCTCTAACTAATGGTCATTCCCCTTCAAAAGCCTTGATTGATAAGTTACGTAACCGTTACATAGATTATTCTGCCAATTACAGGCATTCGAATATCAAAAATACACCTTGTCCGTCTTTCAATAATTCAACAGTGAGCCATAAGGTGTTGGATCAATTAGATTTGCGATTAATGGCCCTTCGCAGGCATGAGGAAAGTTTCGGGGCTGGTAAAAAGACGGCCTATGGCGTAGATAAACACCCAGTTTTAAGTAAACTCTTATCCCGCTCTCTTTGCGACATAAATTTTAATACATTCAATGACGAGAAAGATACTCTTGTAAAACATCCCATAAATGTGTCTCCCGCCCTATCTCCTGCCTCTGAATCCAATGGCCAGCAAAGGTTTGACGAGTTTGACCGAATAATGAAAGCTTCAATGCAAAAATTAACAGCCGCGACGTCCAAAAACATGACACTTTCAGCCAATCTAGCTGTTCAGGGAAAGAAACGAAAAGGTAGCGTGAGTGCATACGAGGGTGAAAAGGAGAACGATTACAGTCCGTTTAACTTTATCCCTTACCTTACCACTGGAAGCAAACACAGATCTTTTAGCGTGGGTAATGTCTTACTCCTTGATTACCGAGACCCCATCTTGCACCCTCCGTCTCCGACGGATGATTCTGCTGTTTTAGGCAAACTTACAGGTTCCCCCTTGCTCCGTGCCTCGTCAAAATCTGTATCAAAAATTCTGGTGGCGGAAACGGACATTGATGAAGTGTACCGAAGCATGGAACACGAAACAGACGATCTTAAATTCAAGAGCCTCTTTTTGCATCACAAACCATTGACTAACGAAATTAGCGACAAACAATTGGAAAATCTGAACACTAGTTTAAATGTAGAACCCGATAATCCTAAAGATCGTGTAAAAGTACCATTCCTAAACAATAATTATGCCAATTGTATCAAGTCAGTTAAACAAGCTGAGCTGAGCGAACAGATATTCAAGGCCACTAGCTCACTAAATATCCCCCGGTGGCTCTCAGCCCTATCCATCAATATGTCCCCGTCTGTCAACGGCGAGGCCGAAGACAAGTTTGAAAAGCTTAACTCATTCGATATCAATACCACGACATCCAAATATTCGGCATTTAGGAGAGGCAACGTTTTGAGTGGCTATCAGAGCGGGGATTACAGGAAATTTGGGATTGATGTTGGTAACAAACTCAATTCTACGGCCCCTTTGCAACAAGGTCATCGCCGAGATGACAGCACCTACTCGTCCAATTTTACCCGATCCAGCATGTGCGACGTGGCCAGTCAACAAGGTCCATCTTGCTATATGGACGTGCCTCGAACCTACACCCAATTTTTAAAGGACGAGCCAATGCTAAATGGGCTCGATTATGATTGTGAAGGAAACCTTTGTGCATATCGGCAAGCTAATACTGAACTCCTTAAAATACGCCCAACCTGTTATACACCCCCGTCTAATAAAAGCTACGAAAGATACATGACTGAAAATTACCCGTTCGAGCGTCGGACTCTGACCCGACAGTCAGTTCCTCGGTTTTTTACACCTTTCACGGTGAGTGTGGAACCCGGTAACGATGAAGACAACAGTAACGCAAATAAAGTTAGCGACGTTTCCACTTCGACTAACATCGATATAGTGTCCGCACTCACCGAAAGTGCAAATCAAAATGAGAGCTCATCATTCACAAGCAAGGCCACCAGTGAGAGTTTGGAGGCTAACAATATTCGCACGTTACCTTGTAACACAGACCAAAATCTTATTTACCAAGATGAATTCTTCGAAGTTCCAGCGACCCTTGGTAGATCTATCCAAGCTAAATGCGATGTGCGTGATGATCACAGTGTTGTCGACCCTAGCTACAATAACAATGATTTACCTCAACCAATCATTTACCATGATGCTCCACATATGGAAACCTCTATTAAAATGGATCAACAAATTAAAGAACCTTCTCTTATTGATTATTCAAATACATTGGCAATTAATCAAGTGATGCCACCTGAAAAGAATGAATCACATTACCTTAAAAATAATACTCTTATGGGAAATTCTGTTCCTTTAATAATTACGCCAATTGCTTCCGCTTGTGGCAGTGGTCCTGGCTTGCATACGACTAATGGCAGTTGCTATACCGAAGTTTCTGTAGACGATGGTATAATTAACAGTCCACCGCTCACACCGAACCTCATTTACGAGACTGATTATTCCTTTAGTCAAACCGACGATGGGAATTTAGATAGTTCCGTAACAAGCAGTCAAAACAGATCAAAGGTTAAGACACAAACTTTTGTGACGCTTAATACACACGAGAGACACGCTTCGGATTCACTCATCGCTAAACTGACGGTCAATACTACGAAAGGAGGAGTAAACAAAAATCTGAGCAAAGCGGCGACCAAAGGCAATTACCCTGATACTACTTACAATAAAAATTTCAACGGCGTTTGTAACGGTTTAATGGAAGGCCCTCAAAAGCTCTCGGCTTATAAAGCTATATGGAACAAAGCTAAAATCTTTAAGAGACCCTCACTTACCTCATCCGATAAAGGTGGCCCCGTAGACCAACTGTTACTATCGAATGGTGTTCGACACAGCAAAATCATTCCCAGTATCTTGAGGAGCGGGATGGGAAAGCAGCAGTCATCTAAAACTACGGCAAACAAAAAGTCACTTTTAATGCATAAAGCCCAATCTCTGGACACAAATCATTCATCTTCTACAACGAAATACGCGGTACCCGACCGTGTCTTCATGCGAGAGGAGTTTCGAGTCATAAGTTCCTGTTCGGACGAAAACTCGGCCATCACCTCCCAAAACGGGTTATCGAATGAAGCTTCTTCCCTATCGAATACGAATGTCACCCCTTCCGAGCTACTTTCGGAATTCAGTTTGCCCAGTTTGCAATCTAACGATTTGGGCGTCATTCCAAACGGCATCGTGGCGAAATGCAAATTAAACGGAGCACTCGTTCGACCTAAACAACCGACAAAACTTTCGAGTCCCCCGATAGTTTTTCCAAAATTAAAAAACGACATTAGACAGCGTTCAAATGGACGAGCGACCCATAGCAACCACCTATCCCACGTTAGCGTTAATGGTTCTCATATGGGCGCGGTAATAAGCAATAATCAATCGACGAGGCATTGTGAAAAAAATTCCTCCATTCAAAGTCACCCAATAATTGTGGAACCTAATCCTAATAATCTATATGCTGATCGTTCAGTTGCCTATATATCAGGTGAAAAATGTGCTATGCTTGAACAAAACCAATCAGCAGACAGCTACCCGGATTATTCAGAGTTTCTGGAAATAGCAAAAGCCAAATCTAGGCATGAGACGGCAGTTTGAGCCTAGTAGCACTAACCCTTTATTTATGCGTATAGTTTGTGTATACAACGCCGTGTATAGAAATTTGCCCACATTTTACCCAAATTAAAGCTTTGGCCTCTTACAACCCGGTTTGTTTGTCTTGTAACAATCTGCCAGTCTGACTTGTTATATGTTAAAAGGAAAAACAAATATTTTAAGATATTTCAATTCAGCTCCATCTTTGCATTATAAATGAGCTTACTAGAATCAAGTGTCCTTTAATTTTTTTATTTCAGATTCATCTTTTTTACTGATCATTTATATTATTGTATAAAAAATATTTTTTGTATGAACAACGAAACCAAAAAATTTGTTAAAACACGGTTTTTACATTTTATATTTAAGGTGTTTTAATATGTTTAATTTTAATTTTTTACACCTCTTTTATTATTTAATTTCTTGATATTTTTGTAAATTAATACTTTTTATTATTTTATATTATGTTTTCTTGAATAAATATTTATCAAAAAAATATTAATTTTATATATTTTAGTTTGGGTGGCGCATTATTAAATCGATAAAGTAGAATGATTCAATGTCTGAAATTTTTATGCGTCTAATATAAATTTTAAAATGATTAAAAAGTATATTTATGTGGATTAAGATATTTTTGTAACAAAATATTTAACTATACGAGCAATTCCACGAGATGTAAAATAATTATAATAACATTTTAATAATATGAATATAATAATGGTAGTTACATTTTATATTAATTATTTCAACAAATTTTTAAGAACTACAGGGGAGGATTTTGATATTTTATAAATTTTTTTATGGTTTTTTTTCTTTATTTTATTGCAATTAGTTATTTTGGTAAAATTTGGCAAAAGTTTATTTACATAAGAAAATAGCCGAAGTATAAAGTAGGAAAATATATATGAGATTGGAGATTGATTCTCCCCAGTCTCATAATTTTGTTTTTTACGCGTTGACTTTTGCGATCTTAAAAAAATGTAATTCTGAACGCGCTAAATATAAATTAAATTATGGTATTTTAAAGAGAGGTGGCATGGGGTTATTTTTTATTAATGTAACTTCTTAAATTTTTTTCGCTTCATCTAAATAGCATATCTATCATCGAGAAAGAAAGAAATAAAAATTTGTTATAAGCGGCTTTTGGCACAGTTTAAAAAAATTCAAAAGTTTAACAATAGCGAAATAAAAAAAAAGGAACCAGAAAACTCTGAATTATGTACAACGATCCTTTTTTTTAATAAATTTTTATTTTTAAACTTTCTTTTTTCATATATATCACAGCGTCATTCATGTTTAAGCAGTGTCCATTTTTTTGCATTTGAAATTGAAAAAGGTAATATATTCACTTTATCAAAGCTCTAAATATGCAGCTAGAAAATGGTAACAAAATATTGCAAAAAATAATGGATGCCAAACAATAATTTTGGAAATTTTTTTTACGTTCTGCTAAAACGATTTTTAAACTGGTTTAATATGGACCCGTTTCAGTGATTGTGGCTTTCTAAGAAGAAAATTTACGCGCCACTATTTCGGCTAGCTGACACGTGTCAGCCAGAGCCCCTAGGGTGTAGTAATTTTTGGTGGGCGTCACCAACGTGAAATGCATATCTTCTTCCAGCGTCCTAACGTGCCGATAGGTAACGGGTTGTTCCCACATCCTTTGATTCATGACGGGCGCAGCTACAACTGGTTTCTTGGCAAGCATATATTTATGATAAATAAACAGATGGAACAAGATGCAAAGCTAAGGATAGACTCATTTTTGGGCAAAACTCATTTTTTTAGTTTTTGAAAAATAATAGAAAATTAAGGATTTTAGTTGTAACAAAAACAATATTTTTAAAATGTAAAATTTTTTCCTTATAATCCGTTTAAAGGAGATTAACCAAAAAATGGGCTTTTCCCAAGCCCTAAACTAAATGAACCTTAATTGGAGTGCATAATTATCTAATGTATGGACTACTGTCTATATTATTTTTCATTTAAAAAATGAGTCTATAAAAACACATGAATTATGGTTATATATAAATACAATCCTAACGCCTCGGCTAGATACCTTGTAATGGATGAATGATCCATTGTTTTTAATGAACAATAACAACCCAATTCCAAGACACGGCCATTCTAACAAATATAATCTAATGTTATGTAAAGTAACTTTAAGCCTTTTTATTCAGAACTTACATTTTTTTGTTGATTCATATCCTAAATCGCTTTTCCTGAATATGGGAATACTAAAAAGTTATAACGGCTCTTTGCCAATTATTTATAAAAAAAAACGGCAAGTAATTGAAAATATAGCACCTTAGTAGTATAAATAGTGATAAATTTGGTAAAACATTTGGCGATATGTGCCAGAAAACAACAAAATTTCACAAAATTGAAGAAATTAGACCTGTGCCTTAAAATCCCAGGACCGAATAACCTTAGTCACGAGGTTATCTGCCATACCCGTAGCGACCTTCGCCATCGTGTTCGCGTCTAGAGGGACGATGACGAGCATATCGGCCCAATCGGTCAACTGATCGTGTAAGACTTGGTCTTCCTGGCGTCCCCACGAAGCCCATTTATCCGTATCACGGTACACTTTGATGCTATAAGGCGGGGGCGGGCCATTTGGTGTGTTGTTTAACTTCGTATAATAAAATTAGTTATTTGATAGAAAAGAATAAAATTGCATAAAAATGTATTTAATGCCATTTAAAATTTTGTGAACCACTAGAAAAGCTTAGTCAATGCTCCTTGAAAATTAGACCATGTTTATTTTGGAATAACATTTTCAGAATTTCAAAAACCTTACATTAGCCATGCATGGATGGCTTTCACAAAGTATTTAGGAATGAAAAATTTTTTTCCAACTAAAATTTATAATGAAAGCTTTTTCAACATTTTTTTGATTTTATAAAACAGCTCGTGCCACATTCTAAGGCCCTATTTTACTTCAAATTTTATTATCTTTTGCAAAAAAAACTAATATTATTAACATTGTTTATAACCGCGACCTATAACCAAAAAAGGCCAAATGCACAGATTGTTTAATGTTTTCGAAATGACCGTTAACAAGTTATGCATAAAATGCGATTGATCATAAATACTAAAAGATTAGCTGTGTTTAACACCTCAGAATAGGTGTGAAGTCTCGTTAGCAGTTAATTGGGCGAATAAGAACCAGAGCTTCAGAAAGCATATGCCTAAAAACCTGACACACTTGCGCATTTAAAATCTCATTCGACTCTTGGGGTGGTTAAAAGGCGAAGTCCTGACGGATAATATAATGGATAGACTTCTGGATTAAACCTCAATTACCACAAACCTTTTTAAACTAAATGTCTTTTGTCAAATTGATCAGCTAATAGACCAAAAAATGTTGGAATTCGCTTTAATAGAATTTAACAAATTTTAATATTATCGCTTAAGCTTACGGATTATGCTTTGTAATATCCAATACATCTGTTTTTTTTATTCAATATAGTCATTTTTACAGGTATTTTGAAAATTTCAATACAGATGCCACAAATATGATAATTTTATTGGCAAAAATGTTATACTCCAAATTAATCTTTTATATTGATTTTTAAGCATATTCTTTTTACACAGATTTTATAATATATGCTTGGCCACGTTGGTTCTACAATAAAGCCCATTGCTTAATGCCAACATATGCATGTACTAATTTCGTTTCAGTTTAAAAAAAAAATCTTTGACGAAAACTTGGACCTTGTAGAAATGTTAAGCCCATGTGCGGTTTACGCTGCGACATTGAGGTTATACTGGGGCAAAAAGAGGTTATTATTGTTATTAATATTTATTGGGGGAAATAGATCAATTGTTGATATACCTCTGGATGGGGCATTATGGAATAAATACTTAAAGGTTTTGATATTTACTTCAAACAAAATTATTATTTCAATTGCATTAGAATATCGAATCTTCAATAATTCCTAACGGCACCTAACCATCACAAGTTAATTTCATCACTACCAACCAGGCCCGATTCTAGCTTTTCCATTTTAGGGGGACAAAAAAAACTCGTGGGGGGGCAGAAAAAAATTTTTTTGCCGCCTTCGGCGGCAAAATTGGCCGTGACCTTCGGTCACGGCAAAAAATATACATGTACAACAATAGAAAATATGTTCAAATTTTAACAAATTAATAGTAGTTTAATATATTCTTAAATTAAAAAAAATGAGTTTATTAATTGAATATGTGAATTAAAATTAATTGTTTTCACTAAATTTTGCTTAAAAAGATATGAGGTTTGAATTAATTGTAAGTATAATTTTATCATTTGGTATCATTGCGCATGAAAATTAAAAATATGATATATATGAATGAAAAAATGAATTATATAAAACTTTGGATTTTAGAAAATGAAAAGTGAAATAAGATTGATTATCATGAAAACAAAATGTATAAGTATGCTAATTTGGAAGAATATATATGAAAAAACACTGGTTATATATAACTAGTTATTGATAGGGTAAAAAATTAAATAAAACATGGACCTAAACGATAAATGCGCATAAAAAAGTTTGCAACCATGTTAAAATAGTAAGCAATAATTAGCTGATTATGAACAGTGTATTGTATTGATCAAACTATTTTATCTTAGAGGATTTTAATTAAATTACAATATTCATCAAAATTCAACACCCCTAGTTAATGATTTTTCGTGTTCTAGAAGAACCAAATCACCTTTAAGCAGGTCACTAATTGTCAGCCGTTATTATCCTTCTTAAAGAAGAAAATGTGGCCCCACAACTCGAAGTTGAAGAGCCAATTAACAAACTTATAGGAAAAATGTTAAATAGATTAGAAAACGCATCATTGTAATCATATAAAAATTTAACAATATCAATAGTAACACATTCTTTGTAATTATTAAGTTTCTTATTAAAAAAATTTTGACTACGTCATTTTCTTTATATAAAATTTTTATCAATATTACTTATTTTTAAAAGAGGCTCTAATTTATTTATATCTAAAATAAAGGTTAATCAAATTTATAAAGGGAATCTAAAGATTTTAAACAACTATTATCGGTAAAAAATCTATTATCAAAATATAAATAAATCAATAATATTAAAATAAATACTTTTTGCTTCATCTTAAAATATTTTAAATCTTATGAGTAGAAAATAAATAAAAATCAGAAAAATAGGCTTATTTTTTCTTTTTTGCATTGTTAGCTTTTTGCCATTGAGGCAGTGAGCTCTTTCAGTTTAAGTCTCCATTTGTTTCTATCTCTACACTCATTTCTATTTAGGTTGTGACATCTCATGCTAGCGTCTACTCTTTGAGACCAGGTGAGTTTAGGTCTGCCCCTTTAATTCTTGCCTTGCACTTCAATTGCATTTACCAGATTGCTTAGATACCCGTCTTTTTGCCTCATAACGTGTCCAAACCATCGGAGTCTGTTGATTTCGACTTTATTTTGTATGGGTGTTATGTGTAAACTTCCAAGTATATGATCGTTGCGGATCTTGTTTTTGCGAGTCACCCCGAGAAACATCCGTAGCATGCGCATTTCCATCGTTTGTAGTATTCTTTCATCGCTTTTCCTTAACGTTGTAGTTTCTAAGCCGTATGTTATTGCCGGTTGTACTATGCTTGAGTAAGCCTTGCCCTTAACTTTTATTGGTATATTTTTGTCGAACAGGACACCTGTCAACGATCTCCATTTTAGCCACCCAACTTTGAATTGTTCCTAACTTCTTGCTCGACGTTTTCATCGGATTGTAGGTAAGCACCTAGGTAGGTTGCTGTTGGCTTTGATTTGAGAGACCAGTCTTCGTTAATTACCAGTTGTTCACCTTCTGAGCCTCCGAAAACTATCAATTCAGTTTTGTCTTTGTTAATTTTTAGGCCTAGCTTTTCAATCGCTTTCATCCATTTATTCAGACTTTCACACATCTCCTGCGGGTTTTCAGCCATTAGTAGAATGTCGTCAGCGTACAGTATGTGCCACGGTGGATTTGTGGCAACGCTCTTTGAGATCACGTCCATCGCCGCGATGAATAGTAGGGGACTTAGGGCCGAACCTTGGTGCACACCTTCATTAATTGTAAATTTCGATGTTCCTGACGAACTCCTTACATACGTCAAATTTCTTTCATACATACTCTGAATCAACTTGATATACATCTCAGGAACATTCTTTCTCCTCAAAGCCCACCATACTACTGATCTTGGAATTTTGTCGAAAGCTTTTTCCAAATCTACCAATGTGCAGTAGAGCTTTTTATTCTTTCTCGTGAGACGTTCTGCCATGTTGCGCACGGCATGAATCGCGTCAATTGTCGACCTTCCTTTCATGAACCCGCATTGCTCACTACCTATATCGATTACGTCTCTTAATCTGGCTTCTATGACTTTTTTGAAAAGTTTGAAAGTATGAGACATTAGTTTGATGCCTCTGTAATTGTGACAGTCAAATGCGTCGCCTTTATTTTTGAAGATTGGAATAATGTAGCTTTCTTGCCAATTCGGAGGTATTTTCTGATATGTTAATATCGAATTGAATAGAGTCGTTAACGCCGAAATTCCCTCATCTCCTAAAGATTTCCAGCACTCAATGGGTATGTTGTCGGGACCTGTCGCTTTCCCGTTTGAACACTTTTTGAGCTGAAGGCTGACTTCTGATTTTGAGATTGGTGGTATTAGGTTACAGTTTGGGGGTATCTCCTCGAGCTCAATTCTATTTGTGTCGCTGTTCAGTAATTCATTGAAGTATCCTTTCCAACGCTCCAGTACCTTTGTTTGGTCTACGAGAAGCTTGCCTTCTTTGTTTTTGATGAACTTTACGTTTCCGTCACAATCTCTTGACTGTCTTTCACGTTGCTTTGCCATCTTGTATACCAAATTTTGCCCACTTTTGGTGGCCATCTCCTTGTATGCTTGTTCATATACTTTCTTTTTCGCTTCTCGTACGACATTTCTCACAACTTTGCATTGTTCTTTGTAATCAAGCTTGTCGTTGGTCAGTTGACTCTTTTTCCATCGTTTGAGCAGCTTTTTCTTTTCTGATATTTCTCTTTCAACTCTTTCATTCCACCACCATGTAATTCTTCTCTTATCACGCCCACCTTTTGTAGTTCCAAGTATTTCTTTCCCGGCCGCTTTGAGTTTTGAAAATAACTCGCACCAGAACTGCGTAAGATTTGGTATGATTTCGCAATTGTATGCGCTGTCAAGGTTGCAGGTGATTGCGAAGGCTTCGTTTCTCTCCTTGAGCTTTGAACATTTGATTTGGGGAAGAAATGCTGTTTTGCTGAGCCTATGTTTCTGGCGCTGAAACATGAAGTCCATCACCAGGAGCTGATGCTGCGCAGATATGGTTTCTGGGATGATTTTGCAATCTTTGACTCGTTTAAGCTGTCGTCTCAAAACTAGCATAAAGTCTATTTGAGATTGATTGGAACCACTTTGGTAGGTAATGAGATGGGATCTTCTTTTGCTGAAGAAGGTGTTGGCAATGGCCATGTCGAAAGCTTGGGCGAATCTTAGCAAGTGCCCTCCGTCATCATACATCGGCCTATAGTGTAGTGGCAGAGCGCTTGCTTGTAACCTGAATAAGCCTAGAAGGTTCGGGGTTCTAACCCCGGCGAAGGCAGATTTTATTTTCAGGAGAAAGTTTTAGCAAGAGAGTAGCCACATGACTACTGGTGACCTACAAGGCAGTAGGCCCTAAACGATGATGCCTAGGGAGTCCAGAGTCAAATCTGGGTCACCGTCAGCCCTCAGAAGGCGGGTGTGAAAATCCCGAAAACTCTGAACAAAACAAAATGAACAAAATGAATTTTTTCTTTTATCCATAGATAAATTATTGTCATTTAAAAAAATATTAATATCAAAACAATTTTTAAATAAAACTTCAAATGTATTTTTATTTCTTAATTGTTTAATTCCTAACAAACAATGGTGTATTAAATCAGAAGTTTTAGAAATATAAATCGTTCTGCATTGAAATTGATCTATAATTATTTTTAGTAAATATAATAATTTTTCAATTAAATACAAAAAAATAAATAGATGATTATAAATATGGTCAAAAAACCCCGATTCGGCCCTGTGACCTGAAGATATAAAAGTTTTTTTATATTTAATTTTTGTTAAAGAGTATTAAATATTTCTGTGTAATTTTTAAAAAAAAAACAATGGGCAGGTAGTGATCACACCACAAATGGGGCAACAGCCGGGATGTGGTCCCGCATTCACTAAATACCTTGATTGCATCATGTTGAAAAAATTTATGAAGGGAAGAAAAATTATCAATAAAATCTTTCCCTTCACTTAAAAAAAGACAAACTTTTACAACAAGATGCAATCGGTGGTTAAAGCAGTGAATTTATGGGACATGGTGTCCAGCTATTTTGCTTAGAAATATTGAACACCATTTTTTTTCCCAACCATTACGTTCGCCCCATCGTAGCATTGTGCGATCAGGTTCTTTGGTTCTAGATTATATTCTACCAAAAGATTGTTTTTAAATGAGAAAATTAGGCATCAAATTTATGAATTGGTTTCACAAATATAAAGCTTTCTGTAAAATCAAATTTTTCTATATATTTCTGTTAGTTTGATCTCTCTTGCGGATAAGAAGTATTAATGAATAAAAACACTTTTAAAAAAAGTAAATATTTTTAGGATAATATTTTTTAAATATTTTTGACGGAGAAAATTTAATTATATTATGCGGAACCCCCCCCCCCCCCCCCCCCCCAAAAGGGGTCTAGAATCGTGCCTGCTACCAAAAACTAACAACTATTTAAAAAATAATAATCATTTTTTTCTTCTTAGGTTTTGTGCGCGCTTAAAGTGTGTAAGGGTGCGCGGGCACGACAACCTTGTGTAGGCGTTTCGTTCTTTTGCCCATGATTAAGACACGGCTAGGACTATTTTTAAAATTTCATAAATTTGAACGACTAACATCAAATAATTAAACATTTATGTGATTCGGCCTTTTTAAGATATGCTAAAAAATATCACCGCTTTAATTTTAATCAAACAGTTATGTATTCTTATCTCTCCAACTTATTCACTAGCAGTGGCCCAACCTAGCAAACAATGATTCATTTTATTATTAATATAAATATTTATGAACACGCGATATAAAAACAGTTTGGCATTACCGGATCATCAGTAATATCACTGGCTAGGGTTTGGGCAAGATTTTCAGTGAACAATTCATTGGGTTCAAAAAATTTGAAGGCGTATTCCGTCCCAACCACTTTGATCGCTAAACCCTTTCCGTTGGTAGCAGCAAAAGTTTTTTTAAGATTCCTGACAAATTCTGGGATTCTTACGCTGGAGTAGCTACCAGTCACGGCTAGAAGCAAATTGATGGCCGACATAATTTTTAAAAAAAAAAGGTATTTTAAAATGGTTTTTGTTTATAGAATTTTAAGTATTTTTTTAATTTAATTTAAGAAAAAAATGATTTTTATGAAGTTATGATTAAATGAGAATGAGATAGCCTTTCTCTGACCTTTTTCACCAAGTAATTGAATATTTCAACATGGTTGGCTTTTGATTTAAATAAGATTATTGCGTTACAATTTAGTTTTGTTGGCCTGAAAACTGACACGAAAGGTTGCGCGATATGTAATTGACTTAACACGTGTGGAATTTTTCGCCTTTGGAAGGATTTTTTTTAAAGAAACTAAATTATGTGGATGTTTGTTTTTGGTTTGTAAGCGAGTTTTATGGAAAAAAAAAATTTTCGGGTCACAGTCAGTTACGAGTAAAAATATTTATCGAGTCAATTTAGCATTAATTTTTACGTTCAGGCTAAGAACGAATTGAACAAATTTTTATATCATATCTACCTGTTTTACGTGTTAATATTTGTGTCCTATTTTAAAGATGAAGAATTCAATAGTTGGGCCAAAATTTTACCTGTATTTCGATGTCCAACTAAAAACAAATCAGAGCTGGGAAAATGCTCATTTTTGGGTCAAACTCATTTTTTTATTTTTCTAAAATTATAAAAAATAAAGGGTTTTAGCTTTAATCAACAAAATTTTTAAAAAATGAAAGTTTTTCTGCTTATATTCTGTTTTTATTTATAAATGATTTTTTTAATCTGTCATAAAATTTTTAAAAAACAAAAATTTGAGTTTAGTCGAAAAATGGGTTTTTTCCCAGCTCCGAAACAAATAGTTGAATTAGGAAAACTTTTAATCATAAATCTAATCCGTATAAAATCTGGATCTGTCAAATGGACGTAAGCTAGTCACCCTATAAATAAAAAAAATGATATTAATCAAATTTGGAAACTCGAAAACCCTTTTGTGGTGCAAATCTCGACGAAATTATATTTGTAATAATTCCTAAAAAAGCCACGATTGCAGTCTTTTGGCTGCAAACTTTTGCTTCATATGAAACAAGAGGCAATTGGTGGAATTTCAGATATCCCGGGAGAAAATTTGATACAAGCGAGTTTGACTTTCACGTTGTGCAACAGTAGTGAATGATACAACTGCTCATTTTTTTCGTCTAAATATGCATTATAAAAAACTAGACCTGCTTTATCACTATTTTTGGAGTGCACTTATTGACACCTATAATGTTAGGGCTTTCTCGGTCGCATATTATATTATATCTAAATATTTAATTTTGTCGGCTGTAAGTTATTAAGTCCTCGTCTGGGCTGTATTATTGCCTGCCTCATATCCATTGAAGGGGCTATGCTCTTAAGGATATGCCAACTCTCATGTGAGGAGGCAAGGAGCATTTGTTTCATCAGGTAAATTGAGATATGCGTTTATATTTGCTAGTGTTGCAAAGCGTGCATGAGAAAATGATTATTTGATTAACTAACTTACTAGTGTTTATAAGATACAAAAATTGTTAATCAATATTTGTTATTGGCCTACCAAGAGGGAACCTAGTGCTCATCCCCCCCCCCCCCCCCCCCCCCCCTATGTAAAATGATCACTCTCATAAATCGTTCATAAATGTAATGAGAATTAGGCCTAATACAAATGACATCATACTTCAACTATCTATTATTATTCCTCACTCATTCTAACTACGCCTCGGATATTTGTATAATATTTTAAAATAACCGTCCATGCGAAGATTCATTCTATCATAGATGGTTTTTTTAAGGCTGCTTGCTAAATTTTTGAAACTTAAGTGTTGTAAAATACAACATACAATTTTATGTCCAATTAAAATATGTTTCATACATAGGACAAGCCCTAGGTCATTCTATACTTCCTTCATTTCGACTATTTCGAAATGTCACGGTGCATATATTGCCTCAAGAATAATTGTTAAAAGGTTTATACAAAATAAATTTTAATACGGCTGTTGGCTCGGTCGCCGTCAAACGGGAATCGTAAATTAGATCCCGTAGGCATAATGGACTGAATTACATGAAATGACAGCCAAATTATAAAACACGCTATATAAATTTCAAAATTTTATTATTTGTCCAAAGTTGGGTAAGGACACTCAAAAATTAAAATTCATCGGTTTTTTTAAATTAATCAAATTACATATTATTCAAAATTAATTAGTGTGCAAAAATTATGAAACTGACGGATATCCATGGTAAAGGGTATTTTTTGGTAAGATAATATTTTAAATTTACCTCTTAATCTAAGTGCTTTTGGCAATTCCAAAAAATAGCCTCTATTTAAAAATTCACGCGTCTAGGCTAATTCAAAAAATATGGCTTAGGTAGATTAAGTATGTTGAAACGCAACTCAGATATTTCAAATATGTTTAATCATATCCATGAGTTCGTCCTAAAATTCCATGTTAATGTTATTGAATTCCAACCCCGCTTTATTTAGATACTAATTTATAAAATTCAAATCAAGGATGGAGTTGGGATTTTCTCATTTTTGCAGCAATTTGCCAAAAATTAATTTCTATACCATTTTACAATATCCAAAAAGACTTTTTCCGCCTAGACGTTAAATCTAAATGCATTATTATAACTAATGTGTATTTTAACATTGGGGAATTAGGAAAATCTTTATAAAATTCTAAATATTAATAACAAACGTTCATGTAATTGTCGCTAAGCCTGGTTAGTAGATAAAAGGTGATCAGCGGATTTCAAATTCGTCCATTATTTTAAGAGCCTAGGCCCAAAGACCTAGCTTAACAACGTTTGTTTAATCCAGGCACGATTCTAGACCCCTTAGGAGGGGGGGGCACTGCCCCCCCCCCAAAGTTTTTGATTGCCCCCCCCCCCCAAAATAATTGAATTTGCCCCCCCCCCCCCAAAATACATAGTAATTTTATGTTTGCCCCCCCCCCCCCCCCCCCCCAAAAAAAAAATTGAATTTGCCCCCCCCCCCCCCCCCCCCAAGTACATAGTAATTTTATTTCTTCCACATAATATAATTAAATTCCGTCAAAAATATTTAAAACTTAATATTTACTTTTTTTAAAAGTGTTTTTATTCATTAATACTTCTCATCCGCAAGAGAGATCAAACTAACAAAAATATATAGAAAAATTTGATTTTACAGAAATCTTTATATTTGTGAAACCAATTCATAAATTTGATGCCTAATTTTCTCATTTAAAAACAATCTTTTGGTAGAATATAATCTAGAACCAAAGAACCTGATCGCACAATGCTACGATGGGGCGAACGTAATGGTTGGGAAAAAAAATGGTGTTCAATATTTCTAAGCAAAATAGCTGGACACCATGTCCCATAAATTCACTGCTTTAACCACCGATTGCATCTTGTTGCAAAAGATTGTCTTATTTTAAGTGAAGGGAAAGATTTTTTTGATAATTTTTCTTCCCTTCATAAATTTTCAACATGATGCAATCAAGGTAGTTAGTGAATGCGGGACCATACCCCGGCTGTTGCCCCATTGGTGGTGTGGTCACTACCTGCCCATTGTTTTTTTTTTAAATTACACAGAAATATTTAATACTCTTTTAAAATTTAAAAATAAAAAACTTTTATATCTTCAGGTCACAGGGCCAAATCGGGGTTTTTTGACCATATTTATAATCATCTATATATTTTTTTGTTTTAAATTGAAAAATTATTTTATTATTAAAAATAATTATACATCAATTTCAATGCAGAACGATTTATATCTCTAAAACTTCTGATTTAATACACCATTGTTTGTTAGAAATTAAAGAAATAAAAATACATTTAAAAATTAATTCAAAAATTGTTTTGATATTAATATTTTTTTAAATGACAATAATTTATCTATGGATAAAAGAAAAACTAAACCTAAAGATTTTTCTGATTTTTATTTATTTTCTACTTATAAGTTTGAAAATATTTTAAATATTAATGATGAAGGAAAAAGTATTTTTTTTTAATTATTGATTTATTTATATTTTGATAATAGATTTTTTACCGATTATAGTTGTTTAAAATCTTTAGATTCCCTTTATAAATTTGATTAACCTTTATTTTAGATATAAATAAATTAGAGCCTCTTTTATAAATAAATTGATAAAAATTTATTATCTAAAGAAATTGTAGCCAAAAATTTTTTAATAAGAAACTTAATAATTACAAAGAATGTGTTACTATTGATTTTGTTAAATTTTTATATGATTACAATGATGCGTTTTCTAATCTATTTAACATTTTTCCTATAAGTTTGTTAATTGGCTCTTCAACGTCGAGTTGTGAGGCCACATTTTCTTCTTTAAGAAGGATAATAACGGCTGACAAGTAGTGACCTGCTTAAAGGTGATTTGGTTCTTTTAGAACACAAAAAATTATTAACTAGGGGCATTGAATTTTGATGAATATTGTAATTTAATTAAAATCCTTTAAGATAAAATAGTTTGATCAATACACTACACAGCTCATAATCAGCTAATTATTGCTTACTATTTTAACATGGTTGCAAACTTTTCTTATGCGCATTTAACGTTCATGTTCAATTTTATTTAATTTTTTACCCTAATATTAATAACTAGTTATATATAACCAGTGTTTTTTCATATATATTCTTCCAAATTAGCATACTCATACATTTTGTTTTCATGATAATCAATCTTATTTCACTTTTTATTTTCTAAAATCCAAATTTTATATAATTCATTTTTATCATTCATATATATCATAATTTCAATTTTCATGCGCAATTATACCAAATGATAAAATTATACTTACAATTAATTCAAATCTCATATCTTTTTAAACAATTGAATTTAGTGAAAACAATTAATTTTAATTCACATATTCAATTTATAAGCTCATTTTTTTTTAATTTAAGGATATAATAAATTACTATTAATTTGTTAAAAAATTTTGAACATGGATTCTATTGTTGTACATGTATATTTTTTGCCGTGACCGAAGGTCACGGCCAATTTTGCCGCTGAAGGCGGCAAAAAATTTTTTTCTGTCCCCCCACGAGTTTTTTTTGCCCCCCTAAAAGATAAAAACTAGAATCGGGCCTGGTTTAATCTCATTTAAATCTGCAGTGCCTGTTGTAGGGTTAAACGGGCCAAATCCTTAACGGGTAAGCCGTCCCTTAATGGGTAAACAGGATTGTAGGAAACTTCTATACCACAGGTTTTTAATATATTTTAAAATGTTTTTCAAATTGCAAAAAAAAATTTGGCAAAAGACGTCCAAAGGATATCCAAGTTTAATCGATGATTACAATTACAGGTCGGGACCGTGTTTATATACCTTATTGTCGGACGCTTCGGGAGTGTCTTTGGTGCGGGTGGCGACTTATCTGCCATGGAACTCACTCCGGAAATGGATATGTACGATCCTTTATCATATGCCGTGAACCCTAGATTCCGAAGAGATTCGGCGGATGTTAAAAGCAGAAATTTACTTACCGTAGGGTAAAGATTTCTTAAAAAATTTTTAAAATTACCCATCATTAAGGGAGAGCCGGAGGGGTTACATGTTTTACACTAAAAAATGAGGAATATAAAAGGAAATAAAGGCGATTGAAATATTATATTTGCTTATACATACAATACCACAAAAAAATTGGTATTTTTATAAAATAATTATTTTCAAGATTTGGCAAAGCAAATGGACTAAATGGTAAAAGAATTCGCAGAACTTATGAAAAAGAGGAATAAATGAAAGGATTTATTATTAAATTTCGAACTCGGGCCGGGCTGAACCGGGTGGAAATTTTTTAATGCTTAAATTTGCCTATTTTCTGCGCTATAATTATTACTAAAAATAATTAGATAAGTAGATTTATGGACGTTTAAAACAAAAAATTAAATTGATTAGTCAGTATGAACGCGACGGCACTGATTTGCCAAATCCGGTCTCAACTTAATTTGACAAATCAAATTTTTTCAACTTTTAAAGGAGGTAGGTGGGAAGATGACGAATTTGGAAGTAATTACAACTTATTTAAACCTCCCGCCACAAGACGTATATATCAAACTCTTTTGCAGTGGTGAGAAAACACTAAAAAACTTTTACCTAAATTAAAAATTTATGCAATCAAAATCTTTGTCACTCTTCCGGCACCGCAGCGTACCTTTTCGTAGCAGGTCAAATATTTACCAAAACCGTTTAGTAGGAAGATGTTTAATAGGAGAGAGCTTGTGGCACCAAGGCTGAGAAAACAATGAGCCAAAAAACTTTGGCTCATTTTTCCCCTAAAACATAAAAAGAAAGGGGGCTATGAATAAAGGGCCAAAATAAAAATTCAAAAAAGCCCTTTTCTAAGAAAAGAGGCGAAAAAACCCACAAAAAGTGGCTCTTAAAAAGCCCCAAAAAACCCATTTTATGTTTTCTTTATAATAATTTCGAAATATTTTGATTTTTTTTTCATAATACTGATGGGTGGGTTATTTTTTCTTAAAGCCCCTAGGAGCTTTTTTTGAAGAAAAGGGGCTTTTTTTAAACATGCCCCTTTTCTTTAAGCAAGAAAAGGAAGGGGCTTTTCTTGTGCCATGCCCACGAGTTTGTGGGCATTTGGAAAAAAAAACTCAAAAACTTGTTAAAAAAAAGCCCATTTAGTTTTTTTTCCCAACCCTGGTGGCAACCTGAGATGGTGGAAAGAGCGAAAGTTTTGGAATGTTGCATGAAAAAAAAACTTTATTATAAACGTCTAATTACACTGGTCGACAAATAACAACTTTATGTCGGCGACCAATTAAAAACATATATATTTTAATAGTGTTTTTTGAGTACATTCCGAATATCTTTTCCGTTTTTTTGAATAGGTCTAGTTTTTTACCTAGATGGGTTTAAAAGTACCAAAAACCTCAATATGTCCTATATTTATAGGCACTTTTCGTGCCTTTAAAATAAAAAAAAATAATAGAAAAATATATTTTATTATTGAAAAACTCTTATATTGTTATATAACTTTTTTAGAATTTACTTATTTCATTTACTTTTTCAAATATTTGATTTTAAAAAACTCTTTCCAAAAAAATACGCGTCTGAAAGTCTGTGCTTCAAAATTTTATATATTAAAAAAGGGGCTACTAAATTCTTAAAGATTGTAGTGCGTGCTGCTACTAATACTGGCATTAGCTGCCAACCCTTCACTTACTTACATATCTCGATGTAGTGTAGTAAGATATGTTAAATATAAACAAAAAAGATTGCTTGGGTAGTATTTTCACTTTATGTGCTTATATTTCATTATCTTCTATCATTTATGAAAAATATAATACTTATTTGGCTTAAATCGCATTTATTTATTACATATCTCAAATGTTATTTGTACTCTTCTGAATGAATTTTTAATTTTTTATGATTTTGAAGCACAGACTTTCAGAGGCGTATTTTTTGGAAATTTTGAGTTTTTTAAAATCAAATATTAAAAAAAGTAAATGAGATAAGTAAATTCTAAAAAAGTTATATAACAATATAAGAGCTTTTCAATAGTATATATTTTTCTATTATTTATTTTTATTTTAAAGGCACGAAAAGTGCCTATAAATATAGGACCTATTGAGGTTTTTGGTACTTTTAAACCTATCTAGGTAAAAAATTAGACCTATTCAAAAAAAACGGAAAAGATATTTGGAATGTGCTCAAAAAACTCTTTCAAAATATTTATGTTTAAAATTGGTCGCCATTTTTTGTCGACCTGTGTTATTTTATGAAAAAAAAATATACAAATTTAACTCAATTTGTTTTTCAATCATAAAAATCAGTCATCAACAACCATCCAGATGAAGTCCGATTCACAGGTCAACAAATTTCACGGTCAGAAATGTGAATTTTATGAATACATAAAAGAATGCATCCCCATGATGGCCTAATCTCACATGTTCGTTTTTCTTAGTTCCTTTTGCCTTTGGCTTTTTAAATACGTTTAAAACCAAAAGCGGCCTTTAATTAAATTAACTTATATTTATAAGTTTTATTAATATATCAAGCTATCACATCGACATTAATTTCGCAACTTAAACACGACACGAAATTTCATCGATTATTAATAAAAAAATTATTTGAAGTTTGAATTTAACAGTTTAACTAATGTGAATATGCAAAAATAAAATTTCAATTTATTATTGTTTTTGAAACTTTTTTGGTTGTTAACCTTTTTTTCTAAAATTTTTAATGTCTATACCTGACTAACCAAGTTTGATTAGAAAAACGGTAAACGAATTTGATATTCCTTACGATGGCAGGCTTGACCTCTGTAGTTAATTCACAACTCTAAAATTGTTGACCTGTATTATAAGAGTAACACCCTATTACCCAATTTATCTGTGCAACATCAGGCTTAGAAATTGATAAAAGGGCATAAACAAAATTGTATTTTTCGACACTCCTAAAATTGGTTCCTTTTATTATATTTTGGCAGGCGCCAAAGGCGTACTTATGGCTATTGGGGAGGTGGACGTCGTAGATGGGATAGCAGACGACGATGGGATAGCAGACGTCGATGGGATAGCAGACGACGATGGAACAGCAGACGACGCTGGTCTGGGGGTCGTCGAAGAAATCCATGCTGGGGTGACCGGTGTTGGTAATGTCTCCGGATATCTGTTTAAATATGAAAACCATATAACAATTCCATTATCATATTTTGTCACATATGGAAACAAAAATCTTTACAAAATATTTATGCCCACCTAGGCAAATTATTACATAAATAAACCTAAATTTCAATCCAGCACTCTGCCAATACCCTGAAATTAAGCTAATATATATAGGAAAATAAATTTTTGAAATTAGCTAAGATTTTTATTTAAAACTATGTGTGATAATTTTAAGACACACAAAAGATAAAAAACTAAAATGTAAACTGCCAGCAAACCGTTTAACCAAAAATTTAAATTAACTATGTCATTATTATTAGTAAAATCAAGAAATTTTCATCCATAGTAAGTCCCATTGAGAGACACATCATAATTTTATACACTCTTTTAACACAGGTCAACTATATCAATGTCGCTTTAAATAATAAGTTTATGAAAACATTAAAGCACGTTTCTGTGACAACCTCATCGCCTTCTGCTCCTTAGATCCGTCAATGTCGAATGGCTGTTTTGACCAAATTGACAGATTTTGCGATCGCTATAATATCCTAAAAAATTCAAGAATTTTTTATAAAGCTCTGACATCAGCAATTAGATATGCAAAAATTCGTAAAAACTTATATGCGCCATGATATAATACACTGGACATCAGAAAAAAATTACATAAATGATTTTATGAGGGTTTTGTAGAGTTCCTTGCGATAACAATCACGGGTTTAATTTTTTTTTCAATGCCTCAAATTATAACCGCATCCAAAGTTCAAAAAAAAAATTCACAAATTGTTTTAACAAGTAATTTTATAAAAAACTTATTGGGAATATAAAACATATCTAAAAAAGGTTATAGCTTAAAACTATTTGCTATTTACTTTTAAAAAACGGATAAAATAAAAAAACAAAATAAATTAAATATTATAAAAAAAATTTAAATGCCTTACGTTAATAATTAATGTTTTCTATTTTAAAAATTTTTAAACTTTTGTTATACCCATTAGTTTTATGATATAGAGGCCTATAATACCCCAAAAATAGAAAAACGTAACTTTGACACCGAATAACTATAAATCTGAGGCAGCTAAAATTCTGATTTCATATTCGTTTAGCACCAACTTGACCAAAAACGATAGTTGCCATTGTCAGCGTCCAAACGCAATATTCCGCTGGCGGAATATTGTCTGGACTTGACCTCAGCGTCCAAAGCTTATATTCCGCCGGCGGAATATAAATTGGCGTATAGTCAACGACCAAAACGCATTTTCGCCGGCGGAATATTGTCTGGACTTGAGCTCAACGTCCAAAGCTTATATTCCGCCGGAAATTTTTTTGCAAAATTTAAGGGACAAACAGTGAACTTTATGTGATTGATTAATTTTGAAATATTGATTATCAGACGTTTTTGATTTTTTATGCTTAGAATATGAAATGTTTAATAAATAGAGGTCTTGTTGAATTTAAAATTAGGGTTAAGGGCTAGGATGGTGCTAAAAACTTAAAGATTTAAAGATTCATATTTGGACCGGTGTATTTCGAAGCCCTAACTGCACATTTGAAAGCGCTTAGATTTTTTAGATAGCCTCCGAAGTGCGCTAATTTTATAAAAACCGCGCAATTTTTTTGTTTTTAAAATTAAGCGAAAGACTCTAAAAAACGCCGAGGTATTTTTGTAATGTACCTGTGACTTTAAATGCACCAAGAATCCTAACTCGCAATAATCAACTGTAAGCAGGAAAAAAACATACTAAGGTGCCTTAAAACTCGTAGGTGAGATTGAGAGCACGCAAAAGACTCCTAAAATAGTGCAAAATGAATTAGGATTGCGTGTGTCGAACTTTTTAAAGCACCAAAATAATAAAAAATTTACAACTTTTAAGATTTATATAAGCTTTTTAACCCTTTGTTAATATTAGGGCATTCCCTGCCTAGCTGGCCCTTAAAAATGCGATATTGGAATTAATGGAAGGTTTATAATTTAAATATCTCCAATTTTAGTCCAGTTAACGAACCGGCTTTAGACCTTCCTTAAAATTTTTTAATTTCAATATTCCTATTTTGTACCAATTAAGAATTAAAACATTTTAAAAATAAAGAAATACGGTTGGATTTTTGTAGGCTCACTATAATTTCAAGTTCAAAGTTTATCTAATATGTTGGATTCCCAGCCAATATTTGAAAGTCGCATACTCACATAACTAAAAACTTTTGGTTATTAAAGGGAACCAATCAAGGCTCAAAAGCATGAATCCTAAATTTTAGATCGCCCCAATTATTTTGTAAAGAATTGGGGTATCTTAAACTTGAGCGAAACCTCTAACGTGCAAAATATAAATTACATTAAAATTAAAGCCTAACGATATTAATTTGACGCTGAGTATTTATAAAGGCGCGCATTAGAACCTGTTTTTTCAAATTTAAGGCCTGCTCTAATCCAAAAATAAGGCCCGAAAATTTTTAATTACATGCTAAAAAGTGTTGTTTTAAAAATATAGTAAAAATAAAGAGTAAAAGTTAAACCATTTATCGCGTGAAAATAAATTTATCGTTTTTAGTTCTTGTTAATAAAAAATAGAGCATATGAAATTCAAAACTTTAGCCCATCTCGGCCCGTAATTTCTTTTTTTAAATTAAAGCCGAGTGCGTTTGGCCCGTTATATATTTTGAACCGTCTTAGCCCTTGTTTCCTGACGGGCCGGGGGCAGGACTCGGTTCTTGATTTTAATCTCTAATGTGATTGTAGGCAAATCTTTTAAGAAAAAAATAAATCGCGAAGTGAAGAGGGCTTTTAAGCGGAGCAGGGTTATGATTATTATTGAATTTCTCTATTTAAAATTATACATTTGTGTGGAAATTTGATCCTTTGGGGTAAATAAAATTTTATAAAATGATAAAGCTCATTTTTTTGATTCTAGTAAATTAACTTAGTATCCACATAAAAACTTTTTTTTATTAGTTAAGGCTACCAGTTCGGTGAAAGCACTAAATCATCACAATAAAGGCAGATTTGCGGCCTAAAAATATAAACCTTCCATTAATTCCTATATCGCATTATTAAGGGCCAGCTAGGCAGGGAATGCCCTAATATTTACAAAGGGTTAATTAAGGCTTGTATAAATCAAGTTGTAAATTTTTTATTATTTTGGTGCTCCTAAAAGTTTGACACCTGTGCGCAGTCCTAATTCATTTTTTTGCACTATTTTAGGAGTCTTTTGCGTGCTCTCGATATCACCTACGCGTTTTAAGGCACCTTAGTATGTTTTTTCCTGCTTAAATTTCTTTATTGCAAGTTAGGATTATTGGTGCATTTAAAGTCACAGTACATTACAGAAATACCTCGGCGTTTTTTAGAGTCTTTCGCTTAATTTTAAAAACAAAAAAATTGCGCGAATTTTATAAAATTAGCGCACTTCTGAGGGTATCTAAAAAATCTAAGCGAATCAAATGTGCAGTTTAAGCGCTTCTAAATACACCGGTCGTAATATGAATTTTTAAATCTTTAAGTTTTTAGCACCATTTTAGCCCTTAACCCTAATTTTAAATTCAACAAGACCTCTATTTATTAAACATTTCATATTCTAAGCATAAAAAATCAAAAACGTCTGATAATCAAATTTCAAAATTAATCAATCACATAAAGTTCACTTTTTGTCCCTTAAATTTTGCAAAAAATTCCCGGCGGAATATAAGCTTTGGACGCTGAGCTCAAGTCCAGACAATATTCCGCCGGCGAAAATGCGTTTTGGTCGTTGACTATACGCCAATTTATATTCCGCCGGCGGAATATAAGCTTTGGACGCTGAGGTCAAGTCCAGACAATATTCCGCCGGCGGAATATTGCGTTTGGGCGCTGACACCATAAATTATGCGCAAGGTCGTCCAAATTTTTGTCCAGTGTTATCGGTTTTAGAAATATTATTTAAATTTGAATTCGACAGTTCAGGTTGTAAATATGCAAGAAAAATTTCAATTTATTTATTATTCTAAATCTTTGATTAGATAAATACGGCCGGATTTGAAAATAAGATTACAGGTTGCACCTCTGTAGGTACCATAAAACTCTCAAAACTAGGTGACCTGTTTCGGACAACTTTTTCCTCATTCCCTTTTTCAATTTAACATTTTCAATACCACAACAGGCTTAATCCTGGGAAATATTTTGGCTTGCCGTTTTATTAAAACAGCCTCCTATACACAAATAAAAGCCTTATTTACCGATTTTTACCCAAAGTTTCTGCTTTTAAAAATATTAATGATGTTTGCCTCTGAGCGAGCCGATACTTTTTTAATTTCAAAGCAAAAGGCGTCTTCAAATGATCTAATATAAGACTGGTTTAAAATTAACCTAAATTATTGATTTAAAACTCTATACAAAAAGTTTTATAACTTTGGACCTAGATTGGCTTAGCCCAACAACTTTGTTATAGGTAATTTAAGAGCGTTTTGACAATAAAATAAAACGAGTCTAAGTGAAATTCAATTAAACCTTTTGTACGAAAGTCAGGCTGACCTTAGGAATAATTGAAAATTAATATAAGAAGTCCGTCTCAAACATAAAAAATCACATCCTCGTATTTTATTATTTTGATTTTATTTACATTATCATAGTGCAATTACAAATTTAAAATTTTTAGCAATATAGGGCGCCTTTATAGTCAATGAATTTTTTTTTTAAAATAAATTATAGTTAAAAGTTTCTGCGAACGCAGTTTTACTATCCATATAAATACGGTTTGATGTGAATCTTTAAAGCTTGCAAAAAAGTATTATTGAACCCTAAAAGCACCCCGATGTAAAAATATAAATGGAAAAATTAAGGGTTGCATTTGCACGTTCGACATCCCCTGGCATCGAGGACTTGCCCGTGGGCACATTTGATGAATTTGAAGCATGGCAAAATTGGACACTCTATAAACATATTAGAAGGAAAATTTAATGCAATGTTATTTGTTTGTGATTTCCTATGGCTGCGGCCATTTCTCAAAAAAAATTTGGACAATTTAACAAAATATTTAAGAAATTATAACTATAATATATATTGACGCGTTTAGGCTTCACTCCGTTTTTTAAGAAAAATTTTTAATCTATGACATTAAAAAAAAAGTTGCCAATCTTAATTATAATGACTTAATATAAACTTTCTGAGATTATAAAAAAATTTTGTAAAAAATAAAATAAATTTTTTTTTTATAAATTTTGAAATTTCTAATTTATAAAATAAAGTGACTTAAGTTTATACTACGCACACCCTAAATGAACAACATTTTTTGGGGCCCAAAAATAATACTTGGTTTTTGGTTGCATCGAACCTCTTTGCCATTCTCGAAGAACCGTGCAGTACAGGGCTCACACCGATCCGTTTGGCATATGGCATTAGGGTGGGCCGGACAAGTTGTCACTTGACATGGATTGACAAAGCAAAATACCGTAGGCGTTCCTGGGGGACATCCATCTGAAAAATAAATTAAAGTTTAAACACCTACAAAAAAAACGAGAATTTGTCAAAATTTATAGGCAACTAATCTGATTTTGGGTGCCGCGCTAATCTTGGTCCGGTCTTGCTTTTGTTGTAGGGTACACGCTTTGAGCCTGACCCAAACAATTCACAAAATATCTTTTTTGCAATAGGGTTTTTTTAAATAGATTAAAAGCCGCTTAGGCACGACCTCAAACACTAGACCTCCTTCATGTAAAGCTATAAGTATAACATCAAAACACTAAAAATATCAAAGGGCCTAAAACATGCGCAAAAAGTGGATTGAGATATAACAAAACCCTATTTACTATAACACGGGGAAAGGGGTGGAGGTGGTTTTTCTATTAAACATTTAAATTATTCCGTGTTTAAAAATATTTCAATATGGCGTCTTTGAAAAAAATTGTCCCATAAAATTACAAATTGCACGAAAGTTTATTTTAACTTTTTCAAGAGCGTTCATGAAAAAACAAACGCAAATGGTTTGTCTATTACTCTTCCCTAAGATACTAACAACGCATTATATATCCTTCAAATATTACAAAAAATTAAAATTGAGATAAACGCAAATCTTTAAAAACATATAGCTGTCTTATATACTGCATTTGACGAGTTGTCCGTTAACGAACCAATCCTGGTTGCATCCCCCGCAGAAATTTGGGACGCACGTGGCTTGGAGAAACTGTTCGCAAATCGCATCTTGACACGGATCACGAAAGCATTGGACTATAAGTTCCGGCGGACAGGCTGAAACAAATTTAAAAATTAAAATCATTCACCACTAGGTACTTAAACATAAAACTCCAAATTTTTTTTTAAAATATCTCCAATAATAAAACATCAACATACGGGTCGTCGTTTTAAACATGGTAGCACTTTCTTGTGGATGAGGAGGAGGAGGATCAACTATCTTTTTGGGCGGATTATAATAGGAATTGTCAAAGCATGTTGTCCCAATCACGAAACAGATAACAGTTAATATCGATAATAATTTGTCGCAAAACATGATGAAAAAATTAGATGAAATATGTGGTAAAAGACAAATTTAGTTTTATATATATAGGAACGCTGAACGATAATTAGGAAAAAAAAATATACTTTCTCAAGGACACGAGTTTTACAAACTAACAACGACAATAAGAGCAAAAATTTTTCAATTTATAGCCTCTAGAAAATGCTTTTAATTGAAAAAAATTTGGATTTTTACTTATTTTTTTTTTTTGGTTAAAATTTTGATCTTTGGAAAAATTGTTACAGGCACTTCAAAATAATTACTCAAATTAAGCTTAAATAGTTTTTTGTAGCTTAGGGCTTTAAAGGATCAAGGTTATTTTTGGAATGTAAATTAGTTTTTAAATTAAATGTGGCCGTTTTCAAGTTTGTTTTACTTAAAAAATATTTATTTAATATGATTTAACCTACTAACAGCCTGACTTTTAGATATGGAAAAATAAAATTGCTGCTTATTTGGATTAGAATTATAAAATATTTTCTTAATAAATGTATTTTACCTTGATTATGATATTTTAGTAATTCGCTTTATTAAGGTCGTAAATAATATATCTGTAATATGTAAGTTCAAACAAATCCTTATTATCTATTAGCAGCGTCTCCTACTCCGGGGGGGGGGGGGGGGGGGGTATGACGAGCGTGGCTCATAAAAATTGGCCGTGGGGGGTAGGTATAACAAAAGGGGGGATTAAATGAGGAAAAAGACCCCCTTGACCAGCAATATATATATTTAAATTTTTTTGTTATTTTTAAAATTTATTTAATATATGTTTTATTGATTTATTGCCGTCCAATAAACTTCAATTAATTTAAATATTTTGTTATTTTTCTTATTTATTTTACGTATGTTTTTATTTTTAAAATTTATATGACATATATATAATTAACTCAATGCTTTACAATAAGCTCAAATTGTTTCCAATAGTTATTAATTCGTTAAAAATTTTAAAAGAAAAGGATGCGGCAACATTATCTCGCGCCGACTCTTTTTATTGAATAAAATAAATTCGTCCTATTTTTTTTTAATTCTATTAAGCCTAAATATAATTTCAAAAGAAACGCACAGTCTATGCCTCCAACTTCAAAGCCCCTTATTCGATATGGGAGCTACAATATCTCTTATTAAATGTACCATGTCCAATTTGCACAAATTAAGAAGTTGGATATTAAAATTTAGATCAATACAAATTTGAATTAATTATAGGGGAAACAAATAATTTTTGCGAACAAAATAGTATTGAATTTATCTTAAAACGTAAACGTGGTGAAATAGAAATAAAGGACCTATGTAATTTTTATGATATCAACCCATATGCAATTGCTCAAGAAATGAAAATGTTTATTCCATACTTTCGTCAGGCTCTAAAAGATAATATCCTTTTAACAGAATCTCTAAATGGTGAAAATTGTTCTTAATTTATAGATTCAAAAATTTCTGAGCATATAGATAACTCCTCCGATGAAGACGTGGCGATGATGAGGATAATGCTAAAACAGTGTTTAATAACTCAGAGGACAATTTCTTGCTACCTTATAGAGCGCTCAATAAAATACTTAACAATTTTGATAACTTAAAAAAAATTTATAATATCTTGCTTTCATTAACTATCACGAGCTGCAGCGCTGAACGTTCCATGAGCAAGATTAAATTAATTAAAACTTATCTTCGCAACAAAATGGGAGATAAGTTTTTACAAAATTTAATATTGTTAACCGAAGAGGATATTTTGTTAAAATTAGATAATAATACAATTATAGATAATTTTAAATATTCATATCCAAATTTCAATAATTTACTTTAACTAGTCCTATTGTATTCTAAATCAAGATTAATTGTTGCAATCAATTATTTTTATTAACTTTTAAATATTTACGTGGTAGCACATTAAACAATCATTTTAATTAATTAGAGTCATAATAATTTTACATTTTATCCATATATATGTTTTCGTACAATTTTTAATAATTTTTTTATTTAATAAATATTTTCTTTAGTTATCGTCAGTTCATAAAAAAAGAGCACCTTGTTTGTAACTAAGAAAACAATGGGGGGGGGGGGAGAATTGTTACCCCGGTGTATATTTTTTACCCATGGGGGGTAGCTCGTCATTTAAATTTTGGGAGTAGGAGACGCTGTCTATTAGATGAAAATTATGTAACAGAACTTGGCCTTTATTAATTACTGGCCTCGTTAAATCGGAATAACACTTAGGCCATAGAATTAAAGGAAAATTAATGGCTTTGAAATTCGTTGGCGTTCATCCTTTATTTATTGATATTCGGGCTGGCTACTTAGATGCACACTAAAGGTTTTTTAAAGAAGGGGGGGGGGCGGGGGGTAATGATGTGTAATTAGACCTCAATATAGTTGGGGTGGGGTGGAGGTGGGGGGGGGGGAGTGTTTTGTCATAGAGGCCTAAATTTTATTGAATTTTTAACAGAATTATTTTTCATATTGTATAAAACAATAAAACTTTTTATGCGCTCAAGCTTGCCCAATCTCTAGCCGTAACATGGGAATGGGTGGAGAACTAAGAGGCGTTTCTTTTTTATATAGTTTTTTTATTTAAATTTATATATTGGTATACAATTATTCACTTTTTTGAAATTAATAAAAGAGCATGAGTAAAGGTAAATTGAGAACACTTGCACCAATTAACCCGCGATTAGCTCTGTGGGGTCCATAGGGATCCCAGCACTTTTTATATTTTTAATTTAAATATAATATATATTATTGGCTAGAATTTTGTGACTTTTTTCTTAAATATATAATAAACAAGGTCTAAGTCTAACAAAATTTTAGAATTTAGAAATTTAATTGGGTTATGGACCCCACATGGTAAATTTTAATGTTGAAATCAATTATATTGCCTTAAAAATACAAATTTATATATTTGCAATCGTATTTTTTAGTTATTTTTTCTATTTTCATATTACGTATATAAAACGTTTGTTTTGTATGATATTGAGAAAAATTAAAATTTTTTTTTTGTAATATGTCTAGTTAGGTGAAAAATAGCAAATAATTTTTTATTACATTACATTTTTTTCCGATTTTCCTAAAATGTTCTACCCGACCTAAAAACACGATTTAATAAATAGCGTTGGTATATTTAATTTATTAATTTGATTTATTTAATGTAATATGGAAAAATATTGCAATTTTGATTTTTTAATACTTTGTGTCAAATGAAATTTGTAATTTTCATTAATGATTACTTATATTACATGACTTTATAGATAAAGTAGCGATAAAAATAAAGATTAAAACTCTTGAAATTATTAAGGTTAAAATTAGGGTCCGTATGGACCCCACTGTACCATTCGCGTTAGAAAAATCTCACCCTACCATTCGCGGATTAGAGACCCATTCTGAAATGTGGTCAATTGATAATAAATTTAGAACAATAATAACCATAAGGCTCAATCTAATGGTAATGCATGATCAGCAATCAGCAATAATCATCGTCGATAATAATTTTTAAAAATTATTGTCAACAACGTCGCCAATCATTGTTAAATTATATATTATCACCAACAACCATTGTATTGTTACCAATAATTGTCATGTTGTCAACAATCATCGTCAGCAATCATCGTTAAATCATCTTCAGCAATTATCGTCAACTATCAAATTCAACCATCGTGGTCAACAACCATCGTCAACAATAACACTGGACAACAAAATTTGGACGACCCTAAGCATCATTTATGGCAAATATAGTTTTTGGTCAAGTTTTTGGCGCTGATCACGAATATGAAATTAGAATTTTAGCTAAGGCCCCAGTTTAGTTATTCGGTGTCAAAGTTGAGATTTTTCAATTTTTGGGGTATTTTGGGCTTCTATATCATAAAACTTATGGGTAGTAACAAAAGTTCAAAGATATATTTAGATAACGGAAACATTCATTATTAACGTAACGGGTTTATATTTTTTTTAAATATTTAATTTTTTTTTATTTTTGTAAAATTAGTGATTTTCGTCATAAACTCGGTTTTTTGATCCTAAATAACTTAAAAGTAAATTGCTAAAAATTTTAATAACCTTTTTTATATTTTTTATAAGTAATCTGAATATGCCAATAAATTTTTTGTAGAATTAATAGTAAAATAAATTTTGTGAATTTTTTCTGTACTTTGAAGGCGGTTTGAAAAAAATCGGAGGGATTGGATAAAAAACTAAACCCGGGTATCGCAAGAAAATTTTCTACAAAACCCTTAAAAAATCGTTTATGTTGTTTTTTTTGTTGTCCAGTGTAATCAATTGTCGTCAACAATCATCGTCAACATTCATTAATTATAATAAAATTAAGGCATTGGCATCTTAAACATTATTTGACAGTCCACGCTATTAAAACTTAGAAAATATCTAATAAATGTTTATATATCTACGTTACAAAGGTAGACAAACCCTTAGCAAATAAAAGATATAATATCTAGCCAAAATAATTAGTCATAAACTATTTTATGATAAATAAATTTTTTGTTACAAAATAATTGTTAACGGTCACAGGTGTTAATGTTCAGTTAAAATGTTCATGTTCGCAAAATATTGCTATTACACGCATTGGTCAATTTTATACGGACATATACGCGGACAATTTACTTTCTCGTATCGACAACCTTTTTTTTCAACTACTCACTGATCCATCTGTTCTTCTTAGAAATTACTGGTGTATTTGATGATACCATCAATATATTTATAGGCTTGCTTTTAGGAAACGAGCAAAATTTTTCGACTTACCAATAAAACTGTGCTAAATTAAGCAGAAAAAATAATATTTTATCATAAAATAGTCCTTTCAACTAGGTTTTATGTTTCAAAATCCAATATTCCGAAGATTGGGCAGCAAATTTATATATACAGGCATTTTGGATCTAAAAACATCAGCCCGTAAATTTCTATTTAGACATTATTTGTGAGAATTGCATCAATAAAAAGAAGTTCCTAAGTTTTAATATTTTTAATGATTCAAAAAAAGCCATAAAAATAGGAATTACAGATTTCAAATTTAAATTTGGTCTTCATATAGACTTATATATTAATTAAATCCGTGCCTTAATCGTAATTTATGAGTATCTCTTCCTACATAGATTAACAATTTTTTGAGAGTCATGAGTTAACAACAGAGATAAAACCTGCCATCTTAGGGAATATTAAATCCGTTTACCGTTTTTCCTAATCAAACTTAGTTAGTAAGGTATAAACATTGAAAATTTTAGAAAAAAAGGTAAAGAAAAATAAAAAAGATTCAAAAACAAAAATAAATTGAAATTTTATTTCTGCACATTTACACATATTAACCTCTTAAATTCAAACTTCAAATAATATTTTCACTAAAAACCGATAATATATCGTGTCTATTAAGTTTTTACGCGAAATATTTTGTATTATCTAAATGCCGATGTAAGAGCTTTATATATTAATAAAATTTATTTTCTATTATTAGTGATTAAAAATGTATATAAGTTAGGGAATTTTTATATGCAATGTGGATTTTTATATTTTTTCTTCTTAGGGTATATTTAGATCTATCAATTTGGTCAAAAAAGGCCATTTTCGCTATAGACGGATCTAAGGAGTCAAAGACGGAAGAAACTAAGAAAAATGAAAAGTATATATGAGATTAGGCCATCATGGGGTTGCATCCTTTTATGTTCTTATAACAATCTCGTTTTTGACATTGATATATGTTCACCTGTGTAACATCACCTAAATAGGGGCACAATACCTTTCCTCGGACGTAATTGTTACAGATGGCTTAGTCATATTTCAAAATGCAGTCTTCATTTTTAAGACCATAAGTCAAAATATTTTCCATATTATTTATTGTTCAGTTTTATATTAAGTTTAATTTCTATTATTTATTTATATTATCCTTACCTGGCTCGTAAAACCCATCATTTATTCATATATTTTAATGTCATTAAAATATTTTTTAAATTATTGTTTAATGAGTGTGTGAAAATTAAATATGTAGAAATTTTGGCAAAAAATCAATCAAGGATTGCACGCACACGTTAGACAACCCCTGGTATCAAGCACTTGACCACGAGCGCATTTTATAAATTTGAAACATGGCAGGTCAGGGCAATCTAAAAAATAAATCTTATATTAGATAGAGAAATCATTTGGGATATTTAATCATCAAATTCTTTTGACAATTCACAAGAAAAAAAATGCAGTCTTTAGGAGATTTTGCTAGCGTAATCTATATTGATGTCAGCGCCCAAAAACAATATTCCGCCGGTGGAATATTGCGTTTAGGCGCTGACATTGACATACCTCGAGGCAGCTTTCAGGGTACTTAAAAACCTTTTACAAGTTTTAAGAAACAATTATTTTAAATTTTCGGGCGTTCATTATATTAAACAAAAAATGAGAGACTTGTGAAGGGGACCCAACGTAAAAAACTGTACTTTTCTTGTGATTCAAATGCATTATGTTTAGAGCTGAGAAACGTTACACTTTTTTTTGCTAAATCCCTCTTTTTCATTTTTCAATAATACTTTGGACGAAGAGATACAAAATTTATGCAAAAAATATGATATGTATTATATCGCTAAAGCCCGAATTAAACTAAATGAGTGATTTGAATAATAAATGATTCGATATCAGTGAGTGCAAATATATTTTATTTAAGCAAAATCATTGAAATTTAGGAAAATAATGCAGTTTTATATCCTTATTTTAAAATTTGAAAAAAGTAAATGCTTTAGTTAATTTTTTATGTTTAATGAAGAGGTTACAGCTCAATATTTTTTTTTTGCTTTTTGCCAGTGAGGCAATGAGCTATTTTAATTTCAGTCTCCATTTGGTTCTATCTCTACACTTATTTCTATTTAGGTTGTGACATCTCATGCTAGCGTCTACTCTTTGAGACCTGGTGAGTTTAGGTCTGCCCCTTTTCTTGCCTTGTACTTCAATTGCATTTACCAGGTTGCTTAGATACCCGTCTTTTTGCCTCATAACGTGTCCAAACCATCGGAGTCTGTTGATTTCGGCTTTATTTCGTATGGGTGTTATGTGTAAACTTCCAAGTATATGATCGTTGCGGATCTTGTCTTTGCAAGTCACCTCGAGTAACATCCGCAGCATGCGCATTTCCATCGTATGTAGTATTCTTTCGTCGCTTTTCCTTAACGCTGTTGTTTCTTAGCCGTATGTTATTGCCAGTTGTACTATGCTTAAGTACCTTGCCCTTAACTTTTATTGGTATATTTTTGTCGAACAGGACACCTGTCAACGATCTCCATTTTAGCCACCCAACTTTGAGTTTGTTCCTAACTTCTTGCTCGACGTTGTCATCGGATTGTAGGTAAGCACCTAGGTAGGTTGCTGTTGGCTTTGATATGAGAGACCAGTCATCGTTAATTACCAGTTGTTCACCTTCTGAGTCTCCGAAAACTATCAATTCAGTTTTGTCTTTGTTAATTTTTAGGCCTAGTTCAATCGCTTTTATCCAATTATTCAGACTTTCACACATCTCCTGCTGGTTTTCAGCCATTAGTAGAATGCCGGTCAGCGTACAATATGTGCCACGTTGGATTTGTGGCAACGCTCTTTGAGATCACGTCAATCACCGCGATGAATAGTAGGGGACTTAGGGCCGAACCTTGGTGCACACTTTCATTAATTGTAAATCCTTTCGATGTTCCTGTCGAACTCCTTACATACGTCAAATTTCTTTCATACATACTCTGAACCAACTTGATATACATCTCAGGAACATTCTTTCTCCTCAAAGCCCACCATACTAATGATCTTGGAATTTTGTCATAGCTTTTTCCAAATCTACTAATGTGCAGTAGAGCTTTTTATTCTTTCTCGTGAAACGTTCTGCCATGTTGCGCACGGCATGAATTGTACAAAATAAAACTATTCTAAATTGTTTTAACTCGTATTTTCGTGTTGGCAGTCATGCACTTCTCTCCCATGAACAAAGAACCGAGCCCTACAGGGTTCACATCGGCCTGTTTTGCAAACGGCATCGGGGTGGGCCGGACAGATTGTGACTTGACATGGGTTAGCAAAGCAAAACACCTTGGGTTTATCGAGAGGGCATCCATCTATAAAAAGTAAGAGCACATAATTAGCAGTAACAAAAATTGATTAAAAAAAATACAATTTGCTTTGGGTAAATAATTAATTAGACCTTTTCCATTTTACGGAGTTTCTTGCGCCTTAGGCTAGTATCTTAAAATATATCCCGATATAAAGGTCAAATATTACCAAATTGACTAAGTTGGAACGTTGAGATTACCTAAAAAAGTTCTAAAACAAATTTTCTGCATATTTGTACCACTTTTTATTCGTATCTTTTATCTTAATTAATGAAAAATAGAATTTTTAGGCTTTTCTATTAAGGTGTACAGAATGTTTAGCACCTGGGCCTACAAACGACAAGAAACATTCGTTTTGAAATAAAATTTTTATTGATTTTTCCATCGAACAGGAAATTTTATATTGACTAATTTTTCCAATATTTTTCGATTTAAATGTCTGTATGTATAACATTATTCAAGATTTTTTAGTGCTTGCTGATAACTCACTTAAAGTTTTTGATTAGAAAACAAGATTTGTTATCTTGTTATGGAAGTCTCTTTTAAAATCGATCAATCCATATTATCATTGTTTTTTAGACCCGACCCAAGACTATTGAATTCTAACCTTCAGAGAGCTTTGTATCATTACATCAAAATTTTTTTTTACAAAATTTTTATATTTACAATTACAAAATTGGAGCCAGTGTGAACAGGCCCTTTTAATGGATAATTATTCTGAGGGAGAATTGATGATGATAAAAACAATTTAATACCACAACTAACTCGCTTTCCCTTGAAGAACCAATCCCGGTTGCAACCTCCGCAAAAATTTGGAATGCACGACGCCCTTGGAAACTTTTCACAAGTCGCATTATCACAGGGGTCGCGTTTACACTTAGACAAGAATTCGGGTGGACAAGCTGTGCATTTGAAAAAAAAATAATATGGCCCCAATATTATTGAACATAATCAGTTATATTTTTAGAAAGTTTTATTAAATATTCAGGCGAATAACACTAATATTTTGTAAATTTCATAGATAAGTTTATTGTAATTTCTAACGAAATACTGTTACTTATTATACATCACTAAGAACTCCATAATTTTTCAGATTTTTATATATTTCTCTTAAGCCAACAGTTTTACAAAGATTTGAAATTTTTTAAACAAACACTATAAATAATTGTTTAGCAAATCAATTTGCTTAGAATAAATTGTTGTAAATAATTTTTTCTGTTGGTGGCACTTCAAGTTCACTCCGAAATATAATATAAATAAAATGAATGAATATAAAGTAATAATTAAAGGTCCAACGGGTCGGTTTAATCTTTGTGGCTTCAGCGGGAAAAACTCCTTTTTTCGGCGGATAATAATTATAATAGCTGCTGACGGCGTCTGGAACGAATAGGGCCACGGTACACAAAAAACACAGGAATTTATTGTCAATCGCCATTTGTTGGGGAGAAAATTTTTTTTTAAATATTTTGGAGGTCTTTGCGATTAGACAAATTGTTTTAAAACAAAAATAAAAAAAAAATGATTTTTTTTACCGACTATAGATAGGTGTTTCTCAATATTTTATATGGTTTGTCGAAACGGATGTTTGAAATAACGTAATACATATTGTGTGTGCTATAAAAGTTGGATGAGTATTTTGATACAAACAGATAAGAAAACCTAAGTATTAACCGACTGTTAAGAAAGAAGTGAGATGAGATGAAAGGCTTAAGGCTACGACATTTATAGCTATCAAGAATAATTGGTGTCAAGTATTTTTGCTTTTAAATACTTTTTTTTTAAATTTCATATCTAAGGTCATATCACCTTGAGCAAGTTTAAATTTTGCTGTGCTGCAACCTTCAAGTTACAAGCAACGTTGAGGATGGTCTGTAGTTGAATAAGGGACCTTCAACGAATTCCAAAGCCGACTTCCGTATTTTTAAGGACCTGCGGTTACCGGCGGATGTTTGATCTCATGTTGCATTGCAGGGCCTGCTGAAGATTTAAAATAGGCAAAGCCCTAACGTAAACCTTCCCCTTATGGAGACGGCGGTATGAAGAAACATTTAAAAGTCAAGTATTTACAGACCTAGAATTGTTTAGATACTATAATTCAAAAAAAAAAGTGTAAGTAAATTTTTCCAAAAAAAAAGATTAATTTAAACCGTTTTTTGGCAAATTAAGGGGGAAGGGTGGGAGTTGCGGGGGTCCTTTATAGGATTAGGATTTATTCTTGCATATAAACAACTTTTGTTATTTTTACATTAGTTTAAATTTATATTTTTGGAGAATTTTTTAGTAATTTTTATTAAATCATTTTTAACTTATAAGTTATTCAAGATTAGTTTTGTCATTGTGTGAAATATTTATATGTTTTTCGAGAAAAAGTTAATTAAACGCCAAAGGATGTCAATCGTTGAGCATGTTATTATTTCACATAAAACGTTATTTTGTGACAAATGGAGTTAAATGGGCCTGGTGTGGTAATAATTACTCAGTTGTAGAATATATAGACCATTAAAACAAAACTATATATTATTGGGAAAAGATGACAACAAAGAAAACCTTTAAAATTAAAAAAAAAATCTTCATTACACAGGCCAATGAATAATTATGTCAGAAACGTAAATTTTATGAATACGTATAGGAATTTGCCAGACTCCTGGCCGTTATTAAACACTGGGAGATTGCCGAATAACGGGGTCCTTAGGGGGAAGATATTAAAATACTCCATTGAGGTCATCCGAGGGCCAAAGAAGGGAATTATAATTAATAGGGCGAGAAGCATTAGGATAATAGGGTGAGATGCCTTATGAATTTCGATTTAAATATATTATAAATTCTTGTAGATATTTGAACAATTTATTATTTATTTCATTATAACAATCTTGATAACAAATTCCTCGTGATTTCAGCCAACACAAAACAAAATCCTTTTCTTTTTTAACCACAAAAAACACTACTACTATAAAAACTACTAAAAAATAATAATAATTCATTTCTTTTATTTTTCTTAGGTTCTTCATGCGCGTGGCTTCTCCTGTGCGTTGCCACGCGCACGACACCTCACAAATGACAAGCTGGTGGCCGTTGTCAAAAAACTGGGTGATTGCCGAATAACGGGGTCCTGAGGTGGGAGATACTAAAATACTCCATTGAGGTCATCCAAGGGCCAAATAAGGGGATTATAATTAATAGGGCGAGATGCATTAAAAATTTCGACTTAAATAGTATATAAATTTTTGTAAATATTTGATCCAAATTATTTATTATTCCTTTCATTAAAACAAAGTTAATAAAAAATCTTCCTCATGATTTCAGCCAACACAAAACAAAATCCTTTTCTTTTTTAACTACAAAAAACACTACTACTAAAAAAACTACTAAAAAATAATAATTTATTTCTTTTATTTTTCTTAAGTTTCTCGTGCGCATGGCTTCTCTTGTGCGTTGCCACGCGCACGACACCTCACCGCTTAAAAAAAGGTAAAATGTAAACCAGCCTTAAACAAGACTAGTTGCAATACCTATTCCATTAATTAAAACACTAAGAAATATGGTGAGTGCTGGTATGAAATCACATTACAAAACATTGGGTTTACATCAATAATATATACAGATCAAATGGCGTAATGTGTTACATAATATTACATCATACATATTTCAAATTAAAATAATTATTTGAAAAGCATATCTTTATTTTTTAATTATCAAAATTTTTCTTTATCAGGGTCTCCTACACAGCCAAAAAAATATATAATAAGCCCATTTTTATCAGCCCAAATATTTTATTTATCAGCCCAAATAAATAAAAAAAACAACAGGGATCATTTCTTATGTCCCATTTCAAAAACCCGGGCATTTTGCCCAGCCAGAGGTCTTTTTAGCCTCTCAAAATAAACCAAAAACAGAAATCAATTATGGAATTATTTCACCCAACCAGAGATCTTTTAGCTCTCAAAATAAACAAAAAATAATAATAATCACTTATGGGCTTTTAATATATATCTATATCCAATAGAGGGCTAACACAAAAACATACTCTTCACTTCTTAATAGACCCAAACTAACTTAGAAATTGGTTGCGTTTGTACCCAAACAAGCAAAATGCCACCTCCTCGCTTCTTTACAAAGACCCAAATTAAACCCTTCCATAATAAAATTTAGATGCAATGGCGAATTAAAAAAAAATTAAAATGTTTATAGATAAAATTCCGGGACCTCGCATAGTTTATAAAATAACCTAATTCTTAATAATGATGCATTCATTTCTCGTGCAGTTGTCCAATTCGCTCAATTATCTTTCACTCCCCCGCATGTAGAGTTGTTATTATTTATTATTGCTCGCACCAAGTAGATCCCTGTATGTTGTTGACTAATTGATTACACACTCAACACAAAGAAACAAAGAATAAACATCAAGGATTATAAAATAAAATGGCGGATCATTATGCTTTACAATAAGCTTACCTGTAGTTACAAGAATAATAGTTATTTTTAGAATATTGCTTTTACAAATTCGCAAGATGAAATACAAATGAGATGGTTATTATGCGCCATTGAGGTAACTTGGCGTATAAAGGGGCACTTATTATTAGATATCTTGTCATTGACAAAATGCGCGCCATAGGGGAAATTTTTTATTATTATTAGAATAATGTCGCCGCACCATAGATGAAAAGTTATTATTACTAGTATACTGTCCACGATCTTGTCGCCGATCCTGACGACTGCGCCAAATGTCAGACTCGTGGCCGTTATCAAACACTGGGAGTATGCCGAATAATGGGGTCCTGAGGGGGAAGATACTAAAATACTCTATTGAGGTCATCCGAGGGCCAAAGAAGGAAATTATAATTAATAGGGCGAGAAGCATTAGGATAATAGTGAGATGCCTTAGTATCGACTTAAATAGGATATAAATTCTTGTAGATATTTGATCCAACAATTTATTATTCATTTCATTAAAACAATGTTAATAACAATACTTCCTCATGATTTCAGCCAACACAAAACAAAATCCTTTTCTTTTTTAACCATAAAAAACACTACTACTAAAAAAACTACCAAAAAATAATAATAATTATCTTTCTTTGATTTTTTTAGGTTCCTTGTACGCGTGGCTTCTCTTGTGCGTTGCCACGCGCACGACAGATTGCATCCCCATAATGGCCTAATCTAAGTATTCCGTTTTTCTTAGTTTTTCCGTCATTGGCTCTTTAGATCCGTCTGTAACAAAAAATGGCCTATTTAACCAAATTGACAGATCTAAACATACCTTATAAGGAAAAATTTTAAAAATCTTTTTTTGCATAAAAAATGTCTTGTAACTTATATTTCTAGTCACAACTAATTGAAAAAAATTACTTATTAATATGTCAAGCTCTTAAATCGGCATTTAGATAATACAAAATAATGCGCGTCCAAATTAAAATACGACACGATATATTATCAGTTTTTAATAAAAATATTATTTGTAATTCAAATTTAACACTTTAACTATTGTGAATATGCCTATATCTAATTTAAATTAATTTTTTAATCTTTTTTGGTTTTTTACCCTTCTTTTTATAGATTTTTAATGTTTATAACCGACTAACTAAGTTTGATTAGGAAAAACGGTAAACGGATTAAAAAACCCTTAGTTGGAGGGTTTGAACTCTGCATACCTTTCAAAAAATTAACCTGTGTTTTTCGAAAATATACGCTAAAATTGTGTTTTAAAGTCAAGAAACTTAATTTTTTTATATTTTCTGTAATATTAATCAATTATTTGGAGTTTGGCCAACTATTAAATAACAAGTTGTTACCACATGAAATCTAGATATGCTTAAAAAAAAGGTGCCAACTAAGGTAAGGAATAATTACAACCAGAAGTTTACATATAATTAAGTAGGCTTTAATATAATTTTACATGCCGCTGGCAATGAATCATATGGTATTTTTTTCATTTTATGATATGCAGCAAAAAAAGCTCACACATTATTTGTAATAATCTTTGTTTTTTTTAATTTTCTTATGCTAAAATACTTTTTTAAACTTTATGATAAATAGTCAATTACAAAATTTTTTTATACACTTTAAAAACTTTTTTTTTAATTTAAATTTGGACATAATTTGTAAAAGCAGGTTAATCAGAAATTTAACACAGCCCTATGTTTTTAATATCGTATAAAAGTTCAACCATCCATTCATTACACTGGACAAAAAAAACAACATAGATTTTTTGAGGGTTTTGTAGAGAATTTTCTTGCGCGATCCCGGGTTTTGTTTTTTTTCTAAGGCCTCCAATTTTTTTTAAACCGCGTCCATAGTTCAGAAAAAATTTAAATAATTTTTTTAACTATTAATTCTACAAAAAATCTATTGGCATATTCAGATTCCTTATAAAAAAACATATCTAAAAAAGGTTATTACATATATTTTTAGAAATTTACTTAAGTTTTTTAGGATCAGAGTACGGAGTTTATGATAAAAACCACTAATTTTACAAAAATATAAAAAAAATTAAATATTTAAAAAAAAATTTAAACCCCTTATGTTGATAATAATGTTTTCGTTATCTAAATATATTTTTAAACTTTTGTTACTACCCATAGGTTTTATGATATAGAAGCCCAAAATACCCCCAAAATTAAAAAATCTCAACTTTGACACCGAATAACTAAAAAACTGGGGCCTTAGCTAAAATTCTGATTTCATATTCGTGATCAGCGCCAAAAACTTGACCAAAAACTATAATTGCCATAAATGTTGTTTAGAGTTGTCCAAATTTTGTTGTCCAGTAATCCAAGTCGGACTTATATATGTATATATAAAATTATTGGCACATGAAGTTCAAACTTCAAATTAGATATTATACTTTCTCCCCTGTTTTTTTTTTAAAAAATAAATTTTGATTTATTATTTCTTTTGCCTATTTGATTTATGACTCAAATGCGTTTTAAAATGATAAGCACCTTGTATTAATTTTGGCTGACGTTAAATAATTTTTTTGAATTAATTATTGTCTTTCGGTACATCGAATAAAAACAAAATGATAAATATTAAAACAACTGAAACAAACATCCATTAATATTTTTTGTGACCATTTTTTATAACCTTGATAATTAGAAGATTTTTGATTTGTCAACCTTCCTAGATTTTTAGTTGTGTGGCTATTTATCAATGAATATAATACTGACCAATATAATTTTCTATTCCACGGGGTTGTTAATAATCACATATCATCCAACCTGCTCCGTCTTACCCCCAGGTAAGTTATTTTAAAGCAACACTTGCGGATTATTAGCTCATTGAATCGTATACTTTGTATTCTCCTTTTATTTTTAGAAATAAAGGAGATATGAAGTATTTGATTGTTCGTATAAAGGCAATCATTTTTTTATTCGCCCCTAAATTGTGTCCAAACTTATCTCAGGTGTACCAAGAGTTAGACGACTGGATTGTCACCGTGGTAGGGCTAGGGAAATGTTTCATTAAACGATTTTCACTTTTATGAATTTCGTGACTAAGATAGGTTGAGATTACTATTTTGAGGCGCTTGTTAAATCAGAAGCTTGTTGACACCAGGGCTGGGAAAAAAAACTAAATTGGCTTTTTTTAACAAGTTTTTGGGTTTTTTTTTCCAAATGCCCACAAACTCGTGGGCAGGCAAAAGAAAAGCCCCTTTTCTTGCTTAAAGAAAAGGGGCATGTTTTAAAAAAGCCCCTTTTCTTTAAAAAAAAACTCCTAGGAGCTTTAAGAAAGAATAACCCACCCATCAAAATTTTTTGAAATTATTATAGAAAACATAAAATGGGTTTTTTGGGGCTCTTTTTAAGAGCCACTTTTTGTGGGTTTTTTTTGCCCCTTTTCTTTGTAAGGGCTTTTTTTGAATTCTTATTTTGGCCCTTTATTTTTGCCCCCCTTTCTTTTTTATGTTTTAGGGGAAAAAATGAGCCAAAATTTTTTGGCTCATTGTTTTCCCAGCCCTGGTTGACACCTCTTTTATTTTATTATCCTATACATTAATGTACCGAGGCTGGAGGAAGGTAAACCTGGTACGCTCCTTTTACAAAATTATTAATATATGAGATTATTCAAAAATTCAATAAAAAATTTGGCCTGTATGGGAATATCACGACCCTCAAAAAGTATCCACATCTATCCTTTTCCACGATGAATCTGTTTTTTGAAAAAAAATTATATTTACAAATGGAGATGGATTCATGATTATAATTATATATCGCCATATTATGCCAGTTGGATGAGTGTTGGCATAATATAAAACTCAGAAAAATGTAAATCAATGCAAGGAAAATGCGCAAGCTACAAATGTGATGTTTTCATATAAAAAAGATGATTGTAATTACATAATTCTCATAACAAAATTAAGCATGATTTATTCTAAACTATTAACTTTCTTTATTAATCTTTATCGTATTTTTCTCCGATATAAAAATGTTATATTAAAATGCACTTCAAAATATATTATAAGCAAAAATAAAAAACCCCTTGTGTTTGACTGCTAGAAAATATGTAAAACATTCCTAATACCTTAAATTAAATTAATTTAGTAAATTGAATTCCGACAAATTGTTGTTTTTCAGTCTATTTATAGGTATAATATTTCATAAAAAATTCAAAGTTTAAGTATTTTACTAATAAAAATTATATATTTTTTTCTAGTTTGCTATTTACATGGTCTGAAAACATTTTTTTTTTGATAAACATGACCGTTTAAAGGATAAAAAAAGGTTCCAGTTATAAAATCCATAAAAAACGAAAATCTATAAAATATCTCAACATCTTGGTATAGTTTATAGGTTAGGTTAAAGTGATTAGTGTTAGTTTAGCGTTTGATTGAGGTAAAATTACTATTAGGTAGGGTTTTAAATACGTTTAATTAAGGTTAGGGTAAGTTGGGCATAACGGTAACGTTAAACAAGTTTAGGGTTCATGAATGATCATAATACCCAGGCTAATTTTTGATTGGTTGATCAATACTTTTTTTCTTACTTTTTTTGGTGTCATTTTTTGGTGCCATCGAGAAAAGTAATGAAAAATGAAAAATGGTAAAGAATAACAGAGAGACAAATATAAATAATTCATTTACAAGTATATTTGTGATTGTGAGATATAAGTAGTTAAAAACCTAAAAAGCTAATTTAAGCAAAGTATGCCTTGATTTTGTTTAGATGACACTATTTTAATTATGGATGCGACTATTACCGATTCAGCGGAATGCAAATGCCAGAAAACAGGGGCCAAAGTAATCTTATTTATTCGTCAATTGTTGATTATTACAAATTAAAAGTAACATTAAAGAAGCGAAGTCTAAAACATAGCGAAATAATTTACATTTTAGCCTTATCTCAAAACTTTCCTTTATATCTAAATATCATATGTGTATAGATGATGAAAATTGCGATCGCATAAACACTTAAAAAGAAAATTAATAAATAAAATCTATTTTTTTATATTAATATCAATGTAACTACTATTCTATATTTAAAAATCAATAAGATACGACATGGTAATTTATGGATTTAAAAAAATTTTACTTTAAATTTAACAATTTAACTGTTAATACTATACAATATTTTTGATAAATCCTCTTCAATTCTTCTATTTGGTATTGCTTATTAGTGTTTATAGCTGGCTCGTAAAGTTAAATTAAAAAAAATGGTGTAAAAATATTAAGTTGACAGATATGTCCAAATTAGCTCACATAACTCAAAATTTTATCTACTACTCAAGACGACATATAACACAGGTCAACAAATTTTTGAATGTTATGAGTAAATAACAGAGTTCAAACCTGCCATCTTAGGGAATGTCAAATCCGTTTACCGTTTTTCCTAATTCAGTTATAAACATTGAAATTAAAAAAAAAGGTCAAAAAACCAAAAAAAAAATTTCAAAAACAAAAATAAATTGAAATTTTATTCCTGCATATTCACAATAGTTAAGTTAAATTCAAACTTCAAATAATATTTTTATAAGAAACCGATAATATATCGTGTCCTATTTAACGTTTGGACGCGAAATGTTTTGTAATTCAAATGCCAATCTAAGAGCTTGATAAATTAATAAAATTTATTTTTTATTATTTGTGATTAAAAATATAAGTTACAAGGGATTTTTATAGGCAAAAAAGATTTTTAAATTTTCTTTCTAGGGTATATTTAGATCTGTGAATTTGGTCAAGAGAGTTTTTCGTTATAGACGGATCTAAAGAGCCAAAGACGGAAGAAACTAAGATAAACGAAAATTATATATGAGATTTTAGGCCATCATGGGGATGATGTTTTCAATTCACGTTTTTGACATTGACATTTATTGATCTGTGTTAGCTAAGTAATTATTCGGAGTGTTTCCCTCCTAAAACATTATTTTCACATTACCGATTTTATTTGTTTTCTTAAACAATTATCTAATATTTAACCGATCTCAAAAAAAATTTTTAAGTGGTTATAAGCTAAAAAAAATTCCGATACTCATATTGTTTCTTAAATTAATTATTTGTTTAATTGCAAATATTTTTCACAAACTAATCTATATATAAGTATCTAGCGAGATATGCATTGTCGCTCCCCTACCAAACTTCGCTAGGATTAATAGCTTCTGCCGATACACCAGTCTTGCTATACCGTCTGTCGTGGCCCATGAATTTAACTCGTTGGGATCAGATTGTGGATGGGATGAAATGCACAGGTATGTACAGTTATTGGATAATTGAGGTGGCGGGATATAAGGTTAATCTTTCACAGCTCCTTCCCCTCCCAGATTTTTAATAGAACATTAAAAAAATGACACAAATATAGCCCTGATACCCCATTCAATTACCCAAATTATACTCAACCGCTATTATATTCCTCCCCTTCCACATTTTAAAGAAATTAGAGGTATATGCGGACACTGATTATATTTTTTCACATAGTATATTTTTTTGGCCACGTTGAATTTTGTTATATTAAGATATAACATATTAAAAATATATTACAATGATTTTCTTTTTTTTTGTTATTAAATAGTTAACTTCGTAAGATTTAAGCCAGTAATTCCCGGCATTTTGTTCAAAATATAAACAACTTTTTTTAATTTTTACGCGTTACGAATTTTATTTAAATCAGGTCTGGCAAAAAAGGTTAGCCTTTAAAGAGAAGGAGAGTTTTTTAAGAGCTGACAACCGTGAATTTAATAAAGACATAAAAGAATTTATCTCCACGATGGCCTTATTATTTTCTTTTTCTTAGTTTCTTCGCTTCAGCTCCTTACCATCCATATACAAAATGGCTTTTTTTGACCAAATTAACAAATCGAGAATACCTTACTTTCAAAAAAAAAATTTTTTTATAACTCATATTTATCATCTCAAATGAGAAAGTACTGTAGTATATCAAGCTCTTACATCAACACAAATAATACAAAATGTTTCTCGTCCAACTTAAATACGACACGGTATAATATCGATTTTTAATAAAAGTTTTATTTAAAGTTTTAATTCAACAGTTTAGCTGTTGATAGGAAAAAAAATTTCAATTTATTTTTGTTTTTTGATCTTTTGTTTTTTACTTTTTTCTAAAATTTTCGATGTTTGTAGACTAACTAGATTTGATTAGAAAAAACAGTAAACGGATTTGAAAATCGCTAAGATGTTAGATTTAATCTCCATAGGTAGCTTATAAACCTTATATATTTGTCTGTCTTATAAGGCCAAAAGAAAAAGTTTAAATGTTTTGTGTGCTCATTTAAAAAAGCCTTATTTTCTTAATACAAAATATGCTTTTAAAGGACCTTGTAGGCTTTATATATACACTAAAATCATTTTTTGCTTTAAAAATTAAAAAGAAATTGAGTGGTTTAGCTTTCTTAAAAATAATTTTAAATTGAAAGATAATCTACATATTTTAAGTATCTGTTTATTATAGATTTTTCATATCTTTTATAATTTGAAATTTTCCAGCTCTGTTTAAAAAAAGGATATTTTTTCTTTTAATCTAAAAATTTTTTTCTAATTTGCAAAACTTTTATTTTTATAACTCTAAGGGCTTTATTTTTTTTGGCCTGAGAAAAAACCTCACTTTTCCCATTATTCTAGGTCTGACATATATAAATGTAAAATTTTTTTGCGGAACAAATTTCTGGAAGAATCCTCAATTAAGCATTTCTATACCATGAAGCTCAAGCATTATCTAGATTTTATTTTTTTATTTAATAGCTCTTTTAGTTTTCAAGCTGATATAAATAAACGAATGCAAATCCGATTTATCTTTTTAAATGAGAACAACAAAATTCGAAAAAGTTACAAATATTATACAACAGTTGTAATGGCAAGTTATAAAAGCTTAAAATCTTCTTAATTTTTTGCATTATTTGTAGGAAATAGGCAGTTTACAGCAAAGAATCTCGCAAATATATTTCCTTAATAAGAAATTAACATTTAGAAAAAATTTTATCTAGTAATTGCAACGACAAAAATTTTAATAGGTGGCACACCCCGATTGGATAGAGCCCTTGATTTGGCAAACCGGATGTATACGAAAGCTGGCATACCGAATTCGCGCAAAACACTGGGGATTGTACTTTCCAAAAATCCGACTGTATCGTATACTAATGCGCTTACATCAATTGATATGTTAAGTAATTAATTTAGTTTAATTAATATATTTAAGCCATTCCCTCACCTCCCGTCCTTTCCATAATTTGGCGAAATTCGTCGGCTTGGTATTTTTTATATAAAAAAATTCAAACAATATGCTACAATACCTAGAAAAGCAATATATAATTAGTTAGTTGGTTTTTTGTATGAAATTGAAAAAAAAAGAATTTGTTAGGATTCCAATATGCTGGTCAACCCAGAAAATTGAGAATGTAAGGCTATTTTTAATAATCATAAAAAAACTAACTAATCCCTAACTATAACACATCTACAATTTTTTGAGAGTTATGAGTTTACTACAGAGAATACACCTGCCATCGTAGGGAATATCAAATTCATTTACTGTTTTTCCTAATCAAACTTTAGTCAGTTATAAACATTGAACATTTTAGAAAAGGTTAAAAACCCAAAAAAGATTCAAAAACTAAAATAAATTAAAATTTTGATTTTGCATATTCACAAAAATTAAACTGTTAAATGTAAACTTCTAATAATATTTTCATTAAAAACCGATAATGTATCGTGTCGTATTTAAGTTTGGACGCGAAATATTTTGTATTATTAAAACGCCGATGTAAGAGCTCGATATATTAATAAAAAAAAATTTCCATTATTTGTATATAAATATATAAGTTACAAAGGATTTTATTATATTCAAAAAAGATTTTAAAATTTTTTCTTTTTAAGGTATATTTAGATCTGTATTTGGTCAAAAAAGGCCATTTTTCGTTGTGGGCGGATCTAAGGAGCCAAAGACGGAAGAAACTAAGAAAAGCAAAAAAACATATAGGAGATTGAGCCATCATGGGGATGCATATTTTTATATTTTCCAAAAATTCGCGTTTCTGACATAAATATTTGTTGACCTGTGTAATGTATTTTTCTTAGCAAACAAAGCCTAGCCCAAGCTTTGTAAGGCTGCCAGGCTATAAGGTAAGGAATTAAATAATAGAAAAATTCTAGTCGAATAGAAAAGCTGACATGCTTTTTCTAAAAATTTTTTTATAATCGTAATATTTTAAAGATTATCGTACTTTTGTTTAAAAAGGAAATACACCGTCTTTCAGAAAAACTGAAGTGGAGGGAAGAATGGAGGGAAAGAGTAAATTGAATTGAATTTTCGTTATAATTGTAGTTAGGGGCGAATAGCCTGCAGTCAACCTGCTAAAAAACTTCAAATTACAGAAACGGGAATTTTTAAATTACATTTAACAGCCTATTATTATCATTTTTTATATATATTTAACGCCTAAATATATATTCGCCAATCTAAAATGTATTTGGTAGATGTCAACGTAGTAGCGGGAATACTTCTATCCTCAAGTCTAACGGTTGCAAATGTAGCTCCTTTGGCCGTAGACAACCCCATTTTGACCGGAACCTCTTATTGTGCATCATTGAATGTTGTCAAAGCCGCTTTTCCACTATAACTCGTTTTTTAAACTTATTTTATGATACTTAATTCTATTCGCTTATTTAATCTCATTATTACACAGGTCAACAATAATAAATGGCACGACAAAACATAAAAGAATTTATCCCCATGATGGCCTTGTCTCATATATATATATATATATATATATATATATATATATATATATATATATATATATATATATATATATATATATATATATATATATATATATATATATATATATATATATATATATATTAGTTTCTTTTTTCCTGGCTCCTTACACCCGTTCATATCAAAAAAATGGCTTTTGACCAAATTGACAGATTGAAAATACCCTAAAAAAGAAATTTAAGCATCTTTTTTTCATATAAAAAACCCTTGTATTTTATATTCATTAAAATAATGAGAAATAAAATTTTTTGTATCAAGCTTTTAAACCAGCATTTAGATAGTACAAAATATTTCGCGTCCGTACTTAAATACGACAAGATTTATCGTCTATATAAAAGTTTTATTTGAAGTTTGCATTTAACAGTTTAGCTGTTGTAAATATGCAACAAAAATTTTTCAATTTATTTTTTATTTAATCTTTTTGTTCTTTGGCATTTTTTTTCAAATTTAATAGCTGACTAACTAAGTTTTATTTGAAAAAACGGTAAACGGATCAAAAATCCCTAAGATGGCAGGTTTGATTTCCGTTGTTAGCTCATAATTCAATTTTGTTGACCTGTGTTATAATAACAACCGAAATATGCAAAAAAAAAATTGGTAACGAACGCACTCAGAGTTCATTAAGTTTTTTTAAAAAAATATTAATTTGACATACAAAAAGTTAAAATTCTTAATTGCAATATTGTCATTAAGAAAATATATCAAATTATAAATTTTTTAAAAAAATTGATGAACTTTGATTGCCTTAAAAAAATAAAAATTACATGACATTCTTTTTTATAGTTTCCCCTCTCACATTGTAAATAAAAGGATCCAGCATGTTACAGTATTACATTACATCAGCCTTTTTTTGTAATTTTTAAATTAAATATAATTTTATAACATGTAGAAACTAGTGTTTTTAACTGGAGGAAATAATCCACAATAAATTGCCTATAAACAAAGTATTACATTAAAATAAAAATCTTTTCCCAACTTGTATAATTAACCCAAGCTTCCCTCTGTTTTCATTTAATTTTTAATTATATAATTGGATCAGATGTGGTCTCAGTGATAAACATCCCATAATACGCTTAAGGTTAGGGGTCGAATCCTAGCAGAGGCGCCTTTTTTCGTGAGAAAACACATGTTCAACCTTGAAGCTGCCTGCTATGGATTACTGGCTAAACTCATTTTTTTATTTTTCGATATTAAAAAAAAATAAAAGGATTTAGTTTTTTTGTATTAGGGTTTTTTGCTTTTCATGTCTATTTATAGTTGATTTTTTTAATCTGTCATAAAAATTTTTGAAAAACAAAATAGCTTAGTCAAAAAATGAGCTTTTTCCCACTTTGTAATGAATGTCCCACCGAGGCAACTGTTCCTAAACGATGTGCCTAAAGTGATAGCCATGCTTAATAAGTCACCGGCATGCAGAGCTGGGAAAATACCCATTTTTCGACTAAACTCAAAATTTTGTTTTTTTAAAATTTTATGACAGATTAAAAAAATCAATTATTATTTAATACAAAATATAATCAGAACTTCTTAAATTTTATAAATATTATCTTGATTAAAGCTAAAACCTTTTATTTTTTCTAAATTTTGAAAAATAAAAAAATGAGTTTGACCCAAAAATGGGCATTTTTCCAGCTCTGCCGGCATGTGAGTAAAGCCTAATTCTTGTCGGAAATATCAATTGCTTTGCTCGAGTTAAAAATTAAATCTTTAAACAGATGGCGCCCCTAATTTAGAGGAAGAGGGGGGGGGGGGGGGCTAATCGTATATTATCAAATTGATATTATATCCATTTTTTAGTGTGATTTTATGTATAATGCAGCAAATTGTTAAATTTGTTTCAGCTATTTCATAAATTTCATTTTTTTATCAATCATTTAGAATGAATTTTTGAAATAGTCATTATTACTATTGGACTCTTAAATAAAAGCCTTGTCAAATATTATTTATTAGCATTTTTGATGCTCTAAATAAATTTTTTATACGTGTTTAGAAAAAAAAATAAAAAAAGTTTTAAACAGTTGGCATAATTTTTATCAAAAAATCTAATTAAATGCATAATAAAATATTTTATTAACTATATTGCATTGGCTGTGACCAGAGCTGTGAAAAAGCTCATTTTTGGGCAGAACTCCTTTTCCATTTTTCGGATCTAAAAAATTGTTGCTTTAGTTAAAAAACATTTAAAAGAATAAATATTTTACGCTTATATCTTGTATCTATTCACAGATTTTATTTATACCTGTCAATGTCATAAAATTTCTAAAAAATTTGATTCAAAAATGGGGTTTTACCCTTCGGCTGTGGCTAGAAAAAAAATATTAGATCGATGTCTTGACAGTAAAATGACCGGGGTTTCTAGAAAATGCAAAATTTTATAATATTTATAGTTGGGGGGGCATTGTAAAAAAGGCATATTTTCAATTCAAATTCTTTATTAAAATATTGAAGTAAAAACAGAAAAGGAATTAAATATGGCATATTACAGAGGTGGCCTTTGTAGAAATCTCATCAAACATTTACGGCAAAAAGTACAAGAGCTAATTCTAAAACCTTTAATTCATTAAGGCCTATATCATAACTTGCATATTGGTGCAAAGTGTCTTTAAATGTTAAATACTTTAAATTATATTAGATGCGTTAAGTTTTATATATATCTTAATGGAAATAGTTTTATGTGGAAATGTGATTGGTAAAATCTTTTAAATTTCAGGTAGGAATATTACACAGGTCAATATCAATGTCAGATAAGTGAATTTTATGAAAAGATATAAGAATGCATCTCTGATAGCCATATCCTTTATACATATTCTATTTTTATTAGTTCCTTCTCCCTTCGGCTCTTCAAATCCGTCCATAATAAAAAATGGCCCCTTCTAACAAAATTGACGATCTAACTATATCCTAAACAGAAAAAATTTAAAAACCCTTTATTTTATTTAAATATTCCTCGTAACTTATATTTAAAATCACAAATGACCAGAAATAAATTTTATCAATACATTAAGCTCCTACATAAGCCTTTAAATAATACACAATCTTTTGCGTCCAAAATAGGACACGTTATATTAACGATTTTTACTAAAAATATTATTTGAAGTAAATTTAATAGTTTAGCTGTGGTGAATATGCAAAAAAAGTATTATTTATTTTTGTTTGTATATCTATTTTTTTTGACAAGACTAACTAAGTGTTAGAATAAACGGTAAACAGATTTGTATCCCTAAAATGGTAGGTTTTCTCTCTGTCGTTAGCTCATAGCTCTCAAAATTTGTTGAACCGTTTTAAATTTATTTGTTTTGGAATTTTATAAGTTTTATAGAATAGTTTGTTTTAGATATGAAATATATATAAAAATCCCATGTCTTCTATGTAAAAAATAAGAAAACTGAACAAAAAAATTTGCAACAAAAAAAAAATTTAAGATATTTTATGGAATACTAATATCCGGTTCTAAACTTTTAAAAATTATTTTGAAAGAACATTTTGTTGTAAATGGTGCACAAGATAGAAGAGTGTTTATAAATATATTGCGTGTACTGTTAATAAAAAACAATGAGAGTTTGAAATTTTCAAATAAGATATATTCTTGTGATGTAATATTTTATATCTAATGATATCTATTAACTTATCTTCAATAAAACATATTTGTAAAAAAAGGGGGTGGCGATAAAAGAGAAAATGTAATTTTTACATTGTTTGTTTACTTTTAGCAATCGCATGAGTTGTGGGCCCCACAAAAAAGACCTTTTCTTGAATAAATTTTTTTTGTGGCTTTTAGAAAAAAAAACTCGCCAGACATAAAATTCATTTAACCCGCGATTAGCACTGTGGGGTCCTTACGGACCCCAGCACTTTATATATTTTAAAAATCTTCAATGGCAATTTTTTGACTTTTTTCCTAAATGTACAATAAACAAAACTACGAAAATTTGGTTTAAGTCTAATATCATAATTTGTTTAGAATTTAGAAAATAAATTGGGTGTATAAACCCCACAGTAAATTTTGAAGTCAATAACCATTTGTCTCAATAAAAATTCAAAATTAAATATTTAAACCTCATTTTTCATTAATTTTTAGATATTTTTATATATGAAGTGTATGAATTTGTAGTATATAACTAGCCCATGTGGCCCGGCTCCGCCCGGGCAACTTGACATTTTAATTAAACTAATTGGCTGTGTACACGACATTTTAAGTAAACTGATTGGCTGTGTACACGATCAGTGTTAAAAAAAATTAATAAAATTGAAAATTTAAATAAAAATTCATGAAAAAATATCAAATATTTAAAAAGCTTTTTTTAAAATATACATAAAAATTAAAAAAAATTTGTCTAAAAAATTTAATTCCAAAAAAATTGAAAATTTTTTCAAAGTAATTCATAAAAAAATAAAAAAAATTTTTAAAATTTAAAAAAAAATTCATAAGAAATGAAAAATTTTTTAAAAAAAATTAAATTTTAAATAAAATTGAAATTAATCAAATAAAATTGAAAAAATATCAAATATTTAAAAAGTTTTTTATAAAATATACTTAAAAATTAAAAAAAATTTTGTAAAATTAAATTCTAAATAAAATTAAATCTGACATAATCCAAATATGCCAAAAGCTTTAATAACTAATTATTCTAATCACAAATTCAAGTACTAATTCAGACTAAATCTATTTAATTCAATAAATTAAAATAGTAACATATAAATCCCTAAATAGAAACCTATTTGGTAGCAAATATCATCATATCAAAGATCTGAAGTTAAAAGAAAAGAATTATTCCTATATACTTTCCTATGAAAATTAAAGCAAATACAGCCCAAAAAAATCAGTATTAAATTCAAAAACTAACTCTGAATGACTTTCCGACAAATCAAGACTCAAAGATCCTAAAATTTATATTAAATGATTCAAGTTAATTGTTAAAAAACAAAAATCTAAACATACCTTCAAATGTACGGGGTCGACAGTTTGACCGATAAAGTTGTACGGCTTATAAGGGCACAAATCATATATTTAGGCATAACAAGATTAAGCCAATTCCGGGGCTCATCACATGCAGATCTTGCATCTAAGTAAATCACAGTTGTCTTAAGGTACAATTATTCAGTATAATAATATTTTAATAAACAAAGGGGGTCCGGGCCCGGACCACTTTGGTTAATATAATAAATTAATATAAACATTTCAAATAGAATATATATGTATTATAAATAAAATTTAACTTTCACGTATTGCCTGCTTATAGGTGTATTTTTGTACCTGAAAATATATGGCCCAATCAGCAAAACAAATAAAGTAGCTATGTCAATCACTTTATACCACGATAAAACTATCATTAAGGAATAGGATAAGACAAGTTTGGATCGTTTTGGCGACCTTCTTGTGTGTTAATTTAATTCGTACAAAGCAATATGATTTCCAGGGTTTGGCGCCCTAGGTCTTTTACACCGCTATAGCTGATTCAATTTGCATAAATTTTAAGGACCTAACTTGCTTACATATATTATGGATAAGGACGTTTAAAAAATATTTTTTAACTACTCTTTAAGACCGAAATTTCCAAAAGGTACATTTATGTACCTTTCGGTACCGGGCCGCTAACTCGGCACCTATGGGCTAAAAGAGTCTGAAATTTTGAGAAAAGGTAAAGGACTATACTATTATGATTCGATAAAAATTTAAGAGAAATCAGTAGTCAGAATTTTTGTCAAACCGATCCCGAGTGTAAAGTTCAAATTTTAATCCCCTGTTTAACCTTAAATATCTCGGTAACAGAAGCTGATAAAATCTCGAAACTTTCCAAAAAACGTGGGCAATATTATAATAATTAACCTAAAAAAATTTCAAAATAAAACCTTACCATCTAAAGCCCTGAGAGAATTTCGTCGTTTAAACAAAAAATAAAACTTCCTAGTGGATAAAAATACAAACTCGACATTCCTAGGCACCTTTTCGACAAACGATTTTTTTTTATCGCTACTGCTCGAAAAAACTTTTTAAAGTTCGGTTTTTCACACCCACCGGAAGTCTCGATCGCTTCCTAACTATCTTTCCGCACACCTTCTCAACCTACCCTACAAAACCACACCTCACACGTCGCTCAACTACAAACCATCTCCGAGATCTAGCGTAGCAAAGAAAAATCGAGTTTGAAATTTTTATAGTAGATAATGGTAGGAATTATTATTTTTCAGTAAAATGTCTAGTTTTTTAGCCAAAAATATATTTTATAATATTTTTTCCCCTGAATTTTATAAAATGTTCTACCCGAATAAACACGGTTTAATTAAAAACATTGATCTATTTAATTTCTTGATATGATTTATTTAATGGAATATGGAATGTAAAATTTTTATTTTTTATTTGTTCTACTTTGTGTCAAATAAAAAAGCACTATTCATTAATGATAACTTATATTAGTAATATAGAAAAAATCATAGTTCATAGCTCTTGAAATTATAGAGGCTTAATATTGTGTCCGTATATGGACCCCAGTACCATTCGCATTACGAAAATCTTACCCTAGCATTCGCATGCTAAAGGGTGAATACAGCAAAAAGGTTTAGCCGACCATTTTAGTCTGATTTTTAAACTTAGGCAATTGATCAAAATTGTATAAGTAATATTAAATTGCAATACAATTATAAAAAACAGTAATATGTATAAATACCTGATCGGGCTGATGGGACCTGATCTTCAAAGACAGCATCCATCAATATTATATGACACATATGGTCAAGCCTTAAATTAACTTTTTTAAACTGACCAAACCTATCAGCTTATTAAAATACAACATGAGCCAATTCTCCTTGTTCCCACACATAATAAAACATTTTCACAATATAAGATTTTTTTTATAAATATTAATATGATTACGATGCTTAAGATTATGGGTCTCTTAAATGTAGTCAAGATTTATTTCAAAATTTTTTAACATTATAGTATTTAAGTTATAAAATTTAGAATGGGAAAGTATTCTTAAGATGTTTTTAGTTTCTTTTTTTTTAAATATGTATTTTTTCCCAGATGGGCAGAAAATGAGCTAAAGTTTGGCACATTTTTTCTAGGTCTATACGATGATTTCGAAATATTAAAATATTCCTCTCCCAGATTGCTAATCGATATTACGAGGGAGGATAACAAAATTAATCACCCAAATTTTGTGTGTAATGTGTTGCAAATTTTACTTTTATGACCAAGATTTAATAACACTAATATTTTTGAAAGTTACGTTTGACACTTAAAATTTTCATTTTTAGTCTTTTTTATTCCAAATATAAATTTCCCAGAGTTTTTAGTTTTAAGGTACAAAATTCAGAATTTTACGCAAAAAGTTACACATAACGTAGAGACAAATTGTTTGTAATCATTGGCGTAGGAGAGGGGAGGGGGTTTTGAAAATGAACCCCGACCCCCTTCCCCCAAGTATGCCATATCCCCACCCAAATTGAAAATTTTTAGTGCATATCCTTCCCCCCAAACTAAATCCAAGGCTTCCACTTTCAAGGGTGTTATATTCCATTAATATTTGTTTATAACCATTTATTGTTAAATCTTCAAACCATTTCCATTACATCCAAATTGTAGCATTAATATAAAAGCATATTCCTTTAATATTTGTTGTGTACTTGAATATAACCATTTTTATTATATAAATTCATTACATAATTGTATCATTAATATAAAAATTTATTGCATATAATATATCAATAATATAATTTTCTTAATACCATATATGTTTGTTTATATAAACATTATTTATAAAAGTCCTTAATGATTACTCAAATTTTAAAAAGCAAAATTAATTAACAATCATAAGAATCAGTAGATTTCAAAATAAAACACTATGGCACGCCCTGTGCCCACACTATGCCGCCAAAGGCGGCAAAATTATTTTTTGAAACCCCCCCCCCCAAGCTTTTCAACTTGCTACGTTTGTTTGTAATAACTCTTTAGTATTTCGACCGAGAAGAATATAATTTTACCATTTATTGCATTACGCGGTGAAATCATTATTGGCAATGATACACGTGGCCACTGCGACAACGACATAGTATTTATAAAAATAATACCATATATTTTGGAGTATTACAAATAGACTTTACCGAAGTCAAATGTCAGATTCCTGCAAAGAATTATCCCCTCTCTTACCTCCTCTCCCCTTTTGGTCCTGCATCTCTTAAAAAACACACCACTCACTAAGGGTCTAATCCCATAATTTTAACAAAAATTTTGATTATTTTTTTAACTTATTTTAATTAAAATAATGAAATAAGAACTTTAAAAAAAAACACTTTTTTTCTACACAATTGCTGAATTTTAATAACAACACAAAATTAACTATAAATTTAAATCTTTAGCTCTTGGTCTAGGTTAAGTTTGCCTAGTACCCGACAGGGCTAAAAGGGGTATGCCTTGACGGGTATGCCGCCTCTTTCAAGAGATGTAGGGCAAGGGGGGCATTGTTTTAGAAGGTGAATGACTTTGGCCTTCTACTTTTGCCAGAGTTGTAAAGCCTGCATGCCATAATATTCCGGAGAGTGCGGCGTCATTTTCGATGGATATTATGGTATTGGACGAGAGACGCGCTTAATCCTATTGATCCTAGGGGTTAGGAACGTCGCCGCATTGCAATTTCAATGCTCCTCACCCAAAAAAACAAAAAAAGATATAAATTTAAACCTTATTCAAACAAGGTTTTTTTGGTGCAAATTTTGGATTAATTCAATTAAGTTTGCCTAAGGTCATATTTAGATAGTCAGGTATATGAAACGTAAACTAAAGATTAATTTGTTGAACCTTATTGTAGTTTAGCTATAATTTGTGTCGGAATATCCTAAAATATTCGAAAACACATGATAGATTATTTTTTAATGATATTTTTATTTTATGTATTTAATTGAAAACACGCTCATTCATTTAAGAGATAACTCTTTTACCGTAGTATTATTATAAACATAATTAAAATAGATATTATTCAATAATGTTTCTTATAATATGTAATAACGTAGTGTAAAAAAGTGCATTTACACAAACGGACCCTTCCTTGTTTAATTTTTGAATTAAAAATTTTAATTTGTAATATGGGCACGTGCAAAGTGAGTTTATATTTTCGTAAAATTTTAAAAATTCTGAAAATTTTGAAAAAAAAAATTTTTTTTTTAAATTTTTTTAAAATTTATTTCAGAAAAAGCATTTTACGTGCATATATTAAATTTGGCAACTTTTGGAAAATTTGCGTTTTATTACAAAATATTTTTTTTCAACACATTGAAAATTTTACAAAAATAAAAACTCACTTTGCACGTGCCCTATGACAGCGTTTCACAACAAAAAATGAATCCGAAGTTCACAGGTATGCTTGATGTAATATTAACGGCATATGCTAATAATAACGTTAGCTAAATAAACGTTATTTTTGTATGCTGATTTTTTTTGGCACATAAAGTTATAGAAATTCCTTCTTATGTACAAAAATTACTCAACTTTTAAATTCAATTAAAAAACAAACATAGTTGTCCGTTTAAATTTCTTTTGTACGATATAATTATTTTTCAAAATTCCGTTTTAAATTACAATTTAAGATTATGACATTACACCTTAAAATTTTACTTGTTATTTTAATTATTCCATTACCCAGGGGAGCCGTGCAACAAGGTACAAACATATTTTTTTTTTTTTTTAAATTTAAAAAATTTAAAAAATAGAATAATAAATGTGAATTCTTATATTTAAATTAGGTAAACTGTTAAAATTTAAAATCTGCTAATTAAGCCCTGTGGAGGGTGTCGCTCATATATTTTGACACCTATAATTGATGCAAGATTTAATTTGTTAAAATGATCATTTTTGTCAAGTTTGGCCAATTTTTAATTTTTAATCGCACCGCTGAAATTTGGAAAACATTAAAGTACATGAGATAGAGCTCTTACATGAATTCTTTTATCGTTCATTAATTTTTGTCAACCTATGTAGTTTAAATGTTTAAATGTTAAAATTGCAGCCTTAGTTAAAGATTATTACTCCTAAGCGTTAAACCGCATTAAAGCTGTATCCAAATTTGCATTTAATAATTTTATTTAATTACAAGCATATACCTTTTAAACACATCTTATTTAAATTACAATAAATTATAAGGGTCTACCTGACGAATACCGACTCTTTTAATGAAATTTAAGCAAAAATAAAAACATTGTTTTAACGGGTAAAATAGCTCGGGGTTCCTCACTCGTGATAGGTTATAAAACTGGCCGTAATATTTCGGACTTTGCGACGTTATTTTTAAGGATATACTGGTAATGACCCCCAGGGGTTATGAACGTAGCCGCATAGCAGCTTTCCTTGTTCTATAAAACTAATTTTTACTAGTATTAATCATCAAGCTTTTTTCATAAATAGTCCATGCTAAATTGTGTAAAGTAAAAGTAGTTCAGGGTTTTTAAATTTTATGATTATCTATTAGGGCACGTGCAAAGTGAGTTTTTATTTTCGTGAAATTTTAAAAATTCTGAAAATTTTGAAAATTTATTTTTTAATTTTTTTCAAAAATTTTTTATTTCAGAAAAACCATTTTATGTGCATATATTAAATTTGGCAACTTTTTGAAAATTTGCGTTTTATTACAAAATAAAATATTTTAAAATTTTGAAAATTTCACGAAAATAAAAACTCACTTTGCACGTGCCCTTAGGTAAAAAAAAAATATGGCAAATTTTTTTGATAGGTTTTGAGTTTTCAGCTAAAGCTAAATTTTGAAGGTGCTGAAGGGCGCGTTTAAAATGCTCGTTAATGTATTAAAAAAATTTAAACGTTATAAAACCTAAACAAAATAAATGTTTTTTCCAGCGTTAAAATATTTATGTAGTTATGTTGTTATGATAGCTCCGTTTTTATGGATTTAGAGATACAAAAAAAACCACTTGGCTATGAGAAAGTATATAAAATACAATAATATAATAAGCTTAAAATAATTAAATTTTAACAAATTTTTTTTAGCACAAATAAACTTTGAAACGACCCTCTAAATTTTTATTAAGTTTAAAAAAATTTAAAAGGCTAACTTAACAAAGAAGTGCCGGCATTTTACACTCATTATATTATGTATTAGCTCATAAAAGATGCGTTGAAACTTCATTTAATTTTACATTTTAAAAATAAATAGAAAAAAAAGGTTTTTACATTAAAATTTATTAACTTGTTTTTACAACATTTTAAGACATTCGGAACAATAGCTCTAAATATATTTAGAAGTCAAAAATTAATAAATATCTATATAAACATGGAGTAATCATTTTAAAAGGACTCTCTTAAAGATTCTCAGCCTTTAACTTGGGTTGAACCAATATATTAATAAATTTTTTTTCTAAAACATGAATGATAACATATCCTAATATAAACACCCGTTTAAGTATATTTAGGAGGGGTCTCTAACTAGATTTCAAAAAAGACTTGGTTAATTACGGCCCGTAATAAATAACTCGTAACACAGCCCCGTTTTGGACATATAATATTAAAAACTGCATCTGTGCTATAAAATTATGGTTAAAATTTATAAAGCCGACCCCACCCGATTATTTTTAGCATATTTTAAGTTTAAGATTATTTGCAAATTATTATATTTAGTATAATATAATAAAGACACATAAAAACCCAACGGGCCTGTGTCGATATCAGAGTTTAAATGAAGCAATTATAAGCTAAATTTTTGAGCAACAATTAAATGATCAGTACGTTTTTTGTGGTGGCTTTACCTGCTAATTATATATCCTTCGTTTTTTAAAAAAAAAAATCCAGTTTTTCTTTACAAGAACAGAAATGACTTCAAATAGTTTACATTTAGAAGTTTTTTATACTTTGAAAAACACATTAACTTTGAAAAACACATTAACAATAATTTAAATAAAAAAATTCTTATTCGAGTGCCCATGTAGAATTTATTATTTTTTAAAACAATAAATAAAAAAAATCCGTTTGTCATTAAAAAACCCATTTTTTTTTTTTACAAAATCGCCCATTAAAACCTTTAAAATTATGCACATAAGAAGCTTTTTTTAAAATAAAATATTTTGAAAATAAATTATAAAAATTTCAATTAGCCGACACGATTTACATTTTGGAAGCAACAGTAACCGATCCAGCCGATTGTCTGTGCCAGAAATCAGGTGTTAAGGTATATACATCTAATTTTAAGTTTGGGTTGGATTTATATTGGCTTAAGGAAAATTAAAAGTCTGAGATAGTTTTCAAGTTTTAACATAAAAATGCTTATTTATGAATTTTTTAGAAGACAATATATGGAACAGTGTAATTTTGAAAATTTTAAAAATTTAAAAATTAAAATTTTTGTTTCAGAAAAAGTTTATGTGCAAAAACTATTGCGTTTATTTGCAAAATAGAATCAAAAATTTACAAAAATGAAAACCCATTTTGCTGTGTTAAATTATTGTAAATCCTTTTTTTGGAAAATGCGGCAGCAAAATTTGTTTGCAAACTTTTCATGATAAAGGATTCATAAGTAGTCTAGTGTATTCTAATGTAATTAATTTAGCTCTCTCATATATGATTTTAAGAATTTTGACTTTTATTTTTCGTTAATCATTTTTTCATAGGTTTAGGCTAATACTTATTTTAAAATTGTAAAATAAATTTTTTTAAAATAAAAAATATTTAAATGGCTAATATTGAAAAATAGGGATTTATGTTTTTTGGTTGTTTTAGGACATGCCTAACCTCAAAATTAAAAATTTTAGAATTTTTTAAATAGTCCTTAATGTTAATCAAATGCACTCAATTTTTCACTCGCCGCAGCCGTTCTATAAAACCTGAAATTTTTACATGTGAGATGATGGTCAAACACAACTTACATTTTTTTGTATTTTTTATAACGTTCTACGTCTAAGAGATATTTTTTATGCTATTACATTAACAATTAAATTTATTGAATAGATTGATATATCGTGGAGCAAAAATATGCGCCTATTTAATAGATACTTTAAGTCGAAAAATAAATTATACGTTAAAAACATCTAAATTAAAATAATAATAAAAGATCACTAAACAATATTTTAGCTTTGAAACACAATTCAAAGCTATAAATAAGGGTTTTTATTAACTACAACAGTTTTTTAAATAATTAAAAAACAAAAATCTTAAATTCATAAGACCGTATTAAATATCCTCGTGATGATTAAAACGGTAATTGAATTTATTTAACAAGGCATAAAATTCAATATCACTCTTAGTCTCTTTTTCATATTTGGGTAACGATTTAAAATGCATATGCGCAATTAAATATGAATTAAAATAATGCAAATTACATACACTCCAAGTAGAGCATTTTAATATCATAAAGGTGGTTTGACCATATTAAGTTCAATATTAGATTACTATGTTATTAGAATCATTTTAGGTGATATTTTATGTCGGTATGCTGTTTAATAAGCCCAAACAAATTCTTAAGGAAGGAAACAAACAAGGTATCTAAAATAAAAAACATATAAGTGATAAGGCTATAAAATTTTTTAAAAATTTGTCGTTAAGCTTACCCAAAGATAATTGTTACCTATATTAAAATATGGCGAAATAATCCTTGTCTCTCCCATATGTGACTATTTCAGATTAAAAGCGTATACCGACGCTCCCGTCTTGCTCTACCGCTTGACATAACCAGCTGATCTAACTCAATGGAATCAGGCGGTTAATTCAATGAAATGCACTGGTTCTATTAATTTATTTGTTAAATTATTATACATTAAACAAACAGATTAGCCCCATATTATTTTCATAAATTTAATATTTAATTTAACAATGTATATTAAAGAATTAATGCTATTATATATGTACATCATCACACGGTGAGCCCGAGAAAAATGTTTGTTTTAAAAGTGGTCAATGAATGTCAAATAAATAAGATTACCCAGGAGGCCAATTTTCACTTATCCAGTGTTTTTGATTTTTGCAGAAAAGGAAAAAGCTGAATGCCAAATAGTTTTTTCCTTGTTCAACAAATTGTGGCTGATTCGATATCAAAAATAATTTAAGAAAACATGGTGGCCTAAAAATGTTTTATTCGTTAACAAAGTGTCTCGCAAATTGCAACTAAACATAGCTAGAAAGATATACACGCAGCCATCTTAGCTATTTAACATTTGGGCAGTGCAGGGTACATTCAGATCTTATTTTTGGAAAATAGGAAATTCTACAAATTTAAATTGACGATTTAATTTTTAACATCTAATAACTGTCCTTAAAATATTTTCTATAGAGGAACAGTTTCTCACTAATAGGACCTTATACCTCAATTAGTATTAACCAAAGCCGAGTAAACAAATTCACTTTTTTAATATAATTTGCAACATTGAGTTATTATTTTTTTTTTATAGAACTTTAAAATTTTAATATCTCAAAGTTTTAATCAAGTTTTCAACGCGTCCATATAAATAAATTTTTTAACTTTAAAACTGTTATTTTTATTTTCATAATCACACCATTGGTTTAATATTCTCACAAATCAGCCATCCCATAGTAGTACAACTATACTAAAAGATTTTTACATTTTTGCTATTCTTTATGGCACAAAATCCTACGAAATACTTTCAAATTTTTTTCGTTGAAGTGTCAAAAAAATTTGTTCATTTAATATAAAGCTGGCCTTTAAAGGGATTAAGAAATTGTTGTTTATTGCCGCATTCGTTGAATTGTTATTAAGATTGGGTTTGAGGGCAGTTAGGGTAGGATTGATCCAAAGATCTATAGGAGAGATACGTGGCCCGCGATTGGAGCATATGGGATTGTCAGATGCTGATTTGCAGTCGTAGCAGATATTATACAGGTCAACAATTTTTTGAGGTTTATGAGTTTTAGAGATCAAACCTGCCCTCTTAAGGAATATCAAATCTGTTTACCTGTTTGCCTAATCAAACTTAGTTAGTCATTTATAAACAATGGAAATTATAGAAAAAAAGGTCAAAAAACCAAAGAAGAATTAAAAATAAATTGAAATTTTATTTTTTCATATTCACAATATTAAATATTAAATTTAAATTTTTAGTAATACTTTTATTAAAAACCGATAATATATCGTGTTGTATTTAAGTATGGACGCGAAATATTTTTTATTATCTATATGCCGATGTAAGAGCTTGATATATTCATGAAATTTATTTTTCATCATATGTGACTAAAAACATAGGTTAAAAAAATTTTTAATTTTTTTCAGGGTATATTTAGCTCCGTCAATTTATTCAAAAAAGGCCTTCGTATTAGACGGATCTAAGGAGCCAAAGACAGAAGAAACTAAGAAAAAAGAAAAATAAATCTGAGATTGGGCCATTAAGGGGATGCATTTTTTATGTTTTCATAAAATTCGCGTTTCTGACATTGATATTTGTTAACCTGCGTTATTTAAAGATGGGTCCGGACATGCTCTAAAGTTTGCAAGTGGATGGCAATGTCCAGACCGGAGTTGAGCCAGGGGGAACTGATTATCCGGGGTAAATTGTTTTCTTAAGTAGATATTGGAGAGGATCGGCCGTTTAATTATTCTGTTGAACGGATAGTTAGCTATGGTAATGTTAACTGCAAAGGTGTGAATACGTTTGATTGTCGTTTTAGTGGGAATATTATTGCCAATAAATGGCTGGATTTGGGTAAGCATAGAGAAGAGGGTTCCTTTCATTTGTCTAAATTGGGTAGGATGGTGCGTAAGATTGTGACAAGAATGGTTAGGAGATAAGTAAGACGCAAGGTATTGGTCTACTAACATATGACAATGGGCTTGTACGGGTAGCATTTTGTTTTCTTAATGAAGATGTTTAAAAAGTGATTAAGATAATCCAATACACCAGCAGGCGTAAATAAAATAGGACCAGTAAAGAGAATTTTATGGGTACATAGCCTTCATCTAAAGGGCTAAAATAAAAAACGACCACTTGCGTGAAAAAAATTGCTCTTTAAAAAGCTTTATTTTTATCTAGTAAGGCGCTATTTATCGAACAGTTTTGTGAGGTTTATTAAATAAGCCAAGCCTCTTTTTAGTTTTTATTTAGAAAATATAATATCCAGAAAATATGTAAAACATTTTGCTTAAATTTTGTTTTTTCTTAATTTTTTCTAATCTTTCATAAAGTATTAAGCAAGCGAGTTAAGCCAAAAAATAAAACTTTTTCCCCTTAATTTTGAAATGGACTTCTATTTATATTTTTGGGGACTTTTTTGTTAAAGTTTAGAATTACTAAGTGTCTCTTTCTCCTTTTTTTGGCCCGATAATATAAAGCCCATATACATCCCTTTTTACCCATACCTTTTTCAATACATAGGCCATAATTTTAAAATCACATAGATTTTTGAAGAACAATGTTAAATAAATTGTATACTCAATGTGACTTAAATGTTAAGCAGCTCATAAGGTCTGAAGTACCTGCACCAGAGCTGGGAAAATGCCCATTTTTGGTCAATTTTTTTTTTGAAATTAGAAAAAAAAACGGTTTTGTTTTCAAGAAAATATTTATAAAATTTAAGATTTTCTCCTTATACTCAGTATTTATTATTAATTGATTTTTTTAATCTGTCATAAAATTTTCAAAAAACAAAAATTTGAGTTTAGTCGAAAAATGGGTTTTTTCCCAGCTTTGCCTGCAACCACCTCACGGCCTATAATCTATATTAATATATCAAAGGTCACGACTAAATTTTAAGAAAAACAATATCAATTGTCTTTGCATTGCCATAAAACAGCTGTATTAGAAGCAATTATATATTATTGGGAAAAAAGCGTAATATTATATATATAAGTAGTTGAGAAAAGTAAGTATAATTTAGAAAAAATTTTAATAAAACAATTTAATGACTCGTTTGGATATAGCGCTAAACTCTAAGCTTAAGAACATAATAGAATAATCTGTTAAACTTCAATCGTATTTTAAAATTATTTGATATCTACAAAAATAGTTAAAGATTTTATCGCATTTCATGGTATGACAAACAAAAAATCTCTCAAAATGTTTTTATAAAAACTGTTTGTTATTCAATAAAAATATCCTAGTTTAGATATATGCAGTTTAAGGTTAAAACCATTTTTTGAAATATCCTTCAGGTGGAATATCTCGTTTAGATCGAGCCCTTAACTTGGCATATCAAATGTACAATAAAGCTGGTACACCAAACTCGTTTAGAAATACGGGTCTCATGATTTCCAAGAAGCCGACTGTAGTATATACAAATCAACTTAATTTGAGTTAGGTATTAATGACAGATTGATCTCTGGAGTTCACTCATAACTCTCAAATTTGTTGGTTGACCTGTGATTAAAATTAATTTTGCTCTTGAATGTATTAGAAAGTGTGACATTTAACATTTAACTTACAAAATATCATTATATAGGTGTCAATGTAATATCTGGAGTCATTGTTTCAAATAGCCTGAATCCTACAGATGTGGCATCATTGGCCATCAAAAATCCTATAATACCAGCCACCTCGTATTGTGCCGCTCTAAACATATTTAAATCTAATTATCCTCTGTGAATTTCCAAAATTTTTTTAAATTATAAAATTGATGCATGTATTATGTTAATTTTTAAAGTGAACATAAGTTTTTATTGGTGACCGATAAAACAGGCGCAACGCACCAAATTTTAATAATTTTTTTTTTAAAACCTAAGTAGTTTGTTGTGTTTAGTTGATTTAAATTTTAAAATAATGATTATTGTGTGAATTTGCGTTGAGTTGAGAAATTGAAATTGTAGTAGCATGGTTGAAAATTTATGTTTGTAACAAATAAATTTTATCAGTATTGAAAAAAATTTTGGTTTTTTTATATTTTTTGAAGAATAAGGGAACCGTTCAAGTTTCATATTTAATATGTCCCCCTTTAAACTCAATACTCCACTGGCATGACCTAAACGTCTCCTATATTACGCCGATGCAATATATATAATATTGTAGTCAATGCTACTTTCTGAAGGCGGTTGTTTGGACTACGAATAATTGTAACTAAAGCTTTTTCATAATATTTTCTTTTGATAACACAGGTCGACAAATATCATTGTTAGAAAAAAAGTTTATGATAAGGGCACGTGCAAAGTGAGTTTTTATTTTCGTAAAAATTTTTTTTTTTTTAATTTTTAAAAAAAATTTTTATTTCAGAAAAAGCATTTTATGTGCATATATTAAATTTGGCAACTTTTTATAAGTTTGCGTTTTATTATAAAATATTAATTTTTTTCAAAATTTTAAGAATTTCACGAAAATAATAACTCACTTTGCACGTGCCCTAATATAAATAATATATCCTTATGATTGATGGCATTCTTATATATTTTCCAATTTAGTAATTTTATCCGCCTTCGTATATTAAATCTGTCAAGAACGAAATAGCCCTTCATCACCTAGGTAAGTAATTTAGCCACCCCGAAAATACCCTAAAACGAAAAAATTATAGAGTTTATTTTAAGTATAAACGTAATTCATATTTTTATTTATAAGAAGTAGATATTTTAAGCTCTTACATTAACATTCGAATACACTATATTTAGCATCCCAACTAAATGTGACCAAACCAATTTATTTTTGATTTTCAATAATTTTATTTGAAGTTAACATTTTAACTATTTCATAATAATTTTTTGCACTATTTTTGTTTTTTTAACATCTCTACATTAAATACAGCTGACTTACAAGGTTTGATAAGATAAACGGTAAACATATAATAAAATCTTTAAGTGGGCAGGTTTTCCTGTAGTTAGTTCATATCAACAAACTTTGCAAAACTGCAACATTCCCAAAATCTCGCCCTTCGCACCATCATAGGTTGCCACAAGCTTTCCCCGATTGAAAATCTTTAACAAAAAACCAAAATACTACCCGTAAAAGCCCATTGTCAAATGTTATCTGACCAATATCTTGCATATTGCTTATCTCCTGACCATTTTTGTCGCGAGCTTACGCACTTACCCCAGCTAGACAAATAAAAACCCTTTTCTCTCAATGCTTTACCCAAATACAGCCTATCATTGACAAAAATATTCCCAATAAAATGATAATCAAACGTATTATTACCCCTGCAGTTAACAAAACCATAGCTAACTATCCCTTCAACACAGTTTCAAACGGTCGACCCCCTCCCGTATCCCCTTTAGTCACTTTACTCCGGAACATCCGTTCCCACCTAGCTCAACTCCGGTCTGGACACTGCCATCTACCTGCGAACTTCAGAGCACGGACCCATCTTTGAATAATATCTGCTACGACTGCAAATCAGCACCAGAAGATATACATCACTGGCTCATATATCCTAACCGCGGTCCTCCTATCTCTCCTATAGATCTTTGGATCAATCCATCCATAGCTTCCCTCAAGCTCAAACTTACTACCAACTTCCCACGAATGGAGCAATAAACAAGAACATCAATAATTTTAAACTGTATAATTTGAAAACTTAAACCAAAGCTTGCATGTTGGGCCGGGCCTGATAGATTAAGTGTTTTCAAAAGGTTTTTGAATTAATGGAAGGGGTAAACTTTATGAGCAAATTTTTATTGCATTAAAATATCACAAGTATGACGAATATGACATGAGAGAGGGTGATATCAATCTTTTAAAACACAGGTCTACAAATATTAATGTCAGAAATGTGAATTTTATGAAAATATAAAAGAAGGCATTTCCATGATTATCTTAGTTTCTTTCGTTTTTGGCTCCTTAAATCCGTCTTCAAAAAATGGCCTTTTTTGACCAAATTGACAGATTTAAATTTACCCTAAACAGAAACAATTTAAAAATCTTTTCTGCATATAAAAATCCTTTGTAACTTACATTTTTAATCACAAATAATGGAAAATGAATTATATTAATATCAAGCTTTTACTGGCATTTAAATAATAAAAAATATTTCGCTTCCAAACGACGCGGGATATTATCGGTTTTTAGTGAAAATATTAAGTCTAAATCATTGTGAAAAAAAGTTTCAATTTATTTATGTTTTTAAATCCTTTTTGGTATTTTAATCTTTTTTTTTATAAAGTTTTTAATGTTTATAACTGACTTAATAAGTTTGATTAGAAAAAACGGTAATCGGATATGATATTCGCTAAGATGGCAGGTTTGATCAATGTGGTTCATAACAAAAGATTGTTGACTTGTAAAATAGTATGAAAGTTATATTCAATTAAGGCTCAGAGCTATTAAGTGAAAAATTAAACGTTCTAAATAATTTCTACTTTTATTAATAATTACATCTTTAAAAAGTATTTTTGCTGGATTGATAAGAAGAGATGCAATAAATTACAATAAATTATTTTTTTTAACGAAAATTTACTTAGGAGATAAACATTTTGCCTGAGGGACGTATCTAAAATTTTTTTAGATCAAGGAACGGATGTTTGTTATTCTTACTTCTTATTGCATACAATCAATTTAAAATGTCACAAGTTTGGCTATTTAAACTAGTTGTAACATTTAATTTTTGTGTCTGTATTTATAGCGAAATGTAGTTATATGGTATAAAATTATTTGTTATGGCTTATATATTTAAATCTGGCTTATCACACACCTATTTTTTTAGGATTTTGTAAACGTTCCAACTTTACTAATAGGTATTTAAAGTTTTTAATATCTTATTCTACATTTTTTTTTACAATTAAAAATCATGTATTTTTTGGCAAAACAGAATTTTGGCTCAATAACTATTTGTTCAATTAGCGCCATCTTGATTCGTTTAGCTTGGGGAGCCTTACAGCCAGGTAAAAATTTTTAATGCCCTAATATTCTGCATATTTCGATTCGATAGTACACATAAAACAACTTGTGATAATGTATTCAGGAACCTTATAATGTTAAATTGTGCATCAGAAAATATCCTTGCAAATAATTTTTTTAACATATTTTTATAACGATTTGATAGATTCAAATAATTGTTGAGCTCCAACTGTTACTTTATTCAAATTTTTTAGTTTTCAGTTTATAAATTAATTTGGAAAAAGTATGGGTCAGGCTAATCTTTAAAACATATAAGAAATTATGAGTTTATTTCAGGGAAAATTTTTATTTTTTATATATAGTTTTACGAGAAAGGGCAAAAAATGTATGTGTAATCTCCATGATTAACTTATTTGAATATCATTGCAACTTATAATAATGGCCATACAAAAAAAAATTATTTATTAATCCACATCAAAATTTATTACCGGGCAAGGATTTATCCCCCCCCCCCCCCCCCCCCCCCCCCCCATTTCTATATATGTTGTTGGTCAGTCCAGACCCAGGTTTTTTAATTTTTTGACCTGTCCTAAATTGCAAATAATATAGAGCTACACATGTACCTTAAGCCTCTAGAGAGTTTTTATTTTTGTTAAATTTTAAATTAAAAATATTTTGTTATTTCACGAAAAGCTATTTATGCGCATAAACTAATTTTGGCAATTTTTTTTTAGCATTTTTAACAAAACAGAACTTTTATTTTGAAAATTTTACAGAAATTAAAGCTCAATTTGCACGTGCCCTAACAAGCTATCAGATTTTTATTGCTAACGAAATATACCATGTTATAGTATAATTGCTAACCCGTATCATAGTTAATTAACAAGAATTTTAAACAATAATTGGCGAGAAAGGGCAGGGTAAGGGCTAAAAAATTTCTCATTCAAACTTGTACTGCTAGGCTTCATTTAGTTTCCGTGCGACTCAATCAAACTATTGGCGGCACAGGTCGAACAGTCTATGGGGTACCGAGATTGATATCGTTTTAATTTGCATTTATATTAACGATGGATATATGGGATTATATTTTGAACGATATAGCTGATTCGATTTACATTTTGGATGCAACGATAACCGATCCGGCTGAATGTTCGTGCCAGAAGGAGGGTGCAAAAGTTAATTTAAATTTTTTTTATAAAAATATTAAAAAGAACATAGGTGTTAGAAATTATACAAATCTAAGGTGCCACCCCTATTAAAGCCTTTGAGACCCAAATAATTTTTATATAAATTAAAAGATGTTGTTTGAGCATTACTTTACAAATAAATTTAAACGCAGATTTAAAAAAAAATGCTCTATATTCAACTATTTTTTATAAACTATTGTAATTTTTTATTTTAACTAAAAATTTAAACATAAACTCGACTAGTTTGAGCATATTCTGAGATAAATATTATTTATAAAAAAATATTTTATACTATCACTCACCTAGTAATTAAGCATCAAATTTTTTTTTGGATAAATAAGGAAAGGCGTGAGCAAACATAACCGATCAAGATTTTAAAGTATTGCCTCGTGTATATTTATACGTTGTTTTAGTATATGGCAAAATATTCGTTGTCTCAACCATATCTAATAAAGTTAGGCCTAATAGCGTACGCCGAAAATTCAGTTTTGCTGTACCGCCTAGCCTGGCCCGTCAATATAACCCATTGGAACCAAGTTGTGGACACAATGAAATGCGTAGGTTATTGAAAAGCCTTCTTATTTATGTTTTTGTTTACTGCCCCATTCGGAAGTTGGTAGTAAGATTGAGCTTGAGTGAGTGCAGAGCTAGGGATGGATTGATCCAAATATGTTTACTTATTTCTGAAACAAGGTCACACAAATTTAACCGAAATTAATACTAGAGGCTTAGTCAATTTTTAATTTGTGATCCAAGATTAAAGACTAAGCCAGCAATCTTTAATGTTTAAACCCATACCGTAACTTTATTGCTGTAAACCGAAATTTTTAAGAAAATGATAATACTAGGAAAAAAAAATTGAATAACATTAAAATGTACAAAAAAAAATAAATATTACAGCTTATCTGTTAAATTTGAACATCAAGCAATATTTTAAACCCAATGTATAAATTTAAAAATAAAAATTCAATTAAGCAAACTAATTAATAAATCCAAAGTTTGATTTTATTATAGCTTATTAAAAACTAAAAACATGAGTTAGGTTTTTAAATCGATAATGATAACAAAAATAATGTAGGCACAAACTTCCAATATGGAGAGCCATAAAAAAATAAATTTTAATAAATTTTGATTGCCTTGATGGTTTTACGAATGTAGCATGGAAAGATAGGGGTATCTATTGTATGCACATAAATATAGAACCGAAAGATGAAAGCTCTGGTAATATAGTGAAATAATTATTTTTATAAAACTTTATATAAGTTAGTCTATATACCTATTAAAACTTATAAATTAATTTGAAAAAGCTGCTGAAGTTAATAAACATTCTTGCGGTCTAGCTCCATACCGACAAATTTCAAAGCAAATTTATGTATTGTTAGATCTTCTCGCTAGTGTATCATTGCTCACGCATTATAGAATTCATAAGATTCGTTATAGATGAATGGGAATGAATGGGCTTTAAAAAAAAACGCATTTAGACCTCATTAGTCTTTTGGCATATATGATTTAATATCCGTCAGTACTTTTCTATATAAAAATCGTATAATTAAACATTTATAAAAATATTGTTTAGGGCACGTGCAAAGTGAGTTTTTATTTCAGTAAAATGTTTAAAATGTTGAAAAAAAATATTTTGTAATAAAACGCAAATTTTTAGAAAGTTGCTAAATTTAATATATGCACATAAAATGCTTTTTCTGAAATAAAAATTTTTTGAAAAAAAAATTAAAAAAAATTTTTTTTTCAATATATTAAGAATTTTCAAAATTTTACGAAAATAAAAACTCACTTTGCACGTACCCTTAATAACCTTAGTCTCGCAAATGAAAGCGAACATTTAGTTTCTCTAGGTATATTAAAAAAAAGCAAATATCATAAAATGGCATTTTATAAACTAATTTCAATTTGGTGTAATAGCTATTTATTGAGAGTAAAAAATTTGATGAAATTTGATAATAATTTAAGAAAAGCAGTTGCTTACCTGCTTAGTACAAATAATTGTATAGCATTATGAGCCAATACAGAGATAGGCATCCTAGAGATTTTTATATACGCTAACCGTTTTTCAAATAAACAGCTAATAACATTGAAAGACTTTTAAAAAATGCCAATAATAAATATAAATGAAGTTTTTTTTTGCGTACTTTAAACAGCTAGACAAAATAAAATTATATATTGTGCCAATTTTGAGTTTGGATAAAATTTTGTAATATCTTAATGCTGATGTAAAGCTTGATAGTAATTTATTTTTTTATTATTCTAGATAACTAATATAGGTAACAAAAAATTTATATATATAAAATAAGCTTAGTGAATTGTTTTCGAGGTTGTTTGTATATTTATTTTAAAAGATTATTTTTTTTGAAATACACGGATTTAAGAAGCCGAAGGTTAAATTACAAAAACGGAAAATATATATGAAGTAAGGCCATTGTGGGGATGTATCCTTTTAAGTTTTCATACACTTATTTTTTCTTACTTCCTTCTTGGCCTGTGATACAAAAACAGTTAACTGGCAAAAGAAAAGCAAGATTTTTACAATTAAACACAAGGGATTTTGATTCTGTTTTAATTTAGTTGATAAACAAATTTACTCAATTCTTTTAACTGCTCCTTTGCAAGAATCGTATGCTTATAATCAAATTCTACCTTCGAATAAATGTCACAATATATTGATATCTAATATTTTACGTGAGTTGAATGCTTACCCGGCAGGACTAAAAGCTAAGTATAAGTATGCAACATATTAGAGATGTAGGGCAATAGGGGGTATTTGTTTTTGAAAGTAAAGTATCTAGCCCCCGATTATTTCAGGGTTTCAAAGCTTGCATGTTTTATTACTTGAGAATGCAACCTCCTTTGAATATATTTTGGTATTAAAAGTTATAAACTATGTTATACAAAAATTTCTAAACATATCACCAAAAAAATTGATAAAAAAGTGTCATATATAGGTTGTGACTAAAAATATTTTGTTTAACCTACATGTTGATATACATAAAAAGTTATAAACAGATTTGCCGAACTTTTGTTGCAAATACATTATTTGTTAGTGGCTCTATAATTATTTTGTTCTTTGCAAAAAATATAAACTCACCATGCAAAAAATTAGGCCGGGTCTTGTAATTGGTTTAATTTTTAAGTTGAAAACATTGGCATATATTCATTGAAATGCGTTCGGTCAAAGGCGCTAAGGCGATAGTACAATAAACGCATTTTATAGAAAAATAAAAACGAAATTGTAGATGGATAAACCTAAAGACTTAACTATGGGAAATCATTATGCATTTGAACATAAATAAATTGTAATCGTGCATATTCATTACAAAATAATATTTGCTTAACATTGATGTATGTTACTAAAACAGAAAATGTGTACATTTTTATATCGCATCTAAATTATTTTAAATAAATATTTTAACGAACAAAGTAGCAATGAAATATAATTTAGTTAATCACAAAAACTTATCAGAAGATATAGAAAAATAACAAATGATATACTTATTTTAAATACATTATATAAATAAATTTATACCTATCTAATAATCAAAATTTTTGATGAGCACATCAATGTTTGAATATAGTAATAGTACTGTTATAAGGAAATAGGTTCAAACTACCGCTAAGTGTCTGTTTCAAATCAATTTTCTACGGTTGTAGTTATTTTTAATTTTAATTTGATGTATTTTATTATCGATAACATATAAGAATATATATAAATTTATTTTGTGGGTTAGGCCAATGTGGTCTAACCCGTGCATAGTTCTTTGGTTGTCGCTTGATGGAAGTCTTTAGATTATAAATTAAAGGGTGATTGCAGAAAGAGGATGTTAGCATAAAACATCATATGTCTTATATTTTCATATATTTATATCTTATTTAAGAGTGTCAAAAAATTATAGATCCTCATTAGCTTCTGATATTGTTAAAAACCAAAATGGTTTAAAATGATAATATATTTATTTTTGATAAATTTTAACTTAAAATGTAAAAAGTAAAATTGTGTGTTAACTATCAGAAACAAATTGTTTATATAATGTATCAGTAGGTTAAAAATCATGCGCTATCTTCTTTTAACTCCTGTAATAAATCAAATTGGCCAAGTAATTAATCATTTTACTAAAACAAATTTGCAAGAAAACATTCTAAACGTAGAGCATATAGATAATTTAATTAAATATATTTCTTTTTCAGGCAAACTATATTTATCTCGAATGGGTGATATCCATTGCCCCGTTAACGTTCGTGATAAAAGTGCCAAAGCCCTAACGGGTACGGCGGACTCAATAAAGAAGAGGCTGTGAGGGGGTGGTTTTTTAGCAGGTACCCCTAACCCTGCATGCACCGGTGTTTTTAGTGAAATACGGACATCAGTGCGGTTAATTTAATTCAACATATCAAAATACCTTTACTTCATTTACACACTGATCAATCTGTTATTCTTAAAAATTACTGGTGTATTTGATGATCCCAATCTTAGTTTATTTATAGGCTAGCTTTGGGATCAAACGAGCAAATTTTTCCACCTCCTTACCAAAAAAAACGTTAATATAAATTTTATTGGCTTAAAAGAAATTGGATCAATATCTGAATCATTGCCATGTAATAACTTAAACTCATATTATTAATCACCTTTGGCAGACTTAAGTAAATATAATGAAATAATCGACTACGACACAGAGTTAAGTAAATATAAGATGGATGATTGTAAATCAACAAAATGAAATAATCGACTAAGACAGATATAAAATAGAAATATTATGTCCCCCTTTTGGTTAGATTTGTAATAAAAATATTTATTGTATTCTTACCGATTTGGCCGGATACAATAAAATATTTACTGATCCCTAATACTAGAAAATTGTTTTATAAATATGACTCAACTAGGTGGTAGTACACCTCGAATCGACAAAGCGTTTAGTTTGGCATATCAGATGTTCTCAAAAGCTGGGAGGCCGAACTCTTATAAAACGGTCGGTATTACGGTTTCTAAAAAACCGACGGTGGGCTACATCTCACCGATCAACATGCTATTCTTATTAAGTAATTGCCAACTTTTATATAGAAAAACAAAGCATTATTATCGATTTTTACAGGGTTTCGAGAATAATTTGTTTTTGATCACAATCCCGCTTATTCCTTAAGCCTAAGTTATTTTTTGTGTTTAAAGTCAACCATAATATTCCTATTAAACTGTTAAATTTACGAAAAATTAGCATAACTTCTGGTAAAAAAATAGTGAACATAGCAATTCAACTAACCCAACTTCAGACCCGACGCCAACTTAAAAATTTTGAATTCATTACCCGTTATTTTTAATTAAAGTTTATAAAGCAGTTAGAAACATTTAAGTTTTTGGCAAAAAATTATAAAAACATAAAAGATTAAAAAACAAAACAATATTAAAAAATAATAGTTTAAATTCAAAACAGACTATTTAAATAATTTATATTTTTAATTATCTATAATATATCGTATCTTATTTGCGTTTGGGCCCCTAATATTCTTTTATAGCTTAAAAATTTAGAAACATGAAAAACTTCGAAATTTTTATTTAAAATATTTATTATAATTCACAAGTCATAATTTTATACTTTTTTTTTATTTTGTATAGGTAATCTCAAAGTAGCAAAAATAGTCATTTTGGTTATTGCATATTTTTGTAATATATCTCAGGAAATAAGCATGGACATTAACTTCCCCTAACCTAACACATATTTTAGATAAGGCCAAAAAAGGTCAATCTACAGTTTTTTGCATCTTGATCTTTATCAATCTTTTTATAAATCTATTTTAAAGGATTCAGAAAACGGATAATATAGCCAAACACATATTTATTACAAAAAATTAAAAAAGGATATAAATTCCTTAAAAAACTTTTACATAAATTAATGTATACTTTATTTCTTTCAACTCTCATTTTTCTTTAAAAGCTTAAAATCTGTAAAAGAGGCAAATTTTCTTTTTTGTTATCAAAAATTTATTAAGTCATTGGCGAAATCAGTTTTTTAAAGACGCTCGGCAAATGAACTTCTATAACTGTCTATTTAATTATATGTTTTACAATAATGCATTATATCATAATCAATAGATGATTATTAGCAAAAGGCTCGTTTATGCAAAAAATAAATTACACATTTCTTGCCAAATTTAATTTAATTTGTAATATATTATTAATTGCATAATTCAATATTCTTTAATAAAAAAAACAAGTTTAAGCTGTGCTTGAAAATATTTTATATTTTTACTATAATTAAATTAAAAAAAAATTTGAGAGAGATTTTTATAATTCAGCTCGAGTCTCGAGACCACAAAAATTTTATATTTATTTAGTTGTTATAATATTGCCCTGAGATAAAAAAAATCCAAGTTTTTTTTCTAGTTGATTACTACATTTTAAATTTATCGAACCTTGTAATAGATCTTAGATAAAATGCAAAAGCCTTTTTAAAGGGCCTATCTGGCCTGTAGTAAAGTTTAGCATTTTTGTATCGGCTCAGATAGCTCAGTTGCAAACCTTCTGCCTTAGACGCAGGAGGTTTCGAGTTCGAATCCGTGCACAGTAGCTTTTTTCTTCGGAAAAATAGCATGCATGTGCAACCACTTTAAAAGCTTCTAAGTGACCTGCTTAGGCAGTGGGTCTTAAACGATATGTCTAAAAGTAAGAGCCTAGGCTAAAAACCTAGGTCGCCGGGGTGCGTTAAATTTTATCTAGCCCGTCGGCAATATTAATTGCTTTGCTCGGGTTAAAGAGTCAAAGCCTTAACGGGTATGGCACCCCTAAGTGGGGAAAGGTATGGGGGAAACCTCAAACCAATTGTTTGTTTTTGTTTTAGCATTTTTGTGAAAAGAAGAATCATATGTATTTTTACCATTTTCAAATTTGTATTATCTTATTTTATTTTTTTGTCAGGTACAAAAGTGTTTGCCGGAGCCATCTTGTCAAGTAGCTTGACCCTGGCAGATTTGACACCTCTGGCTACACAAAACCCTATTATATCCGGAACTTCATTTTGTGCCTCCTTGACAGCTCTAAAAGCCGCATACCCCCTGTGATGAATTAATTTTTATTCCTTAATATGTGATATATATTTCTTACGCTTTTTTTTTATAATTTTAGATTTGTTTAAATCTCTTAAAATTTTTTTGACTTAAGCTTATTTTTTATTTATGATATGAAATGTGTCAATGTTACATATATTTATATTTTGTTTTGAAAGCGAATTTCTTAATCACATATCATATTTCCTAAATAAAACATTTGCAAAACTGTTATTGCTATCTAAGGCTGGCATTTGCCTACTGAAGGAGGAAGGGAGTGTTGAAGGGACTTAAAAACCTTGAGTGTATGTAAACGTATACACTTCAAATTAAGCAACGTTCCGCCTAGTTAGACTGGAATGAGTGACCGCCAACAAATCCTACAGCTGTCCAATATTTTAAGAACCTAGCCCTAAAAACTTTGGTCACCCACGTCGCGTGTTAAGTATCATTTAACTCTGCGGGGCCTGATATAGAGTTAAAAAGTGACAAAGCCCCAACGTGTAAGCCGTCCGCCTAAAGGAAAAGGTTTGGAGGAAACTTCCATACCACAGGTTTTTTGAAAATGCAATTAAGCAATTGGATTTAAGGTTTTCCTTCATGCCTTCCATAGAGAAGCACCGTACCCAGTATACGTAGGTTATGTCGTGTGATTTTCTCGTTCGCTGGTAAGTATTGAGTTTTAAGCTCTCGCTTTTCGTTAGAGACTACTTGAGCCATTCGGCATCTCTAAAGCAATTGTGCATGTGTTTTGTAATCCAAATAAATCCTAAACACGGATTCAAACCTCTAACCTCATGCGGCAAGGCAAAAATGTCCCTAAGCTACTCTAAGCCCATCTTAAAATCAAAATCAAAGACACTCATTTCACAACTTCCCCCTTTTAAAAATTCTACGTCCTCCGGGTTTTCAATATTATATGTCGGGCCAATCGTAATCAATTTTAAAAATATTAACAATGTGACATGTTTCTGGAGAATTTTTATATGATCAGTTGATTAATTTTAAATACAAATTACTTTTTTTTAAAAACTTTTGAACTATTGATTTGCTCTAGATGGCCTAAAATAACAAATGCAGAAAACACATGAATTTTTAAAATTAGGAAATTTATTATATATGATTTAAAACACATTTAATTTCTTAAGTGCAGGTAATTGTATAATGTCATTCCTAAAAGTCCTGGTTAATACAAGTTTGGAGCTGTTAATAATTGGCCTGTGCTAATAATTTTATAATGATTATTCGTATTTTATTAAACTTATTATTAGGTTTTTGCTAGCATATTTATACACAATATTTAATATCAGAAAAAAATTATCTTAAACAATTTTTATAATAATTTTTTTCAAAAACGAAATTGAGCGCGGCGAGCCGTAGAATGCATGATTTTTATAACTCCCAATAAATATTATGGTTGAAAATTAAACTAATAACGGTTTTTTTGTGGCCTATTTTAATAATTAAACTTTAATAGTAATTAAATTATAAAATTTAAGTTGAGATAATGCTTTTTAAACTTAAAAGAAGATTTTCTGAACATAAAAATATTTATAAAACCTTAGATTTTTGACTTTTTTCATCTTCCAATTAATTTTATTATTCCATTTATGAACACAAACAATGGTTAATAGCTGTACTGGCTTTTTCGTAAAATGTGAATCCTTCATAACAAATTTTATATAATTGATGCCTTAAATACCATATTTATACAGGTGGACCGTTTATTTATAATTGCAATTTTCTCTAAATAAAAATTTTTTGCCCAAAGCAATTAAAATTTTGCATAAACCTTATGACACTTATCTATTATAACAGATAGGATTTGCAAATATAATTACATTTTTCCGTTTATAAAATATAAATGACTTTCAAACGTCGCTCTATCATTTACATCTTCCAGCAAATGGGCCAATAAACAACAACAACCACATTAAATCTTAAATATCGCCAATTTTACGAGGGATTGAGATAGATGTCAAACAGGGTTAAAAGGGAAAATTTTTTCAGCTTTTATTAAAATATTTAATATGCCTATAAGCTTTAAAATTAGTTTTTTTTTATAAATTTGAAATTTTTTAAAAATTTTTATTTATATTAAATCATTACAGAAAGTTGACAAATTAATTTGTCTCGTTTAACATAATTGTCGTTCATAGTTTTTAAACTCATTCAAAAAAAACTTTTTTTTTGTATATTACTACATGTAACATAATTAACTGTTTTAGCTACAGATTTATAAACGTGACGCTTCTAATGTATGCATAAACGAGATGTTTAAATTTATTAAACTTGCCAAACAATTTTATAATGGTTTTCTAGAGCTGAAATAAATAAGACTTGAACAAAAAAAATCTAGATTTAATTTGAAAAAAAGAAATTTTATTTAACCTGAGGCTAAATTAAAATTAAGTGACCTTGAAACTTATTGACGCGTATCACAAATTATTGTTAAGAGGTTCGGTCAAAGTTTTGATGTAAAACTAAAAATCATAATTCTTTTTGCGTATTATCGTTGTAACTAAAAGTTGACAATATTAAACTCACATCTACGCATAATTTAATTTATTTCACCTTTTTTCTTTTTAATCAAAGATGTTTTAACGACCTCGCCTTTAAAAACATCATAAATTGACACATCGAACCTCCAAACTCAAAATACAAAAAAAAATTTTAATCAAAAAATTAAAAACACTTTTAAATTAACGTTTATTAGGCACTGACTGTATTCTATTTATATTAATAAAAAATTAGAAATTCAACTTAAAATTTTTTTAGTTTAAAAATCGTTATCGTTGTGATAATTTAAAAAAAAATTAGGAAGATTTTATACACACAGTTGAATAAAACTTACTCCAAAAACAAAATTTTTAATTTATTAATACCAAAGAAAAGAATTATTGGAACTCTTTTGTTTTCTGTTTATGGAAATAAGGTAATACAAATTAAGCTGGATAAATAACAATACGTAAATTTTAACTCTTCTAGAGTATCTGCATCCCTTAAGCAATCTCTTCGTTTTTCTCTCAATTATAAAAAAAAAGTACAAAATAGATTTATTTTATTATCTATGATAGAATAATTGAATAAAAATAAAAAAAATCCGTATTTTTGACAAATTAAACTTCAATAATAAAAAATTGTTTATTTCAAGTTATATTGGCACAAGATATTGAATTAAAAACAATATATGAAACGAAGGATTCATTTAGAGCGGGTAAGCCGCCTTTAGTACCCCAAGAAAGGCACAATACGAAGGTGCGGGTAAAACGGGATTCTTAGAAGCCATAGTCACCAAATCTAAAACTGTCAGGCTAGAAGAAACGATGGCTCCTGCAAAAACGTCCACACCTATTAAAAAAAATTAAATTTTTTATATTGGTTAATTTATATTTAAAAAAAATTACCTGTAAAATAATAAACAATCTTACGCCACAAATCTTAAATGTTGAAAAGAAAAATCTTAAAAAGTTTTGCTATACAAAATAATCCTCATTCTTTAAATAGAAAAATTAATTATAATTACATTTTAAATAAAGCGACTTCACATTTTATCAATAATCACCATTTTTTATTTAATTAATTAATTTTTTTAATAATCAGTTACCATTTTTAATTAAATTAAATAATTTTAATAAATATAAATAATAAGCTTAGTAACAAATTTGTGCCCTTTTGAAATTTTTTACTAATTTTGTAATAATACGTACTCTTTAAAATTATTTTTCATATACCAGCATCTTAACAAACTTTTGACCATATCCAATTATAATATTTTATGGAATACACCATTCCATTCTATTTTTTATTATTTATTATTCATTGACAAAGAGAATCAAATTCTCGAAAATTTTGTATATTTTAATTTTTTTTTATATATAATTTATTATATGTTTAATACCGGAAAATACCATTCTTTAATAAAATAAATATGATTCCGGACTTAAATCCTTATAAAATCTAATAATTGATTTAAAATTTCTTTGCATATTTAATAAAACAACATTGCATGAATATTCAAGGTAGATGAGATTTTTTTTTTCAAAATAATTTATGATTTTTTAAATTATCCTATAAATTGCGCAAATTTAAGGTAAAACAGTAAATTTTATAGTTTCAAGTTTTTAAACAAATTATGCTGTCAGATTCTAATTTCTATGCATATTTAAACGTTTCACGAGTAGGATCAATTAATCGACCTAGGAGGTTCTATTAAATTTCTTCCCATATGGCAATGTGTATCCATAATGCAGTAAATGAATTTAAGTTTTTGTGTAAAATATATACAAAACTGAATTAAATCAATTAATATTTCCAGCAATTTTATATATTAAATTAATCTTTATTTTACATATTTTAAGTTGTTTTTTAAGATAGTTAAAAATAATAGCTTTGGCTATAACAGGCTCATCATTTGCATAAAATGACATAACTTGTTCACAATAATACACATAATTATAAAAATTCTCAGAAAAATTTGGCAAATATACCAGGCCAATGATGCATTTGATCAAAAACTCTGTTTAAAATATGCCACACTCATTGAGGCACAGTTAAACTTTTAAAAACGTAAATTTTTCCATGTTTGTTATGCAAAGCGTTTGTATTCCCATTTTTATTTAATAGAATTGTTGTGTAAGCAAATGGGATATTTTAGATTTAAGTGACCTATCTAAAAAATATTTTGTTTTTTTATCAATCTATAAGACCCATGTTTTTGATAAGAGCCTAAATTGAAGGTAAAATAAGCTAATTAAGATTAGAAATATATGATTGCACAAAAAATATTGTCAAGTAAGGCATATAAAATAACATATATTTTTGGAGCAGAATTTTTAAATCTTCCTTCTCTCACAGCCTTTTCCTTTGAGAGGCCATCGCAGTTTGGTTTGATTAATTCTCTCGAACGCTAGCAGGGTATATATCTACTAATTTTTTATAAATCAACCTATTTATCGATTTAAATTATGTTTTACACAAATTTGTAGTGCCAGATGTCATGTTAACCAACATTTTAATGAAAGAGCTATAATTAATTATATTTTTAAATAAGATAAGAAATTCAAATTACTAGTATTTTAACAATAAGAAAAATATTTCAGTTTTTTTTCGAGGTCGCAAAATTTGCCAATTTAATTAGATATGGTCATTTTAATTTATACCTAAAAAATAGCCGAAGGCGTTATGGCTTTAATTGAAAATTGCATTGAATCAAACTAATATTGTTAAAATGCAGTTTACATCATTTCTTTAAGTTTTAATAATAGGTGGACCCAAAGTTGTACGAAACGAAAATCCATAAACGAAAATCTATAAAATGCTAACATTTTGATATAGTTTAGGGTTAGGTTAGGGCAAAGTTAGATTACGGTTAGTTTGACGTTTGGTTGAGGTAAAATTTTGATTAGGATAGGCTTATTATAAGGTTTGCTTAGAGTTTTGGTGAGGTTTATTTAGGGTTAGGGTATTAGTTTGGGTTAGGCTAGCTCAGTGTTAGGTAGGGTGGGGATAGATTAATATAACAATGTAGTTAGCTTAAGGTTAGAGTAAATTAGCATAACGGGTTGGACTATTTAGGGTTAGTTTTATGATTATAATATCCAAGCTAATTTTTGATTAGTTGACACCAATCAAATTATTTTCGTCCTTATTTGGTGTCACCTTAAAATACGCCTATTTTAGGAACGGTTGATTAGCTTAAAATTCCTAACTAAAACATTTCATAGAACCTTGCGTTCTTTAGTTATAAGGCTGTGCCTACAATGTTCAGTGTTTTACACATATATTAATCAACATCGGACCTAACATTTGAGGAGACTGTTAAATTTAAAGCCATCACTTTTTTTACGATAGACCTAAAAGTAGGAATATATTTGCTCCGCTAGGCCCCACCTTATTAGAGTTTATAAGAGGTAAAGCTTTGACGGATAAGCTGCCTTTTACTAAGAAGGTAAGAAATTTTAAAACCAAAGGTTGAACAAAATTAAAAAAGAAGTTTTATTAAGTTTCCTCCCATCAGAGGAATTGATAAAAATCGTCTGAGCTTTGCCTCTTTTAAGTTAAATAAATGGATGGTTTTAATTTGTTGACGGATTCCAACGAACCAGCAAAGGCTGGCTAGTGAAAAAAAAAGAGTTTTAAAAAAAATATAAAGGTGGCTAGCGAAAAAAATTTAAGCATAAATTTAAAAAATTCATAATCATTTTTTAAAATTAGCCGTAATTTTGAAAAAAAAAGTTTTATGCAATTTCGAAATTTGTGTTAGCCGCAACCATGACAACAAAACAGAATATATAATTGTTCAAGGTAGTTTGACCCTGTAATAAAATAAATTGTGTATTGGTAGGGCGCTAGATCCTATAAAAACCTGTAATTATTTTGCATCAAGATGATATTTTAGAGCAAGCATAAATTTCACCGCAACAAAATTTGAACCGTCCATCATTTATGGCAACTACCGTTTTTGAAAGTTTTTGGTGCTGATTACGAAGATGAAATTTGAATATACAGCAATGTTACATATTTTTAGTTCGGTCCTTTAATTAAAATTGTTTCCAATGGGGTATTTGGGATATTTTATAAAACCTATGGGTTGAAATAAAAAAAATATACTTATTCACATTAATTAGGGGAGACCGGGGCGAAATGGTTGGTGGGGTGTAATGATTAATGGATATATCTCTGCCAAAAATTATTTAATATATATAAATTTTATATATGTTGTAGATCATTAAACAAGCTATTGATTCATTATATTTTTTTACATATTCATCCATTTAAAAAACTTAGAAAATTTTAATTAAAGAAAAAATGCTATTTTAAATTTATGTTTCAATCAACAATAATTTTGTTTTATTTAATAAAATGTTACCACGAGAATATTATTATAATTAAAAGATTTAAAAAACACTTCGTTGAGTGAATATAATACATTTTTAACTCAAAACTTAATATTATTTGAACATTATTGATTTTGCAAACGCTATTTAATGCGGGGAGAAATGAACATATTCTATTCGCCCCTGCGTAATTATAAAAGAAAAAGTTTGAAGACAAATGAAGATATTCTCAAAGAAGCCCTTATAACCTCAAAAAAAAACAATTTAAATCCATAATTAGATTAGAAAACTAGCATATGAATATGCTATCATACTTAACAAAAAAACCCCTACCAGTTGGATTGAACAAAAATTAGCTGGACCTGATTGGTTCAACAAATTTATAAAAAGAAACCTTATCATTTCTATAAGAATGAATGTACCAGTCTGGCCAGGAGATCTGGTTTCAATAAAGAAAGTCAATGGTTTTTACCAGAACCTAATAGATCTAATGGAAAAATATCATTACCTCACATGATAATCAATTAAGATTAAAATTTATTAACAGTTCCTTCACCATCTAAAGTGGTTGCACAGAAGGGCGTTAAGCAAGATTATTATCCATTATATTAATTAATTACTAAGTAGGAACAATTGTTTCTGCAAGGGGCAGCCTTGTTACCATGTGTATTGCCATAAAACTAGTTGGGCAAAATTTCACCTTATTTCATTTTTCCTAGAAAAAGGTTTAAGGTGGAATTTTTAACTAATGGTCCTTATGGGAATGATGGTTGTGGCAACATCAGGTGGATGAAGGAAGAAGAGTTTAGGGTATTTAAAAAATTTTGTAAAGTATGTTAAATGCTTAACTTAGGATCCAGTAAATTGAATTATTTTAAATAAAGGTACTTATTATGGATAACTATGTATCTCATATATCCATAAAAGCAGTTAACTTTTTTAAAGATAATGGGATTAAAGTGGTCACACTACCACCTCATTGTTCAAATAGACTTCAACCCCTTGATCCTGGGATTTTTGGACCACTGGTAATTGAATATGATATAATTATTAAAAAAATGATCTAAATATATATTTAATTTTCAATATATAAGATTTATTTGAAATTATAGCTGTATAAAATAAATTTTACACACTTTCATTTTGCCCCATGGGTGTTTCATTTTACCCCGTATAAGGGACGAAATGGTTAATACTAGTGGGTTTATATGTTCAATATCTTTTTACAGAATTATATATTTTTAGTTAAACAAATTTATAAAATATAATGAATTATCTATAAAAAGAGCCATTAATTTTTTCTTTTGGATTAAAAATGTGTCAGCAGCAACGATTTTGCAAATGAATATGTTCATTTCGCCCCGGTCTCCCCTACTTACGTAAAGCGTTAAAAATTTTTAATTTAATTTTTTATTTTTATTTTTTTTTTTAAATTAGTGGTTTTCGTGGTTCTAAGTTTCTCGATAGGTTTTTATCCGATATTTAATTATAAGATTTTTTGGTAAGTAGTTTGTGGATTTGGAACTTTGGACACAGTATAAAAAAATTAAAGGCATTGGAAACAAAACCTGAATTTTTTTTATCTATTAAATATATATTCTTTTTTCTCATTACCTAAATCATCGAGCAAGTTGAGTGGAGCCGTGTAAGATACGGTGGGATTTTTGGAAACCATGACGCCCACGAGCCTGTAGGAATCTGGTTTTCCAGCTTTGGTAAACATTTGAGCCGCCATACTGAGAGCTCGATCCAAACGGGGTGATCCACCTTATATTAAAATAAAAATTATTGAGTAATATATTTGTTCCGGAAAATTTTTTTTAACTAATAAATTATCTAAAAAAGAATTTTATAGACCCTTGGTTAGTTAAGTCAAAAAAATACACGAACCGATGCTTTATTAACTATCTAAAAATATAAAGATTTAGAGTTTTTTATTCAAAAAATACATAATATCTGATTTTAATGGTGCATGTATTTTTTATACTTTTTGATTGAGCAAATTACATTAAAAAGAAATATAAAGTTATTTTAGTCAAAAAAAATTAATTTTGATTTATATCCTAAGGAGCCATCCTTATTTTTATCGAGTTTTTCACTCCTAATGCTAAATATAAATACAAAGCTGTATTTTAATTCACTTATAATTAAATTAATTAAACATAAACAAAATATTTGATTTATCACATATTTATTTAACCACACAATTGATTTATTTCCAATTCATGTTATTCTTTATCACCGAGACATTTTGTAAATTCATTGTTACCTTTTATCTACCCCTTCATCTTTAATTCTTTATATTCCCAGCTTAAATAAAATTTATCTCCTTGTACAATATAATAAATTCAAACCACTGATTTTTATTGAATTAAACATTTGGTGTTTTATTAATTAAACATGTATCAATAATATTAATATGTGTAAATTTCCAAAAAAGTCAATAAGTACGTTTATTTGGAGCCAATATTATGTAATAGAAATACAAATGGTATTTTTCTTTTTTCCCTAATTTCATTTATAAAAAAGCTAAATCTTAAAATCAACTTTCAGAAGTCTTACAACCACCCGTCAATGAATTGGGCAATAAATAAACAACAAGGTTATTTTTCCATATAACAATTAAGTGCATTTTTATTTAATAAAACGCTGCAATATGCTTGAATAAATATTAATTTCAACCAATTATTACAATTTTTAAGTAATTCAAAATTATTATAACATATCTTTTTTGGACGATATATTTTTTATAGATGTACAAATTTGGCAAATGTTTTACAAAAATTTTTTTAGGTTTACTTTATGCACAAATGCAAAAATATTGTTTTAAACATTTGAAAAATTATTTATCAAAGGATAAAGTTTAGGTAAAAAGTGGCGCATAATATGAATTATGCTCTGACAAAGAATAGAAATAAATTGCGTGGGGTATTTTTAACAAATCAATTTGTTGGGTAATGCAATGCTGAAGTGTGAGCTAAAGAGTTAAAAATGAACTTTTCGGGCCAAAAAAAATGAAGAAAAAAAGTTTATTGTAATTAACAGAAAAGTCCCCCCCCCCCCCCCCCAAATGGGGGTCGCCTTAAAGTTTTTTTTTCTGAAGTTAAAAAAGCCCAAAGGTTTTTTATATTAAACTTAATTACTCAGAAAAAAACTAAATCTTATTGAAAATGCCGTTTTATAGAGATTTTTAATTCAAAAGCCCTTAAATTCTAAAAGGCGGTATGTTTTATTCACAGGCCTTGTGCAAATGCTGTATTAATTTTTTTTTGTAATTTTGAATGTAAACTAAGTAAAATAGATAATAAGGATTAAAGATTTTTTTGAGGAGAAGGGGAGGGCGGAGGTGGGGGTTTGGTTTAAAGCTAACCTGGAATTTTGAGAAACATTTGGGTGTGGTGATACGTTGTCTCTTGAACCTTATTTATATTTTTAACTGTCTCACAAGAATAATACCAAAAAGTAGTGCCTCTCCCAAATTTAACGTACCTCTCGGTAACCCAAGGTACTTAATGTCTAACCTTCTTCCTTATATTTAAATCAAAAAAACCTATTTTATCTAAATTTTTTATTTCTATTTTGCTTCATTTTAAACCGAGCTGTACATCTCACAGTAATTAAATACATATTATAGTTACAATTTTGAAAAAAAAAATCTAAATATAACAAATTTATTATTTTCGCTATAAATATTATCGATGAGCCATTCAAAATGAATTTTAAAATATTATGAAGAGAAATATTATGGTTTAACTAAGACAAAGGCAATTTAAAATTTGTTATCCTAAAATTATTTTAGTCTAAAACAAAAATTACAAGCTTTTTGTTAACAATCCCCAATATCTAACCCCAAATATTCTTTCTCAGCCAAGTGAGAAAGCAAGTTGAAAATCATGCAACCTGTGCATTTCATTCCATCAGCAATCTGACCAAAACGGGTTAGATTCAGGGGCCAAGCGAGACGGTAAAGTAGGACCGGGGCATCTGCGTAAGCTATCAAACCCAAGGAATTTGTGTTCGGAGTTAGCGAGGCAAATTTAGCTATGTACTAATATATCATATTTAAATCAAATATCAAAGATGGCAGTCAAAAAAAACAATTGTTTATTATATTAATGTAAAAAGCTAAAATTTACAAACTTATTTTTGGAAAAAAATGAATGAACTTTGGACGCGTCCTAAAACTTTCTAATTTGTAAGATTAACGAGGCAAAAATTAAATGTGCAAATTCTCAAACCTCCGAGGTCTGCAATTGCTCCGCTTAAGAGCTAAAGTATTGATTTGCTTTTGAGTTTAATATGGGTATTGGTAAAAGTCGATTAATAAAATCAAAAATTAAAAAAAAAACAAAAAAAAATTTAATTTAGATGTGCGTGGTGGTGATTTTGAATATTTGGGCTAAAAAAATTGCATAATAAGAAAACCCATTTGCCTTATTCTAACACAGGTTAAAGAATATTTATGTCAGAAACGTTATGAAAAAATAAAGAATGCATTTCCATGGTGGCCTAATCTCATATTTGTTTTTCGTTTTTCTTAGCTTCCTTCTTTGGCTCCTTAGATCTTATAACGCAAAATGGCCTTTTTTGACGAAATTGACAGATCTAAATATACCCTAAAAAGAAAAATTTTAAAATCTAGTTTGCATATAAAAATCCCTTGTAACTTATATTTTTAATAAAAAATAATGAAAAATTTTTTTTATTAATATATCAAGCTGTTCTTTGGCATTTAGATAATACGAAATATTTCACGTCCAAACTTAAATACGATATATACTATCGGGTTTTAATGAAAATATTATTTATAGTTTTAATTTAACAGCTTAACTATTGTGAATATGCAAAAATAATATTTTAATTTATTTTTTTTTTTAATTTTTTTTTTCTCAAAAAATTTTCAATGTTTATAATTGACCAAATAAGTTTGATTAGGAAAAACGGTAAACGGATTTGATACTTCCTAAGATGGCAGGCCTTTGATCTCTGTAGCTAACTCATACCTCTCAAAAAATTATTGACCTGAAGGTTATTAGAAAATCAAGTTAAAAAAAATTTAATTGCCGTCTCTTACATAGGGTGCGGTAAATTTATAATAAAATTACCTTGACACTTTGTTTCTGGCACTGGCATTCGGCTGGATCGGTTATCGTTGCATCCAAAATATAAATCTTATCGGCTTAATGGTGTTAATATAATTTGTAATAAATTTTAACTTGTTTTATCCATACTTATTACAACAATACAGAAATATTTTATTATAAGCTTATAAAAAAATGTAAAATTTACTTACTAATATATAAATATTTTTGAGCTAAAATGTATTGATAACACTGGACAACAAAATTTGGACTAATCTAAGCATCATTTATGGCAACTATGGTTTTTGGTCAAGTTATTGGCGCTGATTATATGAAATTCGAATTTTGGCCAATGCCTCAGATTTTTAGTTATTCGTTCAAAGTGGAGATTTTTCAATTTTCGGGATATTTTGGGCCTCTATATCATAAAACCTATGGGTAATAACAAAAGTTTAAAAATACATTTAGATAACGGAAACATCCATTATTAAGGTAAGGCGTTTTAATATTTTTATAATATTTAATTTTTTTTTATTTTTATAAAATTAGTGGTTTTGGTCATAAAATCCGTTTTTTGATCCTAAATAACATAAAAGCAAATTGCTTAAAATTATAGGTAATAACTTATTTTAGATAAGTTTTTTATAAGGAATCTAAATATGCCAATCGATTTTTTTGGAAAACTAATAGTTAAAGAAGTGATTTTTTTTTCGAATTTTGGACGCGGTTTAAAAAAAATTGGAGGCATTGGAAAAAAAGCAAATCCGGGGTCGTTATCGCAAAAAAATTCTCTACAAAACCCTCGAAAAATCGTTTATGTTGTTTTTTTTGTTGTCTAGTGTAATGGAGCTTAATATATCGCAAATGGATATTTAGGTTAATAATTAGTCAACCTTATGAGAATATATTTTTTAATTCATTAAGATGCAAAAAACGTCTTTTTAAAAAGCTTTTTCTTTTTTTTATATAATTCTCATATTGGCCTGCCCGGTGAGGGCTGAATCCGAAAATAATGTATGATCAAAAACAATATAAATTTAGCCTTTCATTGTTTTTCTAAAGAAAAAAAATTGTAATAATAAATGCAGCATTAATTAAATATTTCTGGAATAATTTAGATTGTTATCAAAAACAGCTTTCACAATGTTATTTCAGTGCTAATGGTATTTGTAATAAAAAAAAAAGATTTTAAAAGCAAGTAAAGATAGTTCTAAGACTGTTTTTAGGATTTTTTTAGGCCTACTTTCCTATTAGGGAACGAAATGTTAAAGCCCTGCCACTTGCAACTCTACTGCAAGTTCCGTTAAGGAGATTTAACACGCTCTAACAAGAGAGAGCTATGGAATTCGTTGGCGATTACTTATTCAATAGCTAACCTTGTCCTTCAATTGCGCGAAATTTTAAATGTTTTTAGGGCCGCCCAAACCTTACCTTATTTCATTAAAAAAAAACTCGTAAGTTAACACACATAATTTTGATTTTAAACAAAAGTATGCTTGCAATAGTTTTTAGAAGAAATTATTTATTTATTTAATAACACAGCCAATTTTTTTACCTGGGGGTAAAGCACTTAAAATTAGTACTATAATTGTAAGGAATGTCAATCCATATAATATAATATTCATCAAAAAAAAAATTTTTTTTTCCCCACTGTGAATGCGAAAAAAAATGATAAAGGTTTTATAAAATTATATGAAATTTTATTTTAATTCTTAAATTTAGAAAAAACAAAATGTTTTAATTAAAGGTCGAGACGTCTTTTAGTAACTTACAAACAAAACCACACATAAGTTGTCATAAATTATTAGGTTAACTTGTGTATATATATTACTTGCCAGTTTAGTATATCGCATATATTATAACGAAATCATCAAATTTGCCTTTAAAGTATTATTTTTGTTGTTTTCCCCGCTAACAAGAAACTCAAATACATATTAACATTTTGTGACAAACTATACGTTTTGCCAATTTTTTTAGATACCTGCAAAATTTGGCAGATATTTCAAAATATCGGATTTAAACTCGCGTTTAACATTTCAATATTTATACTTTTTTAAATTATAATTTTTTTAAAATTTCAAGCATTTTAAAATAGTCAAATGACCTTTTATTGTTATATTTAATAACACAGCTCAATAAATTTTTTCGATATTTAAATTAATTAATCAGACCAAGACTGAGGTCAAATTTAAATACCTTGCAAACTCTTTTCTAATCAATAAATTGGGAACATTAGCTTGATATGCCCAAAAATATATGGTTGACTCGCAAAAACCCTTAAAAATTCTTGGTTTAACAGCACTTCTAGGAAATATATTCCGTTATGGGTACGGCATTTAAACCAAGGTTCAGAATAGCTTTAACTATAATTCGTAATTGCTTACGCGTTTTCATAATATTCGCATCTTCGAATAAAGTTTATAATAAAATATATTTGAAGTAGTGAAAAATTATTAGATATATTGCATTTCTATACTAGTCAAGTTTAATTTGAGAATTAGGCTTTAATAATTATCCCACCTTATAACTTTTTAACTTTTGACCTCGTAAAAACCGAGGTCTCCCCTCATTACAAAAACAAACTCATATTTATAACATTTATTTTATGGCAAATGTTTATGTTCAAACAAAAATCTAAAAAGAAAAAATGAGAGATGGCGTGGTGAGCAAAATATGTAACAACAATTATACGATTATTTTGAAAATTCGAAATAATTAATTGACCTTTTCATAAATTAATAAAAAATTTTTTTATATATAGCTTAACCGCACAACTACCAAATTATGTATGTATTTGTAGACTTATCAAAACAGGTACGGGCTTCATTTAATTTTAAATTCTTTCATTTGTTTTTTTTTGTTCAAACAAAAACTATAAATTAATTTTCATTCCATAGTCTTTTTTTTTATCCCGACTGTAACAAAAAAAAATGGAAAATTTTGACATAAGGCAGGTTAGTGTGAGACCTATTCACGAATGGGAAATAGCCGAGATGCCAAAATGGATTCACGATATCGAGGGCTGGGTAACGTCCGAAAAATTTTTACGCAGTGTTTATGGAATGGATCCGTCGGGATGGATCCTAGCACATCATCCAAACCATGGAATCATTGGTAATTTCATGGATTTTCATACAGATAGTATCGGGGCCACCCAGTGTAAAATAAATCGTATTATTTTTTTAAGTGAAGATCCATTGATTTTTTTAAGGGAAAGCTATTACTATTTATGACGCACAGCCCTACACAGTGGCAGTCAAAACTTCCGATATTACGTTACAAAATATTACATTTGCCATTATTATGCCAATCTACATAAATTTTCCATTTTAAATGCCCCCCACTTATATTCGACGAGCTAACGATATAAAATTTGAAACAAAACCTTTAACACTTGAAAACTATGACCAGGCACAGTATTTTACTAGTGTTTAAAAGTGCTCAAATTACAATCATAAAACGTAGGATTTTTTAACCATGTGTTTTATGTAATTTTGCGCTCTTATTCAATAATCTTTTTTTCTGTTCAATTATACAAAAAAAGAAAATTTGAAAACATTATTTGGTAATAATAGGTAATATCTGGGCAATAAATATGGACGACAAATATGCTTTTGGTGGATTCTTCCTCGTGGTAAAAAAGTTTCGGAGAAATGGGATAGGTCAAATGCTATGGGAAGATCGAAAACGTCATATAGGAGATAGATTATTACACGTAAACGCGATCAGCACACGATTGAAACAGAATTTAAATTTGGGCATGACCTTTCCAGAATTTAAATGTAACTATGTTTTATATTGGACTCTTTTAAGATTTAAGGAAGTTGAGATATTAAACTAAATATCGAAAAATTAAGGTGTGCTGGGGGGTCATCGTTGTATTGACCGCCCGTACATTGCTAAATTATCAAAATTAAGGAAAATGCCAAACCCATAGGTTAATAGGATTAAACCCCACTATTGTTTAGCTCAAATAGATACAAAATCTATTTTTTTTCTTTATTCTCACTCCCCTTTATCCTTTAAAAATTTTGATTTTGGGGCTGAAAGTAGGGCTGGGAAAACAATGAGCCATTTCCTTTAAAACATAAAAAAAGAAAGGGGGCAAAAATGAAGGGCTAAAATGAGAATTCAAAAAAAGCCCTTACAGAAAAGGGGCAAGAAAAACCCACAAAAAGTGGCTCTTAAAAAGAGCCCCAAAAAACCCATTTTATGTTTTCTATAATAATTTCAAGAAATTTTGATGGGTGTGTTATTTTTTCTTAAAGCTCCTAGGAGTTTTTTTTAGGAAAAGGGGCTTTTTTTTAACATGCCCTTTTCTTTAAGCAAGAAAAGGGACTTTTCTTTTGCCATGCCCATGAGTTTGTGGGCATTTGGAAAAAAAAACCCAAAAACTTGTTAAAAAAAAGCCCATTTAGTTTTTTTCCCAGCCCTGGCTGAAAGAGTTCATACAGGTTAATATGTACAATTTTGATTTGAAGATTAAATTGAGTTACTAAACAATATTTTCTATAAATATTTAGAATTTTTATATTAGGCCGAGTGGATATGAGATTTTAATTTTGTAATTTTTTTATTTTAAATAAAAAATTTTGTTGGAAATTTTTTGAATGCGTGCATAGGAATAAAGGAATGGTACTTATCTACATCGGCTTACCGAGGAGAAAAGGGTGAAACTTGTTCTCCTCATTTTGAACATTATTGCGTAGCCTTTAAAATATTATTACTTGGCCTCTTAAATACTTACCAAATCTATTTTATTCCTCAACCCCCCTCCCCCCTCCCCTTCCCCCCTTATCTTTTTATCGAATAAATTGTAAATATGTCTTAATGTATCCTAGCCTGGCTAAAGTGGCTACCACATATACTATTATCAATTTTGTTATGGTAATGGTTCGCTGAAAACTGTTTAATATGTCATTCGGCATCGGCCTAAATTACATAGGGTCACACATCTCCGTCTCCCAAGCAGGCGTAGAAAGAATTTTTTTTTCCAGAAAACAATAAACCTTTGCAACCACTTTGAAGCTGCTGAGTGGCCAGCCCAGGCTGTAGGTCTAAAATAATTAGGCAAAGAGTGTCAACGTTCAAAGCCTATCCGCCGGTGGAATTTTATTCCGGCTTTCACTTTTAAGTTAATCATGTTAGTAAAAATTTTCATCAAAATGGTTATTGCCGATTTAATTATAGGTAACGGTACACACATCTTAAAAAAGGCTTTCAATTACACTTTAGATATTTAACGTAAAATACTTAAAATGATTAGGATAATCCGATTATAACATATTAGTTTGTCAAGTCTTATAGTAAATTTTATATATTAAAAACTTAAAATGTGTTAGACATTAATTAATAAAAATTTGATCAATATAATGAAAGTAACATTTTAGAAATTTTTATTTTTCCAAAATTTATAACCGTTAACGAGAATAAAAATCTGTTCGCTTTACATCCGGCAGTCCAAAAAAAATTTTGCCGGGGAAAATTGGTTTTTTTGGACGTTGACCGTACTTCCAAAAATTTTGCCAGGGGTAAATAGGCTTTGGACGTCGAGATCAAGTCCAAATTAGATTGCGCCAACGGTATTGTTTGGACTTCACCTCAGGGTCCAAAGCCTTTATACCACTGGCGGATTGGAGACTTCAACGTCCAAAGCCTATTCGACGGAAAATGCATAATTTAGCGAACAACTTTCTAATCTTGTAAACGGTTATATTTTTAGAAATATATTATATGCTCTGAATGCGCCTTTATAAACATATTTTGAAAAAAATTGTAAATTTATTCAAACTTGACCAGGAAACTTTTATTATTATAAATGTTCAATCCAAGTCATGCGAACCGGCCTACCCTATTAATTTCTGCTGTTAGCCCGAATCTGCTAGAATTTTATATTTAAATATAAATATTTTACTTAAAAATTTTCATTAAAATACAGAAAGTAGTAGAGCGTGTTGAAATTGTCGTTGTCTCTTTGTGGCCCGCGCCCGCCCTGGTCTATATTTCGGCCTGTTTCGGTCTGTTTTTTTGGTAAGTCATCAGGGCCGAGCATCGGGTCCCCAGTAATATATTCAATTGTTATACACCTAAAAATTAATTAATTTAATACTTAACATAATTTAAAAATATTCATTATAAATAGTTTTTTTTAAAAACTTCTCTTATAAATCATTGATTCTTAGCCAAAATTACCATCATGATTTAGAGTTTGTTCACTAAATTGTGCAAATATTTCTGACGAATTATAGCCTTTTAGCGCTGAGTAAACCAAAAATATTCGCCCCCCCCCAATTAGTAATAAGCGCCAACCATATGTCATAAAAAAGGACCGCCGGCGGAATATAAGCTTTGAATGTTGAGGTCAAATCCAAACAATTCCCTGGCTTATTAAACTTTGCTGATGACTTATAATATTTATATTAACTATTAGTGATGGTCATGATTGGTCATCTTAATCACATTGTCTGTGCCCGAACATTAAAGCTATGGAAAGTTTCTCAGCATGTAGGCATGACCAAATGTGTTGGCGAAAACTGTCGTGCGGTATCGAAAATTAGCTATATCCCATTAAACACGCATAACGTAACCCACGAAGTTTTTGAAAAACTAAGGGTTTACGATACAAACATACTTGGGATAGATCGAGAAGCTTACCTAATTCAACATATTTTTGATTTGGATGCCTACGAAAAAGGAGGAATTATCGCCGTGCTAGCAATCAAAAGTGCAGAAAAACTTTTGGACAACCACCAGCTGCTAAAGAATGTGGGCGACTCGCCGAAGATAGAAGGAGACAGTGGTATACGTGGGTTTGGGATGTTATGTGAAAGGTTTAAGGGGTACGCCATATCTCCCTTATACGCCCAAAACGAGGAAATTGCTAGGGGAATATTGCTAAACCTTCTGGGATCTCAACGTATTGGACAGAATTTAAAAAATTCAACCCAGCCGTATACCTTTGAATGTGAAATAACCGTAAAAGCGTCGACCGTTGAAAATTCGGAATTTGGGAGCCTGCTAAAGGGCATGGGGTTTGAATTGTTTTCCGATTTGTATCGAATGCATTATCATCGAAATTTATCGGACAAGGAAGGTCAAACTGAAACATTCATACCTCCTGTGATTCCAACAAAATTAGATCAGGTGTATGCCTTTACGTCGGCAGACTGCTACTTGGCTTAATTGTAAATAAAAATATTTCACAAAAATTATCTAAAATTATCTCAAATGAGATTAAAATTTCAAATTATAGCCAAAATAATTTATTTAAAGGTAAATAAGTTTTTTCCTTCTTTAATATCGATTATTTGATGTTATAACAAGACAAAATAAAATTTTGACTTTGAAATTGCTAAACATTATTATAGATGTGTCATCTTTACTTACATGAATAAATCTTGTTTCTAGAAAACTATGTAAAAACTTCATTTAGTCAAATTTGGTTATTTCGTTAGACTGCTAAAAAATTATAGAATATAATGAAAAAAAAACAAGATTTAAATAGAATTTGTTGCATGTTTTTTTCTACAAACAATGTAAAAAAAAATTTTTTTTGAAATATTTTTTTATTTAAGCAAATTTTCTATAATTACACCTAATGTTAGAAATTTTTATGTGCGTTTTTTTACAAGTTTAACCAGCCTAAAAATTTAATTTTATCAAAATTGGATTATTAGGTTAAGGTGATATTAAATTATTTGAGATGACACATATAAGTTACAATAGATTTTTAATTTATTACCAAGGTCGGAAAATATGTCATATAGGCCAAAAAGAACCATTTTTTGTTACTGATGAATTTAATAAGCTGAAGGCGAAACTATGAAAAACACAAGATATATGATAGATTAAACCGATCATTTATGTTTTCATAAACTTTTTTTTTTAACAAAAATGTTTGTGCCATAGTGATAACTTATAAACATTATTTGACCTGCTGCTTAATTGGTTTTTGTAATGTTTATTTGGCTAACATAGAAATCTTAAACTAAAAAACGATGTATTAAAATATTCTTTTGCCCAATTACACATACAGTTTTTTGCCTGTTTGCAAATTTTAATGACCGAGTTACGATCGAATGTTTCCGAAATATTGAACAGGGGATATAAAGAAATTGCATTTATTTGTTCTTTGGGTTTTTTTTTATCTAAAATAGTCTCATTTGAAATAAAGGTTTAGTTGACGGGTATGCCAAATAAAAGATTACATTTCGTAACAAATAAAATAAATTGTTATTATTTGTTATATTAAACAATTTAATTCTTTTCTTGACATTTGCAAACTTTTAAATAGTTTTTTTTATGGAATTCGACCTGAGAATTTGGAGCAACTTTCACATTCATGTTTGTTTTGTCGTCCAAAATAGAAGTAGTGATTGAAAATATAACTGCAGGTTTGTAGTTCAAGCCCAGTGATGTCAAAAAATTTATAACTATTTTTGCAGGCAAATGCAAATTGGAAATATATTATGATTGCGAGAGGTAAAAAAATATAATCGTCCAAGTCATTATAACAATCATAATTACCGCGGTAGAATCAGGTGATTGCTGCATAGTATTACCCGTATGATGCTTATGAATCAACACTTAAAGGTGTAAGCAATATACAAAAATTTAAAAAAACAAAAAAAATAGTAAAAAAATTATTTATATAAAAGAGTTAAAATGAAATTCTATCCTTCGGACAGTATTTTTATTTATCGTGCCTTATTAAAAGGTCGCGCCTAATTTTGTGCATAATCTAAATGTTAATGTAAGCTTAATATTTATATTATAAATATAAATTTACAAGTGTCTGTAACATGATATTAAATATTGAGTTATTGTCGAGGTCGCAAAACCAGTCAATTCAATCAAGAATGGGCATAATTTTTTATAAAGATTCAAAAAATAGCAAAGGTTTTGGGAAACCAAAAAATATATGTGATAAGTTTTTTGAAGAAATTGTTTCTCAATATTTAAACTTTATATTTTCATACATATTTGATTTAAATTAATTAATCTATTATAAATTTAATCTAACTTTATTATCTGGCCTATTTTTATGATTAATAGAGGTCGAAAAATATCAATGTCAAAGACAACTTATATCAAATGTTTACCCATTTATATTTCTTTTAGAGTTTTTTTCACCACGGCGATTTTGTTAAATCCATAATGGCTCTTTTGACCACTCTTGTAGATTTCAACCATAAGAATACCCTAAAGGATTAAAATCAGGATTATTTTATAAAACCATTTGTAACATAAAATATTAATCCTAAATAAGAAAGACCTGTTTAATAAAACTAACAACTTGGACGAGCCAAAATAAACAAAATACTACAGTTATAATTCATAGGTTTAGTTGTTTACAAATAAAAATTTAATTTATTTTGTTTTGAATTTGTTTTCTTATGTTTGACATTTTATATATAAAATAAATGATCCTCGCTACCTTTGAATGTTTGAAGAAAAAAAAGGATAGATAGACCCCTAAAATGGCAAATTAGTCTCTTAAGTTAGCTCATAACTCTTATTTGTTGGCCTGCGAAGCAAGTAAACCTAATAATCAAAAGCAAATAAAATTAAGGCAAAACAAAATCACTTGGTTAATTAAAGCCTTACCATTATTTATATTGAAGCTAATTGATGTGAAACGCTAGGTAACCCTACTATATTTAACAATTCAATCAGTTATATATTCAAAATATGTAGCTAATCTCTTTAAAACCAAACATGGTTTTTTACGGTCTCCATTTTTGATCATGCCCGACTTGTACATTTTCCTTAGATGGGACCTAGTTATAACATATACCTAATAGCTAAAACGTAGGGCACTGATATAGCTATAAGGTAATTAGAAAATTGCATTCTGTTCAAATTACTTTTATGTTATTTAGGAACAAATAACTGATTTTAAAGACGAAAACCACTAATTTAAAAAAAATTAAAAATAAATCATATATTATAAAAAATATTAAACGCCTTACGTTAATAATAAATGTATTTGTAATTTAAATATATTTTTAAACTTTTGTTACTACATAAGTTTTATGATACAGAGGCCCAAAATACCCCCAAAATACAAAAATCTCAAACTGAATAATTAAAAATCTGAGGCATTTGGTAAAATCCTAATCTCATTTTCGTGATTAGCATCAAAACTTGACCAAAAACGATTAGTTGCCATAAATGATTAAACTGGACAACAAAATTTGGACGACCCTATGCATCATTTATGGTAACTATGGTTTTTGGTCAAGTTTTTTGGCGTTGATCACATGAAATCAGAATTTTAGCCAATGCCTCAGATTTTTAGGTTTTCAAAGTTAAAATGTTTTAATGTTTGCGGTATTTTGAGCTTCTATATCATAAAACCTATGGGTTGTAACAAAAGCATAAATTTAAATAACGAAAACATTCATTATTATCGTAAGGCGTTTAAATTTTTTTATAATATTTTTTTATTTTTAAAAAATTACTGGTTTTTGTCAAACAATACGTTTTTTGATCCTATATAACTTGAAAGTAAATCGCTAATACTTAATAACCTTTTTTAGATATGTTTTTTAAGCAATCTAAATATGCCACTTTATTATTTAGAAAATTAATAATTAAAAAAATTTTAAAATTTTTTATCTGAACTTTGGACGCGTTAAAAATAATTGGAGGCATTAAAAACTAAACCCGGGATCGTTTTTGCAAGAAAAATGTCTACAAAATCCTTAAAAAAGTTTATGTTTTTTTTGTTGTCCTGTGTTATCGTCCAAATTTTGTTGTTCAGTGTTAACTATGTTATTAAAAAGACAAAATCTAACATAGCTAAGGCTCGGCTAGTAAAAAAAGTTTTGAAGAGTAAAAAATCGAGTGTATTTTATTAACTGTGGCATTTCATGGTCACGACTTGACATCCAAACCACTCTCTTAAACCAAGGTCTAATCATTTAGCTCAACAAATCAATATATATATAATATATTTATACTATATAAAATATGTAATTTAGCTCACTTTATCATTATTTATATCACAAATATACCCTTAAATACATTGTTACATCAACATTAAGGTGTTGTAATAAAAAATAATTAAATTTGAGTTAGGAATAACCAAAAAACATTTCTTCATTTTTGATAATCGCCGTTACTAGCCGCAGCCTGCTATAAGCGAATAAAATATTGAAAATACGCCCAATGCCGTACACAGTTTTAACACATTTTTGGGGTTAATTAGGCAGATCAAACCTACTATCCTATGAATTTATTAAATTTGTTTATACTTTTTTGGCCAAATCAAATAATTCAATCAATTAGATGTAAAAAACTTAAAAAATCGGAACTCTATATATATATAAAGTTGTATATGGTCAATTTCACACAGGCACTATTCTAAACCCCTTTTTTTTGGAGGAGGGGGGGGGGAGGGGAAACACTACCCCCCCAAACTGAATTTCCAAAAATACATAGTAATTTTATATTGCCCCCCCCCCCCTTCCAATTAAATTTGCCCCCCCTTAAAAAATACGTATAAATTTTATTTTTTCTTCCACATAATGAAATTAAATTCTCTCCGCCAAAAATATCTAAAAAATATTATTTTAAAAATATTTACTTTTTTAAAAGTGTTTTCATTCAAACACTTCTCATCCGCTAGAGAGATCAAAATAACGCAGAAATTATTTCTGTTGTTATTAGATTATAGAAAAATTTAAGGGCGTAGCAAGTTGTAAAGCTTGGGGGGGGGGGTTCAAAAAAAAATTTTTGCCAAATATTAATGGAATTTTAAATGTAATTTAATTTTATATTTAATTGGTATTTAGTTTGGGGGGAGGGGGGGATATGCACTAAAAATTTTTAATTTGGGCATGGATATGGCATGCTTGGAGGGGGTTTTATCTCCAAACCCCCTGCCCCCCTCCCCCCTCTCCTACGCCAATGGAAAAATTTGATGTTACAGAAAGCTTTATATTTGTGAAAGCAATTCATAAATCTGATGCCCAAGGAACTTTCTCACATGTCAACAATCTTTTGTTAGAATATAATCTATAAACCTAAGAACCAGATCGCACAAAGCTAGGGGCGAACGTAATGCTTGGGGAAAAAGGTGGTGTTCAAGTGTTTCTAAGCAAAATAGCTGGACACCCTGTTTCAACCACCGATTGCATCTTGTTGTAAAAAAATTTCTTGAAATTTTAAGTGTAGAAAGATTTTTCCTATTTTTTTTCTTCTCATAAATTTTTTCAACATGATGCAACAAGGAAGTGAGTGAATGCGGGACCATACTCCGGCTGTTGCCCCATCGGTGGTGTGGTCAATACGACGCCATTGTTTTTTTGAACAAAAATTACATAAAAATATTAAATACTGTTTTAAAAATTAAGAATAAAATTTTTTTTTATCTTCAGGTCACATTGCCGAAGCGTCGGGGTTTTTTGACCATATTTATCAATTTATTTTTTTGTATTTATCATTTAAAAAATTATTTTATTTATCAAAAATAATTATTGATCAATTCTAATGCAAAACGATTTATATAAACTTTTGATATCATTGTTTGTTAGAAATTAAAAAATTAAGTTACAAATATATTTACAGATTTATTTAATAACTCTTTTGATATATATAATTTTTAAATGACAATAACTTTATAGATAATACAAAAACTAAACCTTAAGATTATTTTTGATTTTTATTTATTTTCTACCCAGTTTAAGAATAATTTATAAATTAATGATAAATTATAAAGTATTTATTTTATATATTTATTTATTGATTCTTTTGATAATAAATTTTTTAACGATAATATTTATTTAAAATCTTTAAATTCTCTTTATAAATTTAATTACACTTTTTTTTAGATGTAAATAAATTAAAGCCTCTTTTAAAAATAAGTGAGATTAAAATTTATTATCTAAAGAAATTGACGTAGCCAAATTATTAAGAAAACTTAATAAATACAAAGAATGTGTTACTAATGATTTCGTTAAATTTTTTTATGATTACAAAGATGCGTTTTAATCTATTTAACATTTTTTTTATAAGTTTGTTATTTGGCTTTTCAACGTCCAGTTGTGAGGCCACATTTTCTTCTTAAAAAAGGATAACATAGGCTGGCAAGTAGTTACCTAATCAAAGGTAATTTTTTTTAGGCCACAAAAAATAATTAACTGAGGCGTTGAATTTTGATAAATTTTTATCTAGTGAGATATATATATATATAATCAGCTAACAATAAAGTCAGCTGAGTTCTTGTGTGAAGAAAGAATAAAGAACGCCCATTTTCTATTAGTGATAATTGGAATCAGAAGTGAAAAGACAAATTTATGTACAACTGCCTGGTAATTATAAGCATTAAATTATTATTTTATATAATTCATTGTTCTGTTTATTTTAAATTATTTATTATTAGATTAATTCTATTAATTTAAATTAACTAATATAAGATAGATGCTTTATAAAAATCCTGATTCTTTTGAATTAGTTTTTAATGAGTTTGATATTAAAATAGGAATAGGATTCTGTGTATTTTTAATTTTAATTTACAAGTTTTATAGCTTAAGAGTAAGAATGTTTGAATTAAGAAGGACTACGGAAATTTGAGCCGCAGAATGGCGAATTGGAATAATCAAAGGCAGTATACAGCCTACCAACCGAATAGAGGTGTATAGAAAATATGTACAAGAAGAGAGACCACAAATCACACTTAGAATGTAAATGTAAACAACAGACATGGGACAGAAATGCACGTTATGACTGATTAATTAATTTTAATAATGCAAACTTTAGTATGAAATGTATATAATATCAATTTATTGCATGTCACAGAATTTATTTCTAATTTAAATAAACATTATAATTTTGATAATCATTTTATTAATATGCTATGATAATAAAATGTTTAATATATACCAAAATATTAGAAGACCGAAAAATGCCAATGATTGAGATGGTGCTCAATTAGAGCTCCATACAATTTCTGATGGATACTGGGGCAGATATCACCTTAATATCCAAAAGAGACTTTGGCAAGCTTTGGCCACAGGCTGAATAACTAGGTTAAGGTTAGTACAATATAATGGAGAGCAGGTGGATTTATTGGGTCAGCATGAATTTGACCTGGCAATAAATACTACCTTGTTGCATAAGACAATATATGTGACTAAAATGGGGGCCAAACCAATTATGGGATGGTCTTGGATACGGGAGATTGGTCTTTAAGTAGGTTGGTGGGGTATTTGTGATAACTTCTGTAAAAAAGCTGGCCAAAAAGACCAACAAAGTAGGAACAAAAAGATTAGTTTGTGCATGAAAATATTAAGGTACTAACAGGTTTGAATAAATTGGAAGATATTAATAGCATAAATATAGTTAAAAAAGGAAAATATATTTAAACAGACAAAAGAAATAAAGCTTCCAAAAGATGTTTTAGTTAAATGCCCATTTTTAGCAAAATATTAAGACCATGAAGTAGTTATTGATCTAAAGGAAGGAACCATTCCACGGTTTCTACCTAGTCGACGTATACCTTTTACAATTTTTCCAGAAGTAGTGGAGGTTTTTATTCGTTGGTTAGAACAAGATGTTATAGAACCAGTAGAATATAGTTATTGGGCTACACCACTAGTTACTATAAGGAAAACTAATGTAAAATTGCGGGTATGCGCAGATTTTAGGTTAACCGTTAATCCATGTTTAGTACCTAATTAAATATCCCCTACCACGTATAGAAAAATTTCTATATAGGGTAGCGGGAGCATGTTTATTTTCGAAAATTGATTTTGCGCATTACCTACAAGTACCTATTAGTAAAAAATCTATTAAGATTTTAACTATTAATTCACCGATGGGATTGTATGCATTTAAGAGGTTGCCATTTGGGCTGACCACCTCGGCGCCAATATTTCAGCGTACGATTTACAACATTTTTCAGGGTGCCTGGTGTCTTTTACTATTTAGATGATATCTTAAGAGTGGGGCACAATTAAAAGGAACATAACCTAAGGCTAGAGGCTGTGCTTGCATGTATATTGCAAGGGCTTCGTGTTAGTCTTAAAAAATGTTGTTGATCACCATCTGAAGTTACTTATTTAGGGCATGCTATTTACTCAAAGGGCGTATGAGAGTAAGCTAAGGGCTATAGAACGCATGAGATGGCCCGAATCAGAACTGATGTCGTTTTTAGGGTCAGTTTCTTACTATAGAAAGTACATACCGGGATTTGCACAATGGCTAATTAAACAAATAAAAAATTATTAAATTGAGAAAAAAATCAATTATTTTAATGAGAGGTCGGGAGAGATCATTTTGCAAAATGACATTACAAAATTTATTGGCAACAAAATTATGATACTAACTTCTTACCAGAGAAAATATTGTAGAGCGTGTATTGTAACAAAATTTAAACTTACCTTAAAAGTAATTTTTGTCTTTTTCCACCGCTTAAAAGAAATTCAAATACAAATTAAAATTTTGTAATAAAATAGGGTTTTTAATAATTTTTTTAATATGTCGTAAAATTTGGCAGATATTGGAAAATATACATTGAGTTTAATTTTGCATAACATTTTGATAATAATATCATATTAAATTAGTTGATTTTTAATTTTGTGAATCTCAATTTGATCAAATTCAATTGACCTACAGGTTATGTTGTGTAACACAGCTCGATAAATTTTTCCGATATTCAAACTAATAAAATCAGCTGCCGTCATATGCATTTTTACTTGTAACTTCTTGTCTAATTATGTAATTGGGCGCACTATAAATGGTTAGATATGCTTAAAAATAAATTATTGACTCTTACAACCTATAAATAATCCTTGAAAATTTTTCAACATTTATAAATTATTAAATTAATAGCCCTTTTTATAATATATATATATTCTGCTCATGGTAAATTATATTTGGCGTTTATTAAAAAAGTTTAAAAGGTTCATAGTTGTTTTTACGCGTTTTCCTATATGTTCCACTTCTCAACAAATTATTGAAATATTGATTGAAGCAGCGGGAACATAATATTTAGATACATAATAAAAACATAAAACAATTGGTTTTAAGGTTTCCCTCTGACCTTTCCCCATTTAGGGCTCCATACCCGTTAGGGCTTCGTCTCTTTTAACCCGGGCAAAGCAATTAGTTGCGGACGAATTAATAAATTTGCTTGCCCTCCGACCAGGGTTTTAGACCTAGGCTCTTACTTTAGGCGTATCTACATAAGGAAAAAGCCCTCTTTGTACGGATTCGAACTCGCAACTCCTACATGTAAGACAGGAAGGTTTGCCACTCAGCTTTTGACTTCTAGTACCTTGATATTAAAATTTAGCTTCAATAAACGACCGCTTCTAAAATGCAGCTGCTTGACACCGAATGTCATCGTAGAAGCCACCCTAATTATCAAGAATAACTAACATTCTTTACTGATTACTTTTTGTAATATGTAATTTTTTTTTTATTTTCAGCAAATTTTAAAAGGGAAAATTTAAAAAAGGGGATATATTGTGCGTTGATCAAAATATGTAAATTAATAAGATTATTATTGCAAAAAAACTAAATATCAATTGACCTTTCATAGATTTATAACAAATTTCGTAAATAACTTAAACACGCAACTACTAAAAATTATGTATTTTGTAGACTTGTCAAAACACCTTTGCGGTACATATAAGATTTTGCATAACTCTTGGTCTACTTTTTTCTTAAAAACATAGACATATTAACTAAACTTTCATTTCATAATAATTTTATTTATATCCGGAGTGTTAAAAAAATGGAAATTTTTGATATAAGACAGGTTGTTGTAAGGCCTATTTGCAAATCGGAAATAGCAGGCATGCCAAAATGGATCCGCGACATCGGGGGCTAAGTAACGTCCGAGAAATTTTTACGCTGCGTTTATGGAATGGATTTCTCGGGATGGATCTTGGCACACCATCCGAACCATGGAATCATTGATAATTTTTTTTTAATTTTTAGTCGATGTAATATTATGCCTTGTATATGGTCCAATTTTGTTTTTAGCCTAATTAGTTTGCAAGTTCTGTAAGTGATTCCTTGTGTAAATTTTTCGCGTTTAATAGGTCTTTGTGTCAATTTGCGCTATATTAAATTAACTTATAGGGTGCGTTCAGACTTAATTAATTTTCAAAAATTTTAAAATATTAATTATTAACGCATTCTGGCTCATCAATCTTTTTTATTAGCTTTCATAATGATTTTTATGAATAGAAATTTTTATAAAATTTATCAAAATTTATTTAAGTAATTTGTACAGAAAAAGTTTCTTAGATGAGAGATAAAACATATCAAAATAGGAAACATTTGGGCAATAAATATGGACGATAATTATGCTTTTGGTGGATTTTTCCTCGTGGTAAATTCCTCGTGGTTAAATTACGGAGAAATGGAATCGGTCAAATGCTATGGAAGGCCCGAAACCGTCACATTGAAGGTCGATTGTTTCGTAAACGCAATAAGCACACGATTGAAACCCAACATAAATTTGGGCATGACTTTTCCAGAATTTCAATGTAACTTTATAAAATAGTAGTGATTATGGTAGATGATTTATTAAGTTTAGCAACTAAATCAAATATCTAAAAATTGGGGTGTGCTAGAGGGTCTCGTACAAGCTTCTTCCCCTCCCGCCTTCAAATAAATGTTCAATTTTGTAATACGTCTTTGAATGTATAACAAAATTGGTCAATTTGATAACACACCGCACCGGGAATCCGCTTATTTCTCACTTACATTTTATTTTTCAACACCTTCCTACTTTCTAAATCTTACGTGTTGGCTAGGCTAGTACATACATCAACCATGTTACCGCGCCGGGTTATGCTTAAAGAATGAATTCGAATATATTCCAATAGAAAAAAATTAATTATTAAGGGCATTTATCATTCTTATAATTTTTTAATTTTTTCTAACTTAAAAATTTATTAAAAATATAAATTTATAACTAATATGTAATCAAATAAACAAATAAAACGAAAAAGTTACTAAGTTTAATTACAAAAAGGCATATTAGTCTAAATATATAAACGCAATACTTTTGTGGTAAAAAAAATCAATAAGCTTATTTAATAATTTCTTTCATCTTTTAAAACACCAAAGTTAATATTAAAAAATTAACTTACACCGTTCCCTTAGCACACCCAAAAAGATTTACTGATGCCAACATTTGTTGCTAAATAATCATTATTGTGTATCGTTTTAAAATGAAACAAATATTAGATTTATATAATTACATAACACACTACCCCATATTATTTTCCATAACCATTCCTCACCCCTTAATCAGAAAGATGCGTACCTTAGCCTATAGTATTTACAATCGCGTCGCAGTATACCAACATACCTTTGGGAAAAACGTTCAAAGCTATTTAATATAATCATTAGGCATTAATTCAAAAAACTAAACACTTTTATTCAATACCGATATATGTATCTAGTAAAGATCATGATTGGCTATCTAAATTACGAGGTCTGTGCCCGAACACTGAAGCTATGGAAAGTTTCTCAACGTGAAGGCTTGACAAAATGTGTCCGAGACATCAGTTGCCCGGCATCAAAAAATAGCTATGTCCCATTGAGCGCGCACAACATAACCCATAAAATTTTCGAAAAACTAAGGGCTTACGATACCAGCATAGTTGGACTAGATCGTGAAACATACCTAATTTAACATATTTTCGATTTGGATGCTTATGAAACAGGGGGGATCATTGCCATTTTAGCGATCGAACATGCCGATCAACTTTTGGACCACCAGGAGCTGTTAGAGAATGAACGCGACCCGTTGAGGATAGAAGGAAACAGTCGCATACGTGGGTTTGGGATATTATGTGAAAGGTACAAGGGGTATGCCATATCACCCCTATATGCCCAAAATGAAGAAATTGCCAAGGGAATATTGCTAAACCTTGTGGGGATCTCAACAAATAAGGCATCTAAAAAACTCAAATTAGAATTTCTTTTGAATGCGAAATTACCGTAAGAGCGTCAGTTGTTAAAAATATGGAATTCGGGAGCCTGTTAAAGGGCATGGGGTTCGAGATGTTTGCCGATTTGTACCGAATGCATTACCATCGCAATTTATTGGGCCAGAAAGGTCAAGTCGAAACATCAACACCGCCCGTGATACCAGTTAAATTAGATCAGGTCTATGCCTTTATGTCGGCGATTGCTATTTGGCTTAATTGTAGGATTAATAAAATATTTATTTACAAATATTGCACTAAATGAGATAACAATTTTCAATTCACAAAGTTTTTTTTAGCAATATCCTATATGATTTAATAATAGGTAGGAATAATTAATGTCAATATGTTTACGTTTACTACCTTTTTCCTATTACCCAATTATTGTTATTAATTTTAGGGCGCGTATTAGGTTCCCATTATAATTAATTTGTTATGTTCAAATATATTAGATATCAGGGTTGGGACCCGAAGGCTTGCTGGGCCTGCCAGCTCCTCGACAAACAAACCGCGGGCTGGTGGAGCCTGAATATGAAAAAAGTGAATTGCGGGCTGGGTCGAAGTTTTAAATCTAATATTGCCGGTTTTTTAAATAATCCACAGGTCGACCAAAATTAATGAGTGAAAAAAACATGGGTATGATACTAGTGAAAATAAATTTAAAATAGGCCTCATCTCAAATTATTCAGCCTTCGGCTATATATTAGGAATATATCAAAAAAAAAATTTGTTACCTTGATAATATCTTAAAAAGAAAAATTGAGGATTTTTTATATTAAAATAATTTGTAACATATACTATACATATACCGAAAATAAAATTTTCAAGTAAATCCAAGATCTTACAAGTTTGGTTGGTTTGATAGAAAATATTTTTCATTGTTTTTTTTTTGTTTTAAAAGCTTTTTTGTTTTGTACAATATTTTTTTAAAATCTCATTGTTTACAGCTATACCTAGTTTGATTGGAAGGGCGAAGGGATTTAAAAATTCTTATAATGGTACTTCTGGTCTCTGAAATTAGCTCAAAGCTCTCTAAAATTTGTTAACAAAAAATGATAAATATGTCATATGATAAGGGTTTACTTACTCTGTGTTTTACTGATAATTTTATAACAAAAGATAGTATACAAAAATTTTGGAGCCCTACGTTTAAATAATAAAAAATTCAAATTCCAAGCCGGGCCTAAATGGAAAAATATGTCGTGCGGGCTGAGTCAGAATATCACGGACCGATCGAAACTCTTTACTGAATCATTCAGATGTTAATTTCATTGAGAACGCAAAATATATCAGGGTAGAAATCATTTTTTTTATCAAACTTGCAAACTTGAACACAATTAGCCAAAAATATCTTAAACTTAATATAACTCTGTTTTACTCTTGTATAATAAATTAAACTTATTATTTAAATATATATTACATTAATGGGGGGGGGGGGGGGGGGGGTGTTATATTTTTGTAACCTATCTTTTTGAAAAACCTCTGGAGAATTCACAGAACTTATAAATTCCGGACGTGATAAACAGTGCTGGAACAAATGTGCCATTGGGTATTTTCATCCAACGTTTTTGTCACATCCTTAGAAGGAAATCTTTGCGTCATTTTTTTTTCTAGCACGACTATCGATAATTTCCTGCAAAGCTTGAGTGTCCTAGGACCCGAAGATTTTGATTTATTAGGTTTAGACTACCTCATGAAAAAGAAAGAGGATGGTCAAATTATCCTATCCGCCTTCTCTCCATTTCCACGCACCAGGTTAAAAGATGTAGTGTGACCAGAGCAGGCAAAAAGCCCATTTTTAGCTAAGCTCAGCAAATAAAACAAAAGTTGCATATCTCTTAATTTTCTTGTCAAACTTTTAAACAAATTTCCCTCGATTCAGCTCGAACATCTGCTAGCCTCAGTGAATAAATTCATGTTTTAGTTGAGTATATTAGCTTGATCAACTTGCTGCCCCTTAAAAAATATTTTTGTTTTTCAAAAATTTTATGAAAAATTGAAAAGCTCAACAATTTCGAAAATGTAAAAAAGAGTTTGGCTCATGTATATGAGCTTTTCTCAGCTCTGAATATACACAAAAGCAAAAACGTCCGGCGTTTAAAAATGTAGATTTTAAAATTTGAATTAAACACACATTAGAATTAGTTGAGCGGTGAGCATAATAAAGAATAAAAGAAATATTAATTATCTATGTATATTACAATTATCTGAACCGTTTTTAGCTTTAAGAGTAATTTATAACAGGTGTTGTTGCGAAGTAATCTTACAGACATATGGATTAATTAACCAGATCAATAATGCTACCATTGGCTGCGGTTAGTGGTAAAAAAGTTTTTGAAGAAAAAAATCTGTGAAAAAAAATTTAAAAATTAAAATTTAAAAAAAAAAATTAAAAAATATTTTATTAGGAATATCGTAAAACGACCAAAAAACCTAAATTCTCATTTTTTAATATTAGCCATTAACATTTTTTTTATTTTAGTTTTACAATTTTGAAAGAAGTAGTAGCCATTATTTGGGGTTTTTATAGGGTTTAGTTTGATTTAAATTTTTTAAATTTGAAACAATACAAATTCAAAAAAGCAAGCAACGAGATTTTAAAAATATCTGGATAAATATTTTTATTTTGTCCTGGTAAAATATTGTAATTTAATAGTTTGAATCGGAAAATTTTGAATAACATAAGTGTGTATGAGAAAACTTGATATATGCTATGTCTGTTTACATTATTATTAATTATTGTATAAAAACCTTTTACCTTAGTGCCTTGTTGATATAGAGCGCGATTTTAATGAGAATTTTCTTTTTAATTTTTGAATAAACCAAGCCATCTTACGGAACAGGGCCAAAAATAAAATTTCCATATTTCATTATTTAAATATAAAATTGAAATTTACATAATAACTTACTTCTATATTTTAGTTCCAAAATCCCGTAATATTTAAAGGTGTTTTAGCTTTCTCAAATACTAAGTTTGAAGATAAACTGGAAGCGGAAGCTATGGCTAGGATTTTGTCTAGTTTTGTTCACATTAAAAAAGATGCAATTTTTAGAAGTAGACTTTTTAAAATGCTGGACGCAAATTATCCATTATAATAAAATGCCAGAGTAAATGACCCCCAAAAACTGGAGATTAAAATAAGGACACGAAAGTAGCTCAACCCGGGGCTGGCTGGCTTGAAAAAAAAAGCCTAGCCCAGCTGGACAGTAGAATGAGCCGAGTGCCAGGTTTGTATGCGAACAAAAAAGAATTACATGCCGAACCGTACCAATATTTTATATTTTGTTTTAATTTGATTTATTTAAATTATTATTAAGATCTGGACATATAAATTTTATTACACTGGACAACAAAAAAAACGTTACAAAGAATTTTTCAGGGTTTTCTAGGATAAAGCCATCATGGGGATTCTTTCATTTTGTGTTAAAAATTTCTTTTTACTTACATTGATATTGGTCAACCTCTGATATGTGAAAGTATTGAAGAACAAATTGTTTGAGCTTAATTTTAAAACAAACATTAAAGGTTTTAATGAATTTTTGCCGAATTTTTAACTTCATATTGAAAAACTTACCGATTTAAACGATATTTCATTAAGTAACACAAGATATTATCCTTTAATAAAATAAGAAGATTAAGGATAATAATGATTAAAAAAGTAGCAAATTATTAATACAAATTCGTAAATAGACATTGTAAATATTGCAAAGAGGAATTGTTTGTTTAAAAAGTGACATTAATAAATTATTAAATCTATTGAATATCAGGTCTATCATTTTTTATACCCATAGGAGATAAGTAATGCCGGAAGCTTGGAATCTATCAAACAGAGCAAATCAGTTAATATTGATTTTCCAGAATATGGGGGGAATCAAGGTGTTCCAAATTACTGACTTTTATTTTAAAGGGTTTAGACTTCATTCAAACTTTAAAAAATTTATAAAGTTTTATAAATAAATATAGGTTTAATGTTGATAAGTTTTTTAAGGGTTTCTAAGAGTTTTTGAAATTATTATCAGCTATGTTTATATAGGTGCAGATATAAATTCAAGATTCCTAAATATATTTATAGCAACTTCTCCGAGTATTCGAAAATATTGTAAAACAATTAATTTTCAATACTCCTTTGTTTAATTATTTTGAATTTTCACATTTCCTAAAGATTTTGTAAAAACAAATCAGTTTGAAAGCGCCCTTAAACAAAAAAACAGTTTGGTAAACCTTAACTGCCTAACGGCTTTAAGCCGAATGTCACTTTTACTTACAACGTGTATTTTGATATACAATACGATTAATTATACACACGAGCGGCCTCAGATTTAGGCCTAGGCTCTATGAGGCAAGCAATTTTGTTATTGTTTATTGTCCCATTTTGGAAGTTAGTTGTAAGATTGAGCTTCCAGTATAATATATTGTATCCATCTTAGGGGAGAGAAAAAATACCATTTGTGTTTAAACGAAAAATTGACTTCACGACATAAACGCGGTATCATTACAGTCAGAGGAAGCAATGTGTTATTATCTAACGGTCACCATTATATTTATAACTGAAGGCAGGGCATATCATTCTAAGCTAATAGTAGCATCTCTAGTCTTTCGAATTTATATAGAGAAAAATCGTTGTTTCTGCAGTTTACTTTTGTTCAAACGCTTTAGGGCTGTAGGGCACCATTGTTAATCATACTAAATAAGGAGACACAGTGTGGACCTCTTTTTTTCATACTGCAATGATCCGTTTGTTCTTCTTAAAGACAACTGATTTGATGATATTAATCCCCGTCTCAATACACAGATCAACTAATTCTTGAGAATTACGAGCTATTAGAGGATATTAATAAGGATTTTCATATTCGTTTGCCGTTTGATCAAACTTAGTTAAGCTATAAACATTAAAAATTTGGAACGGATGTCAAAACAAAAAATGTTGTAAAACAAAATTTTTCCATATTTACCAGCTAAATTGTTAAATTTAAAGTTTAAATAACATTAAACCGATAATATTTCATGTTGTTTTTAAGTTTGGACGCGAAATATCCTGTATTATCTAAATGCTGGAGTTTGATATACTAAAAAGCTTTATTTATCATTATTTGAGTAGATATATGTAAATAACAATTTTAAAAATAAATGATTTTCAAATTTCTTTTCAGCATTCCCAAAATCGCAGAATTTGTCAATTTGTACAAAAAGGCTCATTTTTGATATTGGGATCTAAGGAGCTTATAGGGGAAGGAACTACGCAGGTAATATATATGTGATAACGTTCTAATGGGGTTGTATGCTTTTGTGCTTTAAAGTGGTAAGAATTCATATTTGATGCGTATGAAGATGTGTAATAAATTGACAAATCAATTTATTATGGCGGACAATTTACTTATTCAAAAAAAGGTCTAAATCAGTTCAAAAAGCACTTTTTTGATCTATAGTTGTTGAGAATTTGAAAGTTTAAATTAGTTAGATGTCTTTTTTTGAATATTTTTGCTATAAGTATGGAATATTTAATATATTAAAAAATTAAAATTTGGATTTGATGACGACCAAATTATTTACAGAGTAGGCGTCATTTTTTGTTAACTCGAAATGTAACGATAATATTATGAGATTTGGAAAAACGATGAATGAGTGTGTAAGGATTAGTAATCAGGTAATACTTTAATAAATAATTGGAAGTGTGTAATTTTACCATACTAACGGAGTCTTATAATCATCCAAAACTTTATTTAATTAAAAAACTTACTAGTAAATTTCTTCTTATATGTAGGAGCTTGGAGAAATAACTGATCCCTAACGTTATGATTCATATTTGATAATAAATGAAAAATTTAAAAGGGCCCTTAAAACACCATCATATATTGTCATTTATACACCGCATGATATTAACTATATCAAAGAATTTAGCTAAAATTTATAATTTCAGTCTAACTCTAACTTAAGATCCGCGATAACATACAAGGTAGATGAAGTAAATGCCCCAGTTTTAGAGTTTTAAAATTTATTATAACCATTCACTTTGTTTATTTTAGTACAAAGAATACAATGTCCACATAATTATAAATTCTTTCTTCTTTGATAATTATTACAAAAACAACACTACTCCTCTGTACCTAACATTTAAAAAATCCATTTAATATATAATTAATTTAAATTAAACCTCGTTTACCTAAACAAGTGCCAAAACACACGGTATATCAGTGGTTTTAGAGTGTTATTAATCAACTCCTTAAATTACAAAAATTCAATATTTTAAATATGTATTTTTTCCAGGGCTGGGAAAAAAATAAATGGGCTTTTTTTAACAAGTTTTTGAGTATTTTTTCCACAAATGCTTACAAACTCCTGGGCATGGCAAACGAAAGACCCCTTTTCTTGCTCAAAAAAAAGGGGGCATATATTTAAAAGCGTCTTTTCTTAAAAAAATTCCTAGGAGTATTAAGAAAAAATAACCCACCCATCATTATTATAAAGAAAAAATCAAAATTTTTGAAAATATTATAAACGAAACAAAAAATGGGCTGTTTGGGGCTCCTAAGAACCACTTTTTTGGGTTTTTTGCCTCTTTTTTTAGTGAGGGCTTTTTATATTTTTATTTTGACTCTTTATTTGTAACCCCCTTTCATTCTTTAAGTTTGAAGGGAAAAATAAGCCAAAGTTTTTTGGCTCATTAATTCCCGGCCCAGGTAGATAAGGAATCTATGAAATTTTGCCTACCGCATAATATGAACTAAATCCTTAACCTTTAAAAACAGACGTTTTTTAAAGAGCCAAATTTTATACATATGATGGACTATAACATAATGCAAATGAAGCGTGATAGATCCTATGAACATCGTATTTTATGTAACATATTGTTATAATGCAGTATTATATAAATAAATGTTTTGTGAGACAAAATCCTTATAATTTAATGTAAAAGGTGCGCAAATAATATTAAACGAAAAATTACTGCAAAAATATAAAAAAATTTATTTTGAGCGTTAATTAATGATTATTATGTACAATCACCATAAAATATACAATTAAATTAACAAATTTTATCATCTATTGAGAACATCCTTTTTACGGTCTATAACATTAAAATTTTATAATTAAGCATATGAATGTGCAATTAAATGATTTGAAGATTTTGTTAGCTTTATAAAAAAGAGCTCCTAACTGTGTCATAATCGGTAATTAACGTTTTTATGGCAAATTATAATTTGGTAAAATCATTCGCCACTTTGTCCTAATTAAGGCCGCCTTTTAAATGAAGTTTATTCGCAATTTTAAAAAAAAATTATTTGTATAACGCATTTTCAACATTCTATTTTATTTATAGAAATTTTCTAAATAAATAAATTTCTTTTTGTAATTTAACAAATTGTATTGTGCAAAAACGTGTTAAATACATCGAAAATACCAAATGTGTTGGGATAACAAAAAACAATATATTTTTATAAAAATATTTATAAGGTATGCAAAAATTAAGGTTTAAACCAAACATGCAAAGCATGTCGCGTTTACGCAAGAAACGAATTTTAGAATTAATAATTTATATTTGTTCTATTTTTTTTTCTGTTTTTAACATAGCCTTTTTCTAACAATGCCAAAACAAAAAATTTGTATGTGTTAAAAGCAGGGCTGGGAAAAAAAACTAAATGGGCTTTTTTTTAACAAGTTTTTGGGTTTTTTTTTCCAAATGCCCACAAACTCGTGGGCATGGCAAAAGAAAAGCCCCTTTTCTTGCTTAAAGAAAAGGGGCATGTTTAAAAAAAGCCCCTTTTCTTAAAAAAAACTCCTAGGAGCTTTAAGAAAAAATAACCCACCCATCAAAATTTTTTGAAATTATTATAGAAAACATAAAATGGGTTTTTTGGGGCTCTTTTTAAGAGCCACTTTTTGTGGGTTTTTTTTGCCCCTTTTCTTAGTAAAGGCTTTTTTTGAATTCTTATTTTGGCCCTTTATTTTTGCCCCCCTTTCTTTTTTTATGTTTTAGGGGAAAAAATGAGCCAAAGTTTTTTGGCTCATTGTTTTCCCAGCCCTGGTTAAAAGTGACATTTCTCCCATATTTTTAAACCAATTGTTGCCACAACTTCAGGATCATTCGGTTCTAAAGCTTTGAAAATTTTCAAACAAATTGGTAAACTAATTAAAAATAATTTTATTTCACCGAGTTTTAGCTTAAGGCAAAAAATTTCCATAGAAATTTTGAAAAATAATTATTTTCTTTTTAAAAATACGTGGCCGGAAGACTGTAAAATTTAACAAATATAATATTTATATTATTTTTTATTTTTTTTTAATTTATTATAATTACTTCTTTCATATTACATTTAATATACTACCTGTTTATAATTTATTTATTATATTTAACATTGTTAATTTGATATTATAATATATTAATACTGAAAATTTCATAAATAAAATCTTTTTAATATTTAAAAAAATAATATTTTTGACAAGTTAAAATTTAATCTGTAACTTTTCCATAAAAGTATTATCATCAATTTATTTAAGTCAGATTGGGTAGGAGTAGATTAAAAATAAGGTCGTTGCGTCCAAATTTGTGAATATGATTTTTTTACTAAAATAAATATATCACAGGTTAACAAATATTAATGGCACAACCGTGAATTTTATGAAAACATAAAAAAACATATTCACATGATGATTTATTTTATATCATATATTTCGTTTTTATTAGTTCCGGCCGGCCGGCTCCTTACATCCGTCCATATCAAAAAAAGGGCATTTCTTGACCAATTCGACAGATACTCTGAAGAGAAAATTAAAGAATTTTTTTCATACAAAAATCCCTTGCAACTTATATTTATCTTTATTAATATAGCAAGCTCTTACATCAGCATTTAGATAATACAGAACATTGCGCCCAATATTAAATAAGACACAATACATTATAGGTTTTCTTTAAAAATATTATTTAAGGTTTGAATTTAACAATATAATTGTTGTAAAAATGCAAAAAAAAATCAATTTACTTAAGTTTTTAAATCTTTTCTGTTTTTTTCGACATTTTATCTAAATTTTTCAATGTTATATCTGACTTACTCAGTTTGATCAGAATAAACGATAAACGGATTTAAAAATCCCTAAGATGGCAAGTTTGATCTTTGTAGTTTACTCATAAATCTCAAAAATTTTTAAATTCAAATTACATTCTTATAATTAGTTCCTAAAGTATCGAAGTTGTAAAAATGTTATACTTAGCATATCTCAATGGATATAATCAAAAATAATTAACAGATGAGGAAAAAGAGTAGTTAGGTCTGTCAGATGTTTATATTTGCTGCTTTAATAGTGGCAAGAAGAAGATTTTATGAATTTGTCCTACCCCTTTAATAACTCAGCAGGATATATTTTCTAATTGAGAAACTTTAAATTTAAAAAAAATTGTTAAATATTTACAAAGTTTGTTAATCTGAAACATTTATTTTTAAAACGTTCAACATATATTTATAGGCTATGTGCGCATTACAGTATAAATAAAAGGTTAATTAATATTACCCTTGTCTCGCTCCTACAACTTATAAGTTTTTCGCCGGTTTTATAAAAGGCCACAATTTGCACATTGTAAATCTTGTTGGATAGCAGCCCAGTTACATTATAAGAACACTAAAATTGCAAAAAAAAATGCATGAGTAGTAATTGTATATATAAGAGTTAGTATCAAATTTTGCGTTTTAGTTATACCCATTTTTCTATTAAGATAAGAGGCGTAATCTTTGAATTATAATTAAAATTTTTGTGCTATATTTTATGTTTTTAGATGGTCAATCTAGTAACAAATATTAATACTAAAAGGTTAAAGGGAAAATTTTATAGACTACAATCCTAGCTTCCTAAATTTCATTGAAAAAAGAACTAAGCCTGAAAACGTAACCGCAAAAAATTTTTCTATGGACCTTTGTAAATATGGTCTGTTGTTGTTCTTTTGTTCAGTATAGAACTCTTGTTTAAATTTTAAAAATAATTCTTTAAATTAAATTATTTTTAGATAACAAACTTAAAAAGTTATTTATAATACCTTTTATAATAAAAGTTTTGGCAACATACGAAGAACGCTGAAGTTTAAAACATTGAAAACAGTTTCTATTTTATATTTTGTTTTTTTTTGATATTTACAAACTTATTTCTACATAGGACTTTTTTGTCGGCTTATTTTTAGAAATTTTTTTTTGGTAAGAAATGGGAAATATTTCACATTTAATTCCAAGGCTAGTTTATATATAGATCGCGATTGAGATCATCACACCATTAATTTCTAAGAAAAACAGATAATTTAGTACATAATTGAGAAAAAAGCATAATATTTGAAAGTTTATTGCCCGCACTGATATCCACATTTTTGTAAACAACCAATGTATGCAGGGTAAAAGTACCGGCTTAAAAGCCACCTTCTCGTGGCCTCTTCTTCTTTGGATCAAAAATTTTATGACAAAAACCATTTCCTTTACAAAAACAAAAAATTAAAAAAGAAATTAGCAATTTAGAAAAAAATTCTAACTCTTTAGAATTTTGAATTCATATTCGTTATCAAAAATAGCTGTTATAAATAATGCTCTTCTCCTAAATTTGTTGTCCCATGTTAATTACGCTGGGCAACAAATTGGACGACCTTTAGTTTTTTAATATATTTCTTATAATGAAAAATGCCAATAGAATTTTTGGAAAAATTATATTATAAAATCTATGGAAATTTTTTTTCTTTTAGTATTGGCATTTGGAAGAACTAAACTCATAATTGTTATCGCAAAATATTCTCTTCAAGACATTGTAAAAATCGTTTATGCTGCTATTTTGTTGTTGCTATTTAAATTGCTATGACAACAGGGGCAGTTTGACAGTAACAATGCCTGCTTGCTTAGTTAAGTATTTTTAAGGTCCCACCAAATTGCCCTCATTTTTAATAGAAGTTTTATTCTTGACGCATATTTAGCATTTTTGTATCAATTATATATTAATTACTTCCCACTTGATTAAAGAATAATTCAGATTTTATTAAAAAAAACGAAACTTGCATATACAGGGTTTTTTTTTTATTAATTTTAAGTGGTGGTCCATTACCCCTGACATTCTGTTATCGTTTCTACTTATACATTATTAATTGCTAGAATGGAATTATAGAACTGCAGCACTAGAAAACGAGAAGCCAAACACACGGTAGCATAATATCTTAATTTAGATTAGAAGTTTAAATCTTAAGTCAACTTTTGCATATAATATTTTTTTGGATACCCCTGTATAAAAGAAATTGAACAAACAAATTGGTTCATGTCGGCTGACAAACATCCCTATCTCAACCAAAGGGTTTTGATTCTGTGCTTTAACGGCTCTTCGAAAAACAGCAAGCTGTATAACTACTTAAGGTTTTTAGACTTGAGGCATTGAGCCTAAACCAGGTAGCCGTCGTGCGAGCAACACTATTTATTGGCCAACGTTAATTAATTTGCTAGGGTTAGTAGATGAACTGGCTTGTATGGGAAAAACCTCAAACCCAAAATAATGGTTTTTTAAACATTAATATGTCTCGGGGAAATATAAAACTTGTGGAGCAATTTTGCATCGGTTAAATGTAAAAAAAATACCCTATTTGGCCTGTAAACAACGTAATGGCAAATAACTTTCTACAATCTAGGTTATGAACCATGACATTTATTTTAAGCCCTTTAACGTTTGGCATCACATGGATTAAATAAATAGCTCAGCATAATGAACGTATTCAAGATTTATGATACGTCAGGCACTTTGGTTCATTATTATTAGTAATATCAAAACTCATTAGGTTTGCAAAATAAAGTAATTAAACAATTTACCTTAGAAGTTAAACACGAAACTGTTCGATTGACATTACGGACTGACGCTGGGTTATTGTCATCCTTACCTTTATAAACAATCGCGTATTTATATATCTGGTATTTTGTTGGATCTAATTCTTTCCACTCTAGTAACAAGATGTCTTTTCTCCTAGTAGTCACTGGCTTGATGTACTCTATAACAAATATATGGTGGCAAATAGCAACGATATCGTATTTTCTTATTTGATAAACTCAAATACATAACGTTTAAAGTTGTTGGCGAATTGAAATATAAATTGATAATTAGGTAAAAAGTGTTAGTTTTAAGGAGAAAAAAAGTTAGTTAAAAAGAAAAAGGTTATTAATGTTTATAGTTTCAATTTAATAAAGGCAAAAAAAATAAAAAAAAACCTAAAGCAGGATTATGTTATGCTATTATTTATTTAATAACGGAAAAAACAAGTTTATGAAAACATAATAGCTTACATTTTTATAAATGCCTTTCCTATGTACTTTCCATTTTTCGCAGTTTCATCCGCCCTTGACTTCTTATTTCCATTCATATTAAAAAAATGGTTTTTTTGACAAAATTGACAGATTTTGCGACCTCAAGAAAAGCCTAAAAAAATTCAAAAACTTTTTTTTATACAAAAATTATTTATTACTTATATTTATTATTTCAATTGAGAAATAAAATTTTGGTATATAAAACCCTTATTTTAACATTTAGATAATGAATATTTTGTGTCCAAACTTGAATACGACACGATATAGTATCGTTTTAATAGAAATATTATTTGAAGTTTAAATTTTACAATTTAGCTGTTGATGCAAAAAACTATTTCAATATACTCTAGGTTTTAAATCTTTTTTGTCTTTTTCTAAAACCAATGTTTATAGCCTGACATACTAAGTTTGATTAGAAAAAAGGTAAAAGGGTTTTATTAAGATGGTAGGTTAGATTTCTGGAGTTATCTCTTAACTCCCAAAAATTTGTTTACATGTGTAATAAAAATTAAAAATAACCTCTAAGATAACTAAAGGTGATATTAAAAGATTTCGGGTTTATTGTATCGCTTAGTTGATAAAAAACTTGCTCATTTACAAGCGTGACTTTTTGAACGAAAGTATAGTCAGCATCCTTTAGCCCATCTATGATTACGAAGGACGTCTATCAAGTGAAACATTATTGTTTTTTACAGTATGTTGAATATATAAATCAACTTGGGAAAAAAATAGCCAGCCCTTTAAAAATTTTTTAACGACTTTTCTAATAAAAAGCTCCACTTAAAGGGTCAAAGAAGAAAAAAATATAAGATTTTTTTGTAAAAAAGGTATAAGAAGCACTATTCCTTTTTAAATAATAAAGAGCTTATTTTATCTAAAGACTTCTAGGATTCAATAATAATAATGACTCCCCTTCTATTTTTTAAAGAAAACTAAAAAGGGCTTTTTGAAGGCTTTTCCCCAATTTTTCGTACCAATTCTGTTATAGTTTATTAAGGCTTTTTCCCCCTTTTTGCTCCTTAAAAAAATTTTCCTCTATGCACTTTTTCCAGTATTGATTTATACCAGGCTTGGAGCTTGAAAGAATCACACTTAAAAGTGTTATGGGTTTTTTTATTAAAATCCCTTACTTAAAAATGTGTAATACAAATTTCCTTATAAAAGTTTTTTTTTAAAAATTCCACAACTTTTCTTAAAATTAAGGACTTTTAATTAAAGAGCGTTCTGGGCCTTATATATTAGTCCAAACTTTTTTGTTTTCTATTGAGAAAAAAAAGTTTTGGCTTTTTATTAAGAAGATGTTAGTACATATTTCGCTTAAGTATTGCATGATTTAATTTATAAGACCTTTTTTTTAACCATATAACAAAAAATTAAAATTTGGTTTAAAATTAGTTTAAAATTAAAAATTCTTTCGGGGTTCTCATATAGTTAATTTCAATGTTACCATAGTATTGCCTCATTGTAAGTTTAAACTGTAAAAACGTTTAATATTTATTAAATATCCCCTGTTGTAAATATCTAGATTTTAGGGTGACTAATAGCAAAAAATCATTATTACTTTCATATAAATTTTTTTATAAACCTTCCTTTAACTGTTAAAAGGTCTAGAAACACGATATAATTCAATTGATACATGTAGTTTACAGATATGATAGTTTTCATTTTTTAGAGATTTTTCTACTGTGTGTTAAATAAAATTAACAATGTACATTAAAAACTTATAAAATTTATAAATAATAAGCCTCTTATAAAAGTTTAAAATCAGGGTCTGTGCGGACCTCAATGTAGCATTCGCAATTCTCAACCTAGCAATCAAAATTTAACGAAACTAGAAGGATAACTAAAATAGAAGGCCACAATGAGATCCATGCCATCATATTTTATTTTTAACCCTCTTGAAAAACTTGTTAATTAAATTTTTTTGAGCTTTTAAGAGAATTAATTGAGAGGCGAACTCTAACCTAAAAAATAGCCATTTTTATGGGAGGCCAAGCAACGACAATTAAAAAAAACTGTAAAATTAAAAACTTGCTAGAGCTGGGGGAGAGGGGGGGACATGTTAAGAGTGCCCCTCGGTTCGACCCTGAAAAAATAAGATAAAAAGTAATTGTAGAAATTAATTTGTTTTAGCCTTTTATATTTTTTTTTATTTTAACTTAAAACCAATCAATAACACTGGACAACAAAATTTAAACGACCCTAGGCATCATTTAGGCAACTATCGTTTTCAGTCAAATTTTTGGTGTTAATTACGAATAAAATCGCCAGCCTCAGAATTAAGATTTTTTATTTATGGGGTTTGGGCTAAAGCTTATGGGTAATGACAAAAGTTTAAAAATACATTTATTTAAATTACCAAAACATTATTATTAACGTAAGGCGTTTAAATTTTTTCTAATATTCTTTTTTTTATTTTATCATTTTTATAAAATTTGTGGCTTTGGTCATAAAATCCGTTTTTTGAAAATAACTTGAAAGTAAATTGCTAATAATTATAAGCTATAACATTTTTTAGATGGGTCTTTTGTGAGGAATCTGAATATAATAATATTTAAAAAATTAATAGTTAAAAAGTTTTTTGAAGTTTTTTCTAAACTTTGGACGCGGTTTTAGATATGGAGGCATTGGGGGAAAAACTAAACCCGGTATCGTTATCACAAGAAAATTATCTACAAAACCCTCTAAAAATTTTTATGTTGCATTTTTTGTTGTCCAGTGTTATGAGTTTCCTACATTGCCATGCTTGTTTAGAGCTACCTATTTAGCCCTATTAAAACTATTTATAACAAAAAAGAATAGTAAGATTGTTTTGCATCAAGGCAAAACGACTTAGGTGACTAATCTAGACTCATTCATTTAACAAATTTTTTAGGGCCAATTATAAAGGCAACCCATCGAGCAGTTTTAAAGTGTTGCACGCATGTGCTATTTTTTAAAAAATAAATATGCACAAATAGATGTTTGTCAAAGTTAACAGCGTCAATTTCAATTATTTTTATGGACGTTTGTTTATAAGTCGACGCCCTTAATATTGAATACATTTAAATAGCCATATTCATCCGCTTAAAACAAAATTTAATAGAAAAAAACTATATCCTGATCAAAATCCCGGCAACGAGGTGATTTAAAAACATTTAAATCCTTAAAAGCTCATGGAAAATGCAAATTAATATTAGCACAGTTTCTGACCTACGTAAGCGCATAAAATAAGAATTCCCACCTGCATATAAAAACTGATAGCTTGTAAGAAGAACAATAACATTCAAAAAAATCTTGGAAATTTTAATGCTAACAAGGACCAATCAGGCCTACAAAACTGATCGTGGCATTTAATAGATTTTTATTTATAAAAAATTATGGAATTCTAATAAGGTCAATTTTTCAAAATTTGGCAAAGGATCTGGCAGGCAATTGGCACCGAGACTAAAAACATTTTTATAAGGCCATCATATAATTTGTGTTCCACCAAATTTATACACTTCGTCGAACCTTACTATATATATTATATTAATAATACAAGTCGACAAATATCAATGTAGTTTTTAAAAACTAAAATAAATTGATCCCCAAAATAGCCTTATCTAATAGTAGTTTGCGATTTTTACTTCCATACATAAAAATGGCCAATGTTTACCAAATTGACAGATTCTGCGACCTCGAGAAATACTCTATATCTTTTTTAAATAATAAAATCACTCGTAACTTGTGTTCTATATTTTTAAAAAAAATTTTAGATCAACATTTAAATTATAAAATACGTTTGACATTCTTAACTAAATAGGACACGATGTATTGTAATTCAAATATTATATTTGAAATTTGAATAACACTTTGACTGTTCAATTATAAATTCTTTTTATATATTTTTTTCTTAACAATAGAAAAAAAATAAATAGAGGAGAATTTCTAAACAAGTTGGCTATGTAGTTAGCTCATAACTTTCAAGAATTTGTTTTTCTGTGTAATATCAAGTAAACATTAAAAACAAATTACATATTCGGAGAGAGGGAATATGATGTCTTTACAGCTCACGCATTTCTGTATAAGCTCGCGACTTTTTACCGTGATACCATAATAAGTGTTTTGAATAGGCAAAATCACTTTGACTGTATTTGCGGACCTGACATGCATTATCAGGCGTCTGTTTTCTTCGGGCAAAGGACCTGTACAAATAATGCGATAAAAGATTTGTTTTATCTGAATTTTTTGATAGTTTTTTTTAAAAGGCCTGTTATTTTTTATAATTATTTATTATTTAATCTCTAAGTAAAAAACTTAAGCCGATAGATAATAAGTTTATAGCTTTAATATTGTATTAGAGAAAAATAAAAATTTTATTTAAACGAGAAGGGAAAAAAATGATAAAAAATATTTAATTTAAATTGATTCGGTTGATGATACAACAAAAATAGTAGTGAGTTGGGAAGTAGTCAGATTTATAGCGCGGTTAAATTGATGATAAGTCAATTATTTTATATATGTTAAATTGATTTAAGTTAGGATTCAAATTATCCTGCTGTAATTATATTTAAAGCGTTAGGAGTAAAAAACTCGTAAAATTCAAAAATGATTCAATTTATTTAAGATATATGTCAAAGTTAATTAACTAAGGCAAAAAATAATGTGTGAAAAAAAGCATAACTTTATCAGATTTGTACTTAAAAATTTAGCTTAGATCACCTTTAACAGAAATACTTTCAATTCATATTAAATGGTTTTTAACAAATATTATAACTATGAAACCTTTGTCTTCATCTATTATAAATTGCTACATCTATTGCCATAGCAAAGCATGCCAGTATCGGTGATATTTATGATTTAAACTTTGTATGATTTTTAATTTTTCATCAAACTTAAAATTGATTTTATTTTCGTGTGTCAGCAAAAATAAAAATTAAAAAAATATTGTATTTGAAATTTTAATCTACACATCAAATAGACTATTACTTTGTTTAAGCATCTAATGCCTTAGGATAGAAAACTTAGATAGTAAATTAAAAAGCCAATTAGATGAAAAGCCTCTTATTTTAAAGAGGAAAATAGAGCTAAAGGTCCCTTATGCACTAAATTGTATTCTGGCCTTTTAAATGTGAGCTTTTGTAATAGTAACACTCAAAAATCCCCTTTAAGGGCTGGCTCTTTTTTTGAAAAGATCAGCAATAATATGGCTTGTCTAGCTCATAAAATAATTACTGTTATTAAAAGTGATGGATTTAGACTAAATTTAGTTGCTGGTATAAAAATACAAAAATCTTGGATGCGATGCAAAAATTTTTGAGTGAGTCTCCAAAACGGTCCATAACTTAAGTGCTTATTTAGCGAAAACACACAAATGTATAAATCAAATTGATGTGGCAATGAAATACCATGTTGAAATAATTGGCAGGACGATTCTCACTATGGTGAGAATTTGGACTAATTTAGCATTTTCTTTTTAACTTCTATCAAAAATTAAATTAAAACACATTATTTGAAAAAGAAACCGCTGTAAATATGGGAAAATTTTTCTAATTCAGCCTCTAATAGAGAAGGCCGAATATTTATTTAAGGACAGAATCTATATATATACGACCACATACGCTTTTTTTCTTATTATATCTACGGTAAAATTTGGATTTGTAAAGTGTTTTGACAAATACACTAGGTCTACCAAAATAAAATTATTTCCCAAGGTTCTTCAACAAATATTTTAAAATGCCCCATATTATAGAGGTTATTCGGGTGATATTTGAGACATTTGTACAAGACCACACCTTCCATATTAATAAAACTACAATATAAATTGTACACACCTGTAGCAATAATCTGCGCTTGCAGCTATTCATGAGAGCTTCCTCTTACATTAAGCTATCTACAAATTTTTTTAATTCAAAAAATAAACAATAACAAGCCGTTGAACATTTATGTTGTGCGCACAGAGATAATATTTTGTGCGCATAGAGCAATTAAAAGGGATTAACCTTTTTATAGGTTAGTTCAATTTGGCCACTCACTATTTTTGAAATAGGATAGAACTTATTACTAATTATAGGGTGTCTATAATATTTCGAAAATTAGTTAAATGTAACTTTCGTCACTAATCTAAGATAGAATTTGCATTTAAAAGCTGGCTCTCAAAGCAATGCAGATTTTGGATTCAATAAGTTTACATCTTAAGAATTAACAAACTTTAATTCCATAGGGTTATATTTTAAATAATTTGTATTTAACTTGCTTTACGATAAAATATTCTTAAAAAGTAAGTAAGTTGTAATAGTATGTAAGTTCGTGAAATTAACCTGTAATTCCTACACCATCAAGGCCTTTAAGACTCACACCGTTATCATATGAGGCTATTATTCGTATCGTGTATACCTTTGTGGATGATAGTCCGGAAATATTGTAGGTGCATTGCTAAGATATAACATGAAGAGGTTTATCGATATAGTAATCAAAATCGAGACCTAAATCTCCTTTTTAGGTCAAAAAATTTATGGCCGTGCTTATCATTTTTTATATAATAACTACTTTTGAAAGAAAGTAAAAATGACAAATGTGTCATCAATTTATGTCCAATGGGACGAGTCAAAATAACACGTCTGAGAACTATAATATATATGGTCAATTCCACCTCAAATCGACAAACTTTTTCCCTTGAAGTCTCAGTTTTGGCTAAAATTTGGTACACTGGTAGGGTCCTAGGATGCTGATAAACACCTAAAATTTTTTTGACCGGAAGTGATTTTTGACCGAGATATGAGCAAAAATATTTTTCATTTTTTTGCAAGGTAAATTTCACATTTGAGGCAACTTTGGGAGGTTGTATCATCAAAAGTATTGTAGCTAGAGTCATAATTTTTTTTTTATTTTAAAGATGGCAATAAGGGCTACCTTGGATGCAAAAATTATTTAAAAAATTTATTTTTAAAGTTACCAAAAATTAAAGTGAAGTTTAGTCAGCTTATAGCTCAAAAAGCATTATCTTTAAATTTTCTGAAAAATTTATATAATATACTCCTTAATAATGTTAATAAATATATGATTTAAAAAGTCTGGGACCGGCATGACTTTTTTACAAAATTCAAAAAAATCAATTTTTTGCATTAATTTTGGGACACATTTATGCCCCTTGCACCATATTAGAATATGCCAAAGTGCCAAATTTGACAGTATTCAAAAAGTTAGACATATGGGCAATTATGTTAGACAATAGTAGTTTGATTTAATTGATTCCTACTATTATTAAATTTAGTAAGAAAAAGGGAACTTCAAAACCAAAAAAAGTGAAAATTTTTAGTATTTTCCTGTTTTCAAAATCGACTTTCTGGGTAACCAGCCAATCCTTTTTTAATATTTAAAATTGTATTTTATAGATAAAACATCGCTTAATAACATATAATACCCCCAACCTTTTTTCACTCGATTTTGGCGCTTCTACAATAAAAATACCTAAATTTGCCAAAAAACAGCAAATTTTCAGGTGTCAAAAAACTAACGTAGATTGTATTCGTCTGTGAAAGCTTATTTTTTTATTATTTTTGCATAATTATCTAAAAATATCTAGAACCTATATAATCAGTCATATTTTGCCTGTTTAAGTGTTAAAAAAATTATATATGTTATGTATAGAAGAACTTAAAAGAACTAGATAGGTAAATTATAAAAAAATGAGATTATTAAATCATTCCATTATTTTTATTAAATTTGTAATTTAATGTATTTATTAAAACACATTCTTGTGTTAAAACTCGTAAGGAACGCATTTAGTTATAAAAAACTTTAGGTCAATGCCCAAATCCATATGCCCAAAGAATCAAGTAACAGTAATATTTCCTCTTTCTTTAATAGGTTTAGTGCGTCTATATTATAAAACTAAAATGTAATTGGAACTAAAATTGTTGGTTTTTAAACTTTATTAAGGTCAGTTAGATATATATGGTGTGCCTTGCTCTAAATAGCCTTTCAAAAACATATTTGGCATTTTAAAAATTAGTAAAAAAGACTGAATGTCTATATTTTGTTTATATTAAATTAAGTCTAATATTTAGTCTTAAAATTCATCAAGCTAATTCTGCCCGTTATAATCATTTAAGGTTGTTTAACCCTAAAATTGACTTCTTTTATGTAATTATAATATCAAAAAACCATATCACTATCTTTCATAAAATAATTGACTTTTTACGTTTATTTTAAGTTTGTTGATAATCATAAAAAAAGAAAATCTGTTAAATCATAATATTCTAAATAGGCCAAATATATTCTATTTTACTTATTTTTGTCAGATTTAACGTTGTTGAGGCTGTTTTATTTAAAAAATATTAATTAATAGAAAAAAAATTAATTTTTACAAATTTTTTATCCAATAAATTTAACAAATTTTTTGAATTTTGCCGAGGATAAATATTGAGAATTATGTACATATTCTAATATTGTTCATCAAACTAAAAATGACTAGTAAAAGTTAACATATATTAGCATAAAAATTTTAAGTTTTTATTTTTTACATCTTAAAATTAACCTGGCAAACTTTGGTTTTTATTTCTTAAAAAGCTATGGGTACGTTAAAAAATGTTGGGGGAAATTTATGTTATATAGTGATGTTTTATGTATAAAATGCAATTTTAAATTTTCAAATTGGTTTGGTAGTGACCCAGAAAGTCGGCTTAGAAGATAGGAGTAAAATACTGAAAATTACCAATTTTTTTGTTCTAAAGTTAACCTTTTCTTCTCAAAATTGACAATAGTTTGAATCAAATTAATAAAACTGTTATAGCCTAACATGATTGCCCCTATGTCTACCTTTTTATATATAAACAAATTTGTCACTTTTAAATATTTTAATATAGTACAGGGAGCAAATTTTTGTCTAAAAATCAAAAAAAATTTTTTTTTTTGAATTTTTTAAAAAGTCTAGTCGGTCCCATACTTTTGAGTTCACATATTAATAATGAGAACTAAGGACTGTATTCCAGCAATTTTTTAAATTCAAAATTACGTTTTTTTGTTATATCAAACTAAATGTTCTTTACAAAATTGTAAAACTTTAAAAAATAAATTTAAAATAATAAACACATGCAAGATAGCCCTTATTGTCCTCTTCAAAATAAAAAAAATTAAGTCTCTAGCTTTAATACTTTTTGACTTATAACCTCCCAAAGTTGCATCAAATGTAAAAATTCACCTTGCAATTTTTTTTTCTTTTGCCCCTATCTCCGTCAAAAATCACTTCCGGTCAAAAAAATTTCCAGTTTATGAGATACCCTTAGATACTACCTCCATGCAAAATTTCAGCCAAATTAAAAGGGTTACCCTTCCCGGGCTTGTTGGATTGAGGTGTATTGGCTGAAATTTTGCATGGAGGTAGTATCTAAGGGTATCTCATAAACTGGAAATTTTTTTGACCGGAAGTGATTTTTGACGGAGATAGGGGCAAAAGAAAAAAAAATCGCAAGGTGAATTTTCACATTTGATGCAACTTTGGGAGGTTGTAAGTCAAAAAGTATTATAGCTAGAGACGTAATTTTTTATTTATTTTGAAGAGGACAATAGGGGCTATCTTGCATGTGTTTATTATTTGAAAAAAATTATTTTAAAATTTTACAATTTTATGAAGAATATTCAGTTTATAACTAAAAAAGCATTTTTTTAAATTTCATGAAAAATGCTAAAATATACTCCTTAATAATCTTTATAAATATTTGAACTCAAAAGTCTGGGACCGACCTGACTTTTTTTACAAAATTCAAATAAATAATTTTTTTTTGAATTTCAGACAAAAATTTGCTCCCTGCACTATATTAAAATATTTAAAAGTGCCGAATTTGATTATATATAAGAAGTTAGACATAGGGGCAATTATGTTAGGCCATAACAGTTTTATTAATTTGATTCATGCTATTGTCAATTTTGGTAAGAAAAAGGGAACTTCAGATCAAAAAAATTGGTAATTTTTAGTATTTTACTCCTATCTTCAAAGCCAACTTTCTGGGTCACTACCAAACCAATTTGAAAATTTAAAATTGCATTTTATACATAAAACATCGCTATATACCATAATATCCCCCAACATTTTTTAACGTACCCATAGCTTTTTATGAAATAAAAACAAAAGTTTGCTAAGTTTTTTGAAATTTTAAGGTGTAAAAAATAAAAAGTTAAAATTTGTATGCTTATATTTGTTAACTTTTACTAGTTCTATTTAGTTTGATGAACAATATTAGAAATTGTACATAATATTCAATATTTATCCTGGGCAAAATTCAAAAAATTTGTTAAATTTATTGTATAAAATAAATTTTGGGAGGATTTTAGAAAAAATAATAAGGTTAAAAAATTTGTAAAAATTTATTTTTTACCTTTGGTCAATAGTTTTTAAATAAAACAGCCTCAACAACGTTAAGTGTGATAAAAAAATTAAGTTTAAAAACCAACAATTTTAGTTCCAATTAATTCTTAGTTTTATAATGTAGACGCACTAGACCTATTAAAGAAAGAGGAAATATCACTGTTACTTGATTCTATAGGCATATGGATTTGGGCATTGACCAAAAGTTTTTTATAACTAAATGATTTCCTAACAAATTTTAACACAAGAATATGTATTAATAAATATAATAAATTACAAATTTAATTATTAAAATAATGGAATAATTTTATAATCTCCTTCTTTTGTAATTTACCTATCTCGTTCTTTTAAGATTTTTACATAGCATATATACTATTTTTTAACACTTAAACAGGCAAATTATAATTGATTATATAGGTTCTAGATATTATTAGATAATTATGCAAAATTAATAAAAAATAAGCTTGCACAGACGAATACAATCTGCGTTAATTTTTTGACACCTGAAAATTTGCTGTTTTTTTGGCAAATTTAGGTATTTTTATTATAGAAGCGTCAAAAGCGAATGAAAAAAGCTGGGGCCATTATATGTTATTAAGCATAATTTATCTATAAAATGAATATGAAATATTAAAAAAAGGTTGGCTGGTTAACCAGAAAGTCGATTTTGAAAACAGGCAAAATTTTTACTTCTTTTGGTTTTAAGGTTCACCTTCATTGTAAATTTAATAATAGTAGTAATCAATTAAATCAAACTAATATGGTCTAACATAATTGCCCATATGTCCTTCTTTTTTATTACTGTCAGATTTGGCACTTTGGCATATTCTAATATAGTGCAAAGGGCCTAAATATGTCACAAAATTAGAGCAAAAAATTGATTTTTTTAAATTTTTTAAAAAGTCATGCCGGTCTCAAACTTTTTAAATCATATATTTATTAACATTATTAAGGGCCATATTATATAAATTTTTCAGAAAATTTAAAGATACGTTTTTTGAGCTATTTGTGTCTTTCTAAACTTGACTTTAATTTTTTGGTAGCTCAAAAAAAAATTATTTCAAATATTATTTGCGTTTAAGGTAGCCCTTATCACGATCTTCAAAATAAAAAAAAACTATGACTCTAGCTACAATATTTTTGATTATACATGCGCGCAAAGTTGCCTCAATTTTTTTGCAAAAAAACTAAAAATATTTTTGCTCATATCTCGCTCAAAAATCACTTCCGGTAAAAAAAATTTATGTTTTATTAGCACCCAAGAACCCTACCAGTGTACCAATTTTCAGCCAAAACTGAGATTTGAAGAGAAAAAGTTTGTTGATTTGAGGTGGAATTGACCATATATATACAAGTCCTCTTTAAAATATTATAAATTATACACAATAAATATATGAAAAAAATTAATGCAACTGACTAAAATTAATGATTGAACAAAAAAAATTAGGTAGAAGGAGGGGGGAGGGGGAGCGGAATACTTCCCATGATAATTTTATTTCATATATTTTCCGCTTTCCAAACCTCAGATGTTAGCTATTTTGTTAGGTAGGCAAGAGCGGGGTGAGGTGGCAAATGGGGCGAAGTAATTTTTTTAAATATTTTGGGCACTGTAAAATTAAGTTGAAATTGGGTTTTAAAATATATTTTGATAAGCATAACCTGAATATGTGAAAAAAAATTCTAATAAATTTAAAATAAATAAACTGTTTTTTGGGCACTTATTATCGAAAAAATTTGTTTTTACGCTTTGTCAAAATATTAATGAAAGAAATAACTAATAGGTTTATTCTATTAAAAAAAAAGCTATTTAACTATTCTATATGTTAAGTTTCCTAAAAACGCAAATTATTTGTAATATATTGATTTTATATTTCTAAGAGGGTGTGGGGCGATGTGGTTGGGGGTGAGGTGGTTTTTTTTAATTTTTATCAGTTGTTTATTATGAGAAATTACAAGCGAAAAACGTGATTGCCAAACGAAAATGCTATACAATTAGCTTAAAAGGATTTAAAAACCGGCAATAATACAAATATTGCCTAAATATCTAAAAAGTAATCTATTTTAAGAGGAAAATTAAGGCTGTATGAATATTTTTTTTTCCTAAAGAAGAAAAGGGTTTAGTTTATTATATACTCGAAGCTGCAAGATTGTACCATGGTTAAGCCCGAAAGATATTTTCATGTTTATTAAATAAAGTGTTGTAAATTACATAACTAAGCTTGCTTACTCTTATGCTGTTTATTTAAATAAAAAAATTCCTAATAATTAGATAAAGGATGATAGAACTGGTAAAAATTGGTTTACCCTGTTTTTTAAAAGAAACAAGGAAGTTTTTTTAAGGCTTCCTGAAGCTACAATTCTTGCCTGAGCTTGTAAAATTTTTTGACAATCTTGTTAAAAAAACAGAAGAAAAATAAATTAATCCGGAAAATATCTAATATGCTGATGAGACTGGACTGACCACAGTTAAATATCCAAGAAGCCCTTAGAAGTGCTAAACAGGTAGAATACATAGAAACAAAATCAAAAAGGATGAGTTTCTAATTGCTCCAACCTATTGTTAACAAGCCTAAGAAAAGGAGACCCTCAAAAATTCAAAAATCTTTTAAATATATAATTATCATAATATATGTTTTAATTATCTTATGTAATAAAAATGTCTAATAACCCGTTATATATTATTTCTTGTTTATTATGAACTACTTTTTTAAACAACCATCTCGCCCCCTTAATACACCATTTCATCCCGTTTTTGGGAAGGGGCGGAAAAAAATAATTTTTCTGACTCGAAATATCTGTTAAAATATAATAGTTTAAATTAAAGTTGTATATGATTTAAATACAGTTTTAAAATACCTACCTTTTGAGATATAATGATTGAATAGATCATTTATAAAAAAAGTTATAATCAAATATTGAAAAAACAACCATCTCGCCCCGCTCTCCCCTATATATATTAAAATGGTCCTATTTGACTTATGTGACAGATTGCGATCGGGTATATCCCATCAATAAAAAACTATTCTTTATATCAGAATTTCTTGTAATTAATATGTTTTATAAAAAAATAATGAAAAATCAAATTTATAAGTGAATCAAGTACTTATATTAACATTTATGTTATTGCCTTAAATATAACACCATATACTAGTTAAATTTTTTTTGTGGTTCGTATATAACAATTTACTTATTTTTAATTTAAAATAGTTTTTCAATTATTTTAATTTTGAATAATTTTTCCACAAAGTTTAATTAGGAAAAACGGTAAACGGATTTGAAATTTTCCTAAGATGGCAAGTTTCTGGTTTTAGGAGTTAGTTGTCGGCCTAAAAGCTCAGTGGCAAACCTTCATGTCCTACAAAAAAGTTGCGAGTTCGAATCCGTGCACAGGAGGCTTTTTTCTCCGGAAAAATAGCATACATGTGTAACCACTTTGAGCTGCTGAGTGGTCTGTTTAGGCAGTAGGCCTTAAACGATATGCCTAAAGTAACAGCCTAGGCTAAACTAGGTCGCCGGCGTGCAAGCAAATCTTACTATTTAACCCGTCGGCAATATTAATTGCTTTGCTCGGGTTGTCAAAGCCCTAACGGGTATGGCGCCCCCTAAATGGGGAAAGGTGTGAGGGAAACCTCAAAACCAATTTTTTTTGGGAGTTAGGTCCTAACTTTTGAAAATTGTAGTCTGTTAAATTCTGTTAGGGATAAAATAGTCATTTTATTTTTGTATATTTTTAAATAATTTTTCAACCCTAAGGATATTTCTGTAACAATAAATTAAAATATTACCGGGTTGGTTTCTAGGTCCTCTAGCAACTAATAATATAAAAAATGGAATGTACTGGGCATATATGATATTTTTGAAAATAATTCCCAATAACTTGGCACTGGTCATTTAGAATTTGATTTACTTACAAATTTACATAACGGAGACAATTAGGGATTGTGCGTAAGACCTTAGTGCACAAATGAGGCAAAACGCATAGGAAAAAAATCATCGTTTTAGAAACGACACATTCCATTACACAGGTCAACAATTTTTTGAGAGTTATGAGTTGACTACAGAGATTAAACCTGCCTTATTAGGGAATATCAAATTCGTTTACCGTTTTTTCTAATCAAACTTAGTCAGTCAAAAACATTTAAAATTTAGAAACAAAAGGTTAAAAAACCAAAAAAAAATTCAAAAACAACATTTTATTTTTGCACATTTATATAAGTTAAACTGTTAAACTCAAACTTCAAAAAGTATTTTCATTAAAAATAATATATCGTGTTGTATTTTAGTTTGGGAGATATTTTGTATTATTTAAATGTCGAGTAAGAGCTTGATATTTTATAAAAAAAAATTTTCATTATTTGTGATTAAAAATATAAGTTACGAGGGATTAAAATATGCAAAAAAGATTTTTATATTTTTTCTATTTTGGGTATAATTAGACCTGTCAATTTGGTCAAAAAAGGCCATTTTTCTTTATAGACTGATTTAAGGAGCCAAAGACGGGAGAAACTAAGAAAAACGAAGAAGCATTCTTTTGTGTTTTTATAATAATCTAATTTCTGACATAAATATTTGTTACAAAAGAAACGTAGTATATTGCAACTTAATATGTGGGTATGGCTATAATTTAATGCTGGTCTTAATAAAAGCTATGTTTGTCAAATTATTATATAACAATTAATGTTTAATTTCGCATGAAAACAGGTAAGCGAGTGATGGTTTTCTGGTGTTGAGGAATAAGGTATATGTTTTTACAATCTAAGGACGCTTCATTGAAATTGGCAATAAATATAAGTGTTTTTCCTTTTTTGAAAGATTCAAAAAATTCAAAACGATTTTTCCGGTATTTAAATAAATTAGTTGACTACCCAAGTTGCCGAAATAGCCCCCCCCCCCCCCCCGGTGGGCTAACGTCCTTAGGGCATTGCATAGATTTTTCTTGACGTTTTCCAGATTTAAAAACTGATGATTGTTTTTTGGACTAAACTTATGGTCCAGAATAATTTTATTGAAAATCTTTTATTAGCTTATATATTCTAAATTAAATAAAATTAATTATACCGAATTTGAAATAGAACATGAAACGTCTCGCGTCACCTTATGTATTTCCCATTTAGTAGTATTCTCAAGTTTCCATTTGATTATGTATATAGATATCGTATAATTTTTTGGGACTAAATCTGCCCATTTGACTTCTAAATAGCTTTTTCCAAATTCTCCAATTGTTGGTTTAATACGGTCTAATAAGCAATAATAATTTGTTGAAATTTTATTTATAAAAAGTTTCTTTAAATAATTTTTTTTATTGATAAGTTAAAAATTTTGTTTCGTAAACATTAAATGGGCATATCATTAGCATAAAATATGACGTTTAAATTTATATATAAAACATGAGTTAACTTCAGAGACTGCTATTTTAATATTTTCAAATCTGTTTACCGTTTTTTTTAATTAAACTTAGTCAGTCAGCTATAAACATTAAAAATTTTATTAAAAAAAAGATCAAAACAAAGAATATTCAAAAACAAAAATAAATTGAAATTTTATTTGCATATATTAAATAACTAAACTTTTAAATTTTAACTTTAAATATAGTTTTAATCTAAAATCTATAATATATTTAATTGTCTTTAATGGACGCAAACATTATCTATATATTAATTAAATCTATTTTTCATTATTTGTGAGATAAATATAGGTTACAAAAAATTTTTAATAAAAAAAACTATAAATTTTTTCTTTTTACTGGTTATCAAAGGCCAATTTTGATTAAACTAATTTTTCTGACATTTATATTTAACCTGTGTAATTCCTTTTTTTAACATTAATGTCAATTCCTTAGAATTTCTAAACCAAAAAAATCTAAACACTTAACAAATAGTTTTAAATTAAAAACAATTTCCTAATTAATAAATAAATAATAATTTTAATTTTCTTAAAAATGAAAAAAGTAAATTATATTATATTAAGTAACAAAAATACATAATCAAAAAATGTTTTTTTAACGGAAATATATCACGATGATAAGGGAAATCCCCGAAAAACTATTAGCCTTGATTGAAAATAAATTTTTTTAATAACGCAAGTGAAATATAAAATTGGTTTTTTTATAGCAATGGAAAGAAAATTTAATTAGCGAAATAGGCTTGATTATACAACAATACAATTTATTTATAATGAGAGAGGACTTGTTAACAAAATAGACATTTGATATCTATGAAACTTTAAAATCTTAAAAATAAATATGCATTCCATTATTTAGAAATAATATCACATTAAGTAATTTTCTGGTAGTGACAAACACATGTTGTAAAGGACCACTAATAGCTCAATTATTCGTTCTTGAACCTCAATACTTTAAAAAAACCAAAAATATGTTAAGTTGTATTTTTTGTAGGCTTCTATTAATTAATCGTCAGTATAAATCCGTATAACTAATTTTTTACCCAACCAGCTTAAAATTGATCAAATTGCACTACTCGCCGTCATGAAAGGATATAACAAAAAATATGTATAAACTTTTCTATTTGCAATTATTTATCATTTTTTCAAAAAGATTTAGCAATTATCGCACATTCATTACCTTGTTTAAAATAAAAATTAAATTCAACATTTTTTAATAAACTGTAGGCTTAACTAAATTTTATTAAAAACTATTGTGCTAAAGCTTATATTATGTATTGCGCACGCGGCTTACGCGCGTATGAAGCTCGAGTAAAGAAATAGAATAATTTTAGTTATGTAAAAACTAATTATTTTTTGTTGTGAAAAAGAATAAATAGAAAGATTTTGGTGCGTGCTGGTAGATGGAAATTTGATAAATGAATTTGACAATTGTTGAAAAAAATATAAAAGTCAACAATTGCCTATTCCTTACACATCTTGCCCCATTTCCCAAAACGTCAACAATTGACCATTTTTCTCCCCAATTTTTAACAAGACCACAGAATAAAAATAATAACCGGATCTTCCACCCCCCCCCCCCCCCCCCCCCCCAATCACCTCAAATTATACGATACAACATTGAGATAAAATAAACAAGAAGTTTACTGGGTGTTTAAGGAAAATTTATTTTTATTCACAATCACAGGATTCAGTTTTTATCTATATTCAATTGATTTTACTTAATGTGCTTTTCAAATATTCATTAAATTTTTACGATTACAAAACTCAAAAACTCTAAAATTAGAGCTTAACTCAGAGATTATAACCAGAGCCGAAACCTAAAGAACCGAAACTAGCAAAAAAATAAAAAACAGGATACAAATTGTTGACCACCGTTCCAATCCATTTTTTATATAACTGAATTGGAGTTAAAAAAGAATCGGAACCGATTTAAATTGGGGGGGGGGGGGGAAGCGTTATAATCCTTGGTTTAAATATTTAATAAGCTTTCCTATTTATCCCCATAATATTATTTTTTTGCTTCAGCCACGATTTTACACAATAAGATTTAAAATTCTCCCAAGGTATATATTTAATAAGCAATTCAATCTTAAATATGGATGTAGTTTATTTTATGTCCTTAAATTAACCAAACTATTTCATAAACGTAATAAAGCAAACTTATGTCTAAGTTCTTGTATATTAAATGTTATCCGAACATCACTATGAACCATGCAAAGTGAAATTAAAAAAAAACAATTCTTTTGTATTTTTTTTTCTAATCGTCGAATTACATAAAATATAATGAAATTAAAAATAAATATAATATTCTACTTCTATAGATTTATAAAAACTATTCATTAGTTTTATTGTATAACCCTTAGTATAAAAACGGCGTTTTGGCGAAATTATAAAATGACTTTAGTTTTATCTCTCTCATTTGAGATAATAGAATTTTCAAATTTCACCTTTTTTCGCAAAAAATAAAAAACCCAATTTGCACGAGGTCAAATTTACAAAACATTATAACCTAAAAATAATTACTTTTCAGATAATAAAACGTGGGATCAAAAGACGACGGGTTAATCATTGGACTTTTCTGATAGTAAAATTGTTTGTTTGTAAACGTAACCTTTAGATAAAACGTATAATAGGCATTTGTCACTTTGGCAGGAGTTCCCGAATCCTAAAAATAATAATTATAATAAAATTAAATTTTTATCAATTATCTTAGTGATAAATCAGCTTCCATAGACTCATTACTGCATAGCTACCATAATTTTCTAAAATTTCTTTCTTATTGTGTTAGCATTTAATAGATCTATATATATTAAGTCTGATGGTTGATTACACCGGATAACAAAATTTGGAAATACGACCTTTAACATCATTTATAAAAACTATCTTCTGTGGTCAATGATTTTGTGCTGATTACGATTATGAAACCAAAATTTTGGCCAATGCCTTTGATTTCTAGTTATTTCAATATAAAATTAAGGGTGGGTGATTAGAGAAGCTTAATAATATACTAAAATATTCATTGTTAAGGTAAGGTATTAAATTTTCTTATGGTTTTTGCTAGTCTTGGTTTTATGGTTTTTTGATCATAAATAACTTAAAAGTAATTTGCTACTAATTTTATGTAATAGTTTTTTATATGGAATCTAAAATTCCAACAGATTTTTTACAAAATCATAGATTTAAGAAGGATTTTTTCCAAACTTTGGACCCAGAACAAAAACAATTGCAAACATAGGAAAAAAAAATAAACTAGGAATCGTTAGAAATACATAGTAATTTAAAAAATTTACAAAACCCCCAAAGTGAAAAAAATGGTTTTTTTAAAAATGGACGAAAAATATCCCATTCTTTTAACTTACATCTCAACAATTTTGTTAAAAATGAAAAAATAAAATATAGATATATTTGTTAAAAAATGTTAGGCTTTCAAAAAAAATTATCTTTATAGCGAATTATATATTTTTTTGGCCCTTTAAGAGTGGGCTCTTTCAGGAAACGCCTTAAAATACGCCCTTAAAGGGTTGGCTCTTTTTTCTAACATGCCTCATTGAAAATATATATTTCACTAATGATAACATTATAAGAAATGTAAAAAAAACAGTTTCTAATGGTATAGGTAAAAAGAAAGTTGTCTTTATTGGCGTAGGTATAAAGGGGGTTCGGTTCCTAGCTATATTTAAGTTTTTGAGCCTAGAACCTTAAATTACTTTATAAGGTTTTAAGAGATTCATTTAATAAATGTAAGGCCACATCGGCTGGACTTACTGAGTCAAATCTTGTAAAATAATTAAAAATTGAAAATAAAAATATTTGTATTTATAATTACCTTCATTTTACAATTTATTTATAACGGACCTGCTTCAAACTTTTGTGTTAAAAACGGGTAAAAATGGGATGTCATAAGGCTCGTTAAAACAAATGATTCTCTCTAAGGCATGTTTTATCAGTTTTTTGACTGCCATTTTTGCCTATACAAGGATAGACTTTCGAAAAAATTTTATTGCGCCTTTAAAAAGAACATCTATACGTTTTTATCCAATTTCTGTTTTAAGTTAGGACCAGATGTACATTGCAAAATGTTCATAAATCTTCTACTTAAATAGAAAGTTTGGCCCATTCCAATTAAACGTTATGAATATGATATTAACATGTGTTTAAGAAGCTTATACTTTATTTAATTTTATTATGAAGTTTAACTTATCCCCAAACATACGATTTCAAAATATTTGATACTTTATTAGGGCCAATTAAAATTTTTCTCACAACTAAGCAATTAAGCCCAAGTTTTTATGCAAATATTATTAACGGTCGACCATATAAATGGTAACCAGGCTCTCTGCGCTGTTAATTTGATGTTTTATGTTAAGCCAAAAAATAAATTATTACCCTAGGCAAAAGGGTATATGTTTTGTTTTCTTCGCCCTCGCGTTCTTTAATAAACTCGACACTCTCTATTTCAAGGTTGGTATATAATGTTTGGTGACTTGCCCGTCGGACTATAACTAAATCACTACGGATGACTTCAACGGTTAAAGCTTGTTTCGATTCAATAAGAGGACCTTTATAGTATTATGGTTTATTGATATGTTATTGGATAAATTTTGTATATATTAAAAAAGCATATACATTGGATTTTCATTTTTTTTAATCTTTTATGTTTGCGATTAATATTATGAATTATTTTAATATATAAACTCACGAATAATTGATCTTATAAATACACAAAAAATATCTATACAAGAGGATTCTAAAAAATAGCATTTATCTAAACAATTTATTTTGATTCCTTATTTCAATTTCACGGAATATGTATACTGTTTTTTTTATTATTTAATTATAAACAGTTGATAATTATTATAAATTTTGTGCTGGTTTTTTTTAGATTGAATTTTTATAATACTTTATAAAATTTAATACCAAAATTTATCTTAACTTTTTTTGGGCTTAAGGGCACGCGCAATGAATTTAAAACTCATATTTTTAAAAACATGCTAAATTTAGTTCATGCAAATAAAATGCTATTTCTAAATATTTTAGAAAATTAATATTTAAAATTTTTTAGAATTTTTAAAATTTTAGCAAAAACAGAAACTCATTTTGCGTTCCCTTAAATTCAATAGTAAATCTATAGAGTATTAATATTTAAGTCGTCGTACAACGAGCGAATGATATGATAGCTTTAACGGCATAGCCAGTGCTGGGAAAACAATGAGCCAAAAAACTTTGGCTCATTTTTTACCCCAAAAAGAGAAAGAAAGGGAGCTACAAATTAAGGGCCAAAATAAGAATTCAAAAAAAACTCTTGCTAAGAAAAGGGGGGAAAACCCCCTTTAAAAAGCGGCTCTTAAAAAGCGCCCCAAAAAGCCCATATTATTTTCTTGATAATAATTTCGAAAAATTTTGTTTTTTTATAATACTGATGGGTTGGTTGCTTTTTCTTGAACTTATGAGTTTTTTTCTAAAAAGGTTTTTTTTAAGCAATAAAAGAGGCTTTACTCTTGCCAAGCTCACAAAATTGTGGACACTTCTGGAAGAAAACTCAAAAATTTGTTAAAAAAGCCAATTGATGTTTTTCTCCAGCCCTGGGTACAGCTAGTAATAATAAATTTGGTCATGGAGATTCCATTTTTGAATCATTTTACATATTATGCTTATCAAATAGTTTAATATATATAAATTGATATTTAAAAAGTAGTTGAAACCTCCCCGTGAACGTCATACATCTCGTGTACGTCAGTGGTTTGAGGCACATTTAACCAATTTTTAAAAAATTAAAAGTGCTTTTTACAATTAATTCTTAAGCGGATTTTAAAGGATTTCTAGATGCTGTAAAATAATTTTTTAAAAACAAACTCCAGATTATTAAAATCTCAAAGAAGTTTAAAAAAGAATTCAGTATACAATCTGGATAAAAAAAAATTCAAAAAACAAAATTTTAAATACGAAAAGAATATACAAAAACGAATATAAGATAAGAATTATCCAATTACAAAATAATTTTAAGGTAGCATTTTTTATATCGATTATAAATTATTCTGTTGAAGACAGGATAAGCGATTTTTAAAGTTTAAACCATTACTCCTATAGAAAATAATAACAAAAACGCCATTTTAATCATGCAATTTAACTAAATGATTAGTTTCCTCAGTATATTGCATAGCAAATTTAGCCATTTTTTTATAACTCCCCTACATTTGCAATAAATACAAGGCTCTGCTAGTTTTGGTCGGAATTTTGATATAAATTAGGAATACTTCTCAAAATGTTATATTAACAATCTGTTTGACAATATTGATATGAGATTAAATAAATATTATAAAGAAAAAATTAAATAGTTAAATAAATTCACATTATATTCATTTAAAGTAAGTTAATTTATTGCACAGGTCAACAAATATTAATATCAAAATAGTGAATTTTATGATAAAAAAAATATGTATCCCTATGATGGACTTATATCACATATAGTTTTCGTTTTTCTTAGTTTCTTCCGCCTTCTTAAAACCCTTCAAAACGAAAAATAACCGTTTTTACATATTTTGCGACAAAAAGAATTCCTTTTTATTTCACTCTTGTAATTTATTTTTTACCTAAATAGAAAAATTTAATTCTTTAGTATATCAAGAAGCTCTTCAGAATATTTTGCCAGAATTTCGCTTCCAAACATAAAAAGACGCAGTAATTTTCATACAAATATTATTTGTTACAGTTTTCTGTTGTAAATATGCAAAAAATTTCAAATTCATTCTAGTTTTTGAATCTTTTTTGTTTAGTAATTTTTTTAAATTTCACTATTTATAAATGAATAATTTAGTCTGATTAGAAGAAAATGTACATCGATTTGAAAATCAATAAGATGGCAGGTTTGATCTCCGTAATAAGCTCATATCCTAAATTTGTTGACCTGTGTTATAAAAGTGTGCCGATTCTTCCTAATAAAATACATTTTTTTTAGATAGCAGCATTCATGTTAATTTTTCATACTAGCATCTCGGCTTATCTAAAATAGAAAAAAAATTGTGGTCCATTTAGGAAAATCATAAAATACCTTTGCCAATTAAATTCTATTTTTTTTTCAAATTTATCAAGAATGAATTAGATGATTGTTTATATATAACGAACTCAAACAAATTTTACTAGGGGCGCGTACAAAGTGAGCTTATATTTTCGTAAAATTTTCAAAATTATGAAATTTTGTTTTGTAATAACTGTTTTAATATTTAGTATATGCACATGAAATGCTATTTTTCTAATATAATAATTTTCCCACAACTTAAAAAAAAATTAAAATTTTAAAAATCAGAAACTTTAAAATTTAGAAAATAAAAACTCACTTTTCACATGCCCAAATAAAAGAGGGTTTGATAATTAATATTAGGATTGTATTTCTTTTAGATACAAAGTATACCGACATAACTAATTAACCTCTCTATATTAAATTACTTAAATAATAATATTGGGTAAGGCCTTAAAAACAATAATAAAAAACCTTAATTGTTATTGAATATGGTCACTTACACTAGGCGCTATATTAAAAAATTTGAGCTGAAAATTGAATAGTTGAACAATCTAATTTTACCAGTGTATGCCGCAATAGTATTGACTCTTCCAAAGCCAACTTTAAACATAGGTTTCACTTTAAACACGTAAGCCGAACCATTCCTCAGACCAGTAATATTAAGTGAGCACTATACAAAATATTCTATTCAAGATATGTTATATAATCACAAAAAATTACACAGGATAAATTAATTACTTTTAAATTTTTTAAAAAATAATGAATAAAAAATAAAATAAATTATGCCTATCCCTAACCGATGATATTGTCAAAACGGCAAAATCAAATTGAAACAACTATTTTTCCAATCTTTAGGACAAAGTTTACAAAATTCAAATAATTATTCAGATTTTTTAGGTACTTAAAAAAAGTATTTCTACTAAATATTTTAAACTTTCCAAGCCCCTTTTTTGGTACAAATTGCCATTTTTAGACCCTAAAAGTAATTTTAAGGGTTATAATTTAACTTGCAACAAACTTATAAGATTATTGCAACATTTATTATATAAATTTGATTTTTGACTTTAGATCTGATGTACTCAATGTATGTTGATTACAAAAGAATGTTTTAACACATAATTTGTGATGTCTAAATTGAAGATTAATTTTGAACTTACTACACTACTAAACAATAAATTTTGGATTACCATTAGCATTAGGTATGGCAACTATCCCTTTTGGTCAAGTTTTTATTGCTTACGAATAATTAATTGGAATTTTAGCCAATGCCTCAAATATTTTGTTATTGTGTCAGAGTTGCAATTTTTTTATTTTTGACGTAATTTGTTTTTTATTGTAAAACTTATATATGGTTAGTGATAAAAGTTTGAAAAAGTATTTAGATTACAGATACAATTTGTATTTATTTAATTTTTTTATTATATATAATTTTTTTTTCATTTATATTACTGAATGTCTTATGATCCGTTTTTTTAACCTTAATTTGACCTGAAATTAAATAAAAATATTGGAGGCAATGGTGAAAAACTAAGCTCGGCAATGTTGCGGCAAAAAATTTTTTCTACAAACCCCCTTCATAATTAAATTTTGATTACATATTGGAATTTAAATTTTTTGTTAATATATATAATATGTAATTAAATGTATATATGGCTGCGCTAGTGGAAAAAAGGAAGAAATAAAATTGAGCGCATTTGATTTACATTAAGGTGGCTAGTTTATAAAAAATTCAGAAGAATTTCATTAGGCATATTGAAACAATTAAAAGCATTTTCTCATTTTTTAATATGCCGTTAGAATTTTTTCTCAAATATTTTTTTTAAATATTAGCCGTAGCCTTTGTTATATAATTAATAATCAAATAAAAAAAGAAATAACATTCCTTTTTTTTTAATTAATGAAATTTAATACACTTTTCTCAAAACCCCGGTTCTATTTTGCTTTTTTTAAAACTACCATTTTTAGATTAGTGCCAAAATATTCATAAATGGCCTTGACAGAGCATCGTAATTGAATAGCTTTAGTAGTCAACAAATATTTATGTAAAAAATGTGAATTTTACGAAAACACAGAAAAATTCCCGATGATAGCCTAATCTAGTTTTTCTTAGTTTCTTCCGTCTTTGGCTCCTTAGATCCGTCTATAAAATAAAATGGCGTTTTTTGACGAAATTGACAGATCTGAATATACCGATATAAGAAATAATTTAAAAATGCTTTAAAAAATAACTTGTAACTTATGTTTTTAACCACAAATAAAGAAAATTTTTTTTTATTAGTTTATCAAAATCTTACACCGGCATTTAGATAATACAAAATAATTCGCGTCTAAACTTAAATACGACAAGATATAATATCGGTTTTTATGAATATATTATTTGAAGTTTAAATTTAACAGTTTAACTATTTATATTTTTTTTTTAATCTTTTTGGTTTTTAACCTTTTTTTTAAATATTCAATATTTATAACTGACTAATTAGGTTTGATTAAGAAAAACAGAAGAGATTCGATATTCCCTAAGATGGCAGGTTTGATCTCTGTAGTTAACTCATAACTCTCAAAAAAATGTTGACCTGTGTTAGATTTACTTGTATGCTAACAACCTAAATTTTTTTAAAGATCTACTAGTTATTATTTTATTTGCTTGTGTTATTTTCAAACCTAACATAAATTTTTGAAAAAGATAAATATTTGTGCTAATTTACACTATATAGGACAAGTTACAAAATATAATCCTGCGAGAAAAATAAGTAGGCAATTTCTTGTGTTTGTTGTTTTTATAAAAAATATGATTAAAGTTTAATTCAAGAGGTTTTTGCTTCGATAGCACAACTCTTTAAATATTTTTTTAGGCTTTATAAGTATTAGGTCAATTTACTCTCTGGGAACATTTTACTCAAAGGAGCGAGAGGCAACAATCTCAATTATGCCGGATATTTCTTTTCTTTTTTTTACAACCTTGGAATAAAAATTTTTTATTCAATAGTCTATAACTATAAAAAAATATGGCAATCTACATAAAAGCCTAGGGTTCAGATTTCAGGTGGTTTGCCCAAAGTCTCATAAAATTTAAAATGCTAATGGCTTAACAAATAACAGAAAAAAAGTTTACAAGTCAACAAATATCAATGTCAAAAAACTTTGAATTTTGTAAAAACTTTAAAAAAAATGCAACCCCATGATAGCCTTTGGTTAGAAAATTTAATGAAAAAATGTTTTTTTATTCCTCACTTGAAAAGTTATTCTATATTAATATGTACCGTTATCAGGTTATCACAATTGATAGTTTCTAATTTTATAGACTTCGAGGTGCCTCCTTGGATGCTATATTTTATCTTGTAAGAAATTGGACGAACATTTTCAATTGCTATGACATCCCACTTAATTAAAACAGAGTTATCTTCCCATGCTTTCACAAAGGCATTCATAGATGCTACGTATAATCAAACAAAAATTGGCCTTATTACAGTTTTGTTAAAATTTTAAATTAAAATATAATATATTTATGATCATTTCCACCTCATATCGACAAACTTTTTCCTAAGTATCAGTTGTGGCTGAAAACTGGTACACTGGTAGTCCTTGAGCGCTGATAAACCTAAATTTTTTTTTGACCGAAAGTGATTTTTGACCGAGATATAAGCAAAAATATTTTTCATTTTTGTTTTTAAAAAAAAATTTGAGGCAAATTTGCGCGCATGTATCATCAAAAGTATTGTAGCTAAAGTCACAATTTTTTTTTATTTCGAAGATCGTAATAAGCTATCTTAGAAGCAAAAAATGTTTAAAAAAATTTATTTTTTATTAAAAAATTAAAATCAAGTTTAGACACATATAGTTTAAAAAACGTATTGTCGTGATGGACTCACGAGAAATATTTATAAAAGGAAAAATTAGTAAAAAGAAACAATAAAAGAAAAGAAAATATTGTTTTTTTAGTTTTTCAAATTCTTATGTAAAAGTTAGAAATTTGCAATTAAAGAACAATATATATTTTAACCCCAGCAAAATAGTAAAGTTAGTGGCGCCGTAATCGGCGTCATACAAATACAAATTATGAATTGATAAATAAAAATTTGTAATAATTAAAGATCAATATTTTATAATAAATGAAATGTGGCCACATACGATAAAATTATTTCTTTATTGGCACCTATTTTTTAGACTTTAACTTTTATTTTATTTTTGGTTACTCAGAACTATTTTGGACCTTTTTTACTTTCATTTTTGTTGATTTATCCTAATCTTTGGCTATCTCTTTCTTTTTAAATTTTTAATTATTGGGTTACCCTTTTATCTGTTTTTTCAACCCGGCCTAACCATTTTTTATTTCTATTTATATTAGTGGTTATTTATTTATGTTTTGAGCATTTTTCTTTCAGCTTTCGTAAATTAAAAAAATTTTATTTTAATTTGGCAGCCATCCTAAATTAAAAATTTTATTTTAATTTGGACAAAATATTACCACGCCTCTAACTTATTACTTATTTTTTTATGGATGTTTTTAATGGCAAAATGATGGCCTAGGCCATACAAATTTTAACCCAATTCATCCAGCCTACCATTAATTTTTTTTTAACTTTTTAGACTACCAATTAATAACTCAATCTATCAATTAAAATATCTTTATTTGAGACTTGATCACTACCATTTAGCTTAATTTTCTTTTTAACTTAATTCTCACAAATTAATAATTTCATTTATATTTATCTTAATTTTCTTTTCAAACTTTATTCTCAAAAATATAATCTTTGTTAAAATATTTCGATACGCGTGAAGGAATTTAAAAAATATTCGACATTTGCGAGTAAATTCTAAAAAAAATGGTGGCCAACATTAAAAAACAGTTACAAAATATTCCGGCATTCGCAAGGAAAAAAAATAAAAGTTTTTCGACATCATTAGGTCTAAAAAAATATATATGGCCAACATGTAAGAAAAGCTACTTAATATTCCGGCATCGCAGGAAATTTTAAAACAAAAGTTTTTAGACATTTGCAAAGAATATAGAAGCTCTAATCCTTTCCTCTTCCCATATGTATTTATTGGATAATCGAGTTAGCCTTTTTTAAAAGTCAGCAGCTGTTAGTTTCCAGTAGTTAGTAGATACCATTTAATACTACATTTAATAGTAATAATACAGTGATAGTAAATAAAATCGAAACTAAATAAAATCGATGTGTTGTGCATGGAGATTTTTTAGCGACTTAATTGAAAGGATACACACAAGAAAATTTTTGACGAAAAAAAATAAAACTAAAGAAAAAAAACACAGATAAAAAAGTTATTTACCTAAAAACAGTCTTATGGAAATTTTATAGCGAATAAAAAAAATAAAACTGTTAGAAAAAAAATGATATAGTAAATTAAATGTTTTAATCCTAAAAAAATGAAGCCAGTAATACTGCTGATCGGGATTGACATTCTCTTATTACGGAATATATATAATTCGATTATTCCAGAAAACGTTAAACCAGGTAATTAGCGACAATATATGATGAATTAAAAAAATTGTCAGGGACCTTACATAATGCAATGTGAGCCTAAAGGACTGCCTCTCGACGCTAAAACTGTAATATCGATCTCATGGGATATCAGGACATCAATGGACAAATGGTACACAAATACTATCCCATTGCTCATAATGTCTCAAACGAATATTTTCAAATTGCATCGTGGTTGGTGGCAAATGGACCACACGATATCAAGGTCGGGGCTTTGAGCACCCCGATACGCAAGAGGGGATAAAATTGAAGTTCGTAATGTTTTTGCCCTGTGCTCCGATATACATTCATCAGGCTCGCTCTCCAAAAACAAAAAGTTGACTACCGAGTTTGAACACGAAACGAGTGGGATGTGTCAACAAGCGTTAGCCGCGAGAACAAAAAAACCCGGGATGCTCAATCGACTTGCCCATGCCATTAAAGAGGACATTTATTAACAAATATGCACGGTCCTCCTATATTGGCTTCCATTCCATAAAAATTTTTTTTTGGAAAGATAAAACTAAATTAGATCATATTTTTGAGAATAAAGTTTAAAAAGAAAATTAAAATAAAAATAAATGAAATTATTAATTTGTAAGAATTAAGTTAAAAAGAAAATTAAGCTAAAAGGTAGTGGTCAAGTCTCAAATAAAGATATTTTAATTGACAGATTGAGTTATTAATTGGTAGTCTAAAAAGTTAAAAAAAATTAAGGGTAGGCTGGATGATTTGGTTTAATATTTGTATGGCCTAAGCCGTCATTTTGCTCATTAAAAACATCCATGTCTAAAAAAATGGACAGAGGGAAGGAGGTAGGTCTAAAAAGAAAAAAAATAGGTGGATGATGGGTAAAAGGCCTAAGCCGATTATTAAAAACATCAAAAAAAAAGAAAAAGTTAGAGGCATGGTTATATTTTGTCCAAATTAAAATGAAATTTTTAATTTAGGATGGCTGCCAAATTAAAATAAAGTTTTTTAATTTAGGATAGCTAAAAGGAAAATGCTCAAAGCATAAATAAATAACCACTCATATAAATAGAAATAAAAAGATGGAAATTTTAGGTAAACTAAAATTATTTTAACTTTTAGGTCGGGTTGAAAAAATAGATAAAAGTGTAACCCAATAATTAAAATTTTGAAAGAGACTGCCAAAGATTAGGATAAATCAACAAAAATTAAAGTAAAAAAGGTCCAAAATAGTTGTGAGTAACCAAAATAAAATAAAAGTTAAAGTCTAAAACATAGGTGCTAATAAAGAAAAAGAGACTTGAAGAAAAAAAAAGGTTAAAAATATTAATATTAAATAAAAAAAGTTAAGTTTATCTAAAAAAGAATTCTTGTTTTTGGGAAGCCAAGGGAGGTGTCATGATCACTAGAAAAGTTAATATTTATTAAAAAGAAAAAAATTACTAAAAAGAAATAATAAAAGAGAAGAAAATATTGATTTTTTTTAGTTTTTTAAATTTTTATGTAAAAAGTTAGAAATTTGCAATTAAAAAATAATATATTTAAAAACTCACAGAATAGTATATTTAGTGGCGCCGGTAATCGGCGCCACGCATGAAAAATTATGATGTTTTATAATAGATAGTTTGATGTTTAAATATTTCGATATGATACGTATCTTTAAGTTTTCTGAAAAATTTATAAAATTTGATCTTAATAATGTTAATAAAAATAAGATTTCAAAAGTTTGGGATTGGAATGACGGTCAACCTATCGCCGATTGAACATCTTCACCAAGAAACCAAAATTCTACTCCTACAAGCCCATTGTCAGATGTTAGCTAACCAACACCTTGCGTCTTTGTAACGAGCTTACCATCCTACCCCAGCTAGACCAATGAACCTTCTTCTCTCAATGACCCCCCCTCCCCTTTAAAAAACACTTTACCCCGGAACATCGTTTCCACCTGGCTCAACTCCGGGGACACTGCCTTCTTTTTGCAAACTTTAGAGCACGTTTGGACTCATATTTAAATGGTATATGCTACGACTGCAAATCAGCATATGACGATATACAACGCTAGCTCATATGCCCCAATCGTAGGCCTCCTATCTCTCCTACAAATTTTTGGATCAATTCACCTAGCTGCCCCCAAGCTCAATCTTGCTACCAACTTCCAACGAATGGGACACAAAACAACAGCAACAACATCAACAAATGTATGTAAAAAATGTCAAATATATAAAAATTCATAGATCATAATTTGTGGGTGAATATAATATAATTTAAATATAAGTTCTACTAAGATAACCTGTATAAACTGGTTCGCTTTGCGGGCTATAAAATATTTCATTATTTAAAAAGGCGACGGATCTGGAATAGGTGTAGAAATGATTCGATCTGAGAGAGTTATGATCATAGCACACCAATGACTAAAGTCGAGAAAAAATAAAATTTATGTATAATATTTAATGTACTAACTTCTTTTCAAATTTCATTTTTTTTGATGGTTTTTTTCTTGATGAAATATTAGATATCTAAAGCTTGTAATTTTTGTTTAGATTCGATAAGGGAAAGAAGGCACTCATTTAAAAAACTCAAAATAATAAACATCTCCTTTAACAATAGACTCAAACAGGCTTGGAAAAAAAGGAGCAGCCTTTTAAGAGAATTTTTTAGAAGGTCTTTTAAGCCCACACTTAATAAGCCAAAAGGAGAAAAAAAAAGATTGGATTTTTTTTTATCCTAAAAGGCTTTATGTTTAAGTAATAATAATAAAAGAAAATTGGAGCTTTCTTCCTTCATTTGCTTTAAAAAAAGTTTTATCTTATTTTTTAGGCCTTTTTTCTCCTCTAAAAATACTCTATTTTTTTTATTGGGTGAGGAGCATTAAAATTGCTATGCGGCGACGTTCATAACCCCTAGGGTCAATAGGATTAAGCGCGTCTCTCCGCCAATACCACAATATCCATCGAAATGACGCCGCACTCTCCGGAATATTATAGCATGCAGGCTTTACAACTCTAGCAAAAGCAAAGGCCAGAATCATTCACCTGCTAAAACAATGCCCCCCTTGCCCTATATCTCTTGAAAGAGACGGCATACCCGTCAGGGCATAGCCCCTTTTAGCCCTGTCGGGTAATAGGCAATCACTTAACCTAGACCAAGAGCTAAAGAATCTTCGGCCAGCATAATGACAATATTTAATTATATTTAAAATTTGAGACTGATCAGAAAGCCCTAAAATATCAATTAACAACATATTATCACAATTATTTGAAGATATTAATTCATGCAACTATAAGCGTTTAAATTCATGCAAAGCAGAGCAGTGTAGAAAGAAATGAGCAAGTGGGTCATCAACTACTGATTTACAACAGGGACAGTCGAAGTTACTTGTAACCAATCTTAATAGTCTTGCTTTTTTAAAATTCCACCAATTACCTGTCCTCATATATAGCAGAAGTTTGCAGCCGAAAGAAAATTCAATGCAATCAATACTTTTTAATTTTTTTAGAGAAGGATAAAAAGGGTTACTATACGATTTAAACAATGTGTCATTTTTATACTTACTTTCGCTAAGAATAGCTTTGTCAAGGTTTAGGCCAAATGATTTTAAAATAATTTTTGGGTCTCCATTTAATGATATATTGTTTTTATTAAAATACCTAGAGCAACGCGAAGCCCACGTCAATTTGCGAGACTTAGGTTTTGATAAGACTAAATCTTTTATAAATGTTTTACTATATTGAGATTTTAAAAAGAAACGCACGGATTTTTTTTTGCATAAACGTCAAAAGTACTAATGTTGAGTCTAAGTACAAGTGAAGTTTAGGCCCAATTAGTCTTTTTCCAAATTTTCCGATCATCCAGCGAATGGTTTGATCGTGAGTCTTAGAAAGCGGGGACAGCGATTTATTAGAGAGCAGATCAAATAATTCCGCTCCATAAGTTAGAATGGGTAGAATGACTGAAACATAAATATGAGAGTTAACATATATTGATTGGTATGGAGCTGGACCGCAGAAACGGACCGTAGAGATGAATAGCCTTCATTCCCCTTAACCTCGCTCCTCAATAACTTTGTCAATATTAAAGTCCTCATTTATTAAAAGACCCAGATATCTATAGTTTGATACCTGAGGTATAGAGTTCCCCTGAATTGACCACTCGCACGGAGTTGAATTTAAGGGATTGTTTATCATAATGCCACATTTTTCAGCTCCAATTACCATTTCCCACCTATTAGCCCAATTTTCAAGATGGTAGAGCATTGTTTTAAGATCCTCACATGACTCTGCGCAAAAAACCAGATCGTCGGCGAATAATAACCCTTTGAGCTTATTGTCAACATTTGGGACACTAACTCCTAAATTACTTGGTATATCGTTGAAAATATCATTTATATAAATATTAAAAAAAATAGGTGATAGCGGACAGCCTTGCCTCAGACCTCTTTCTAGTATGACCGGGTCTGAGTCGTTAAAAGGCGTTAAAAAAGCGCTACCTCGATACATGTCCTCAATTATGGCCAGAATTTTTCCCCTTATTCCTATAGAGTAAAGTTTTTTAAAAAGGGCTTAATGAGGTACCATATCATATGCCTTTTTAAAATCGATAAAGGCTAAATGAGTTGACAAATTGCTATACTTACGCCTAATGACACTCTCAAACAATGAAATGACCTGACCTATGTACTCTTCGTTCTTACGAAAGCCAGCCTGTTCTCTGCATATTAAATTGTTACTTTCCAAGAAGCTAACGATTCTTTTTTTTTATTAATTAAAGTAGTCAAAATTTTAGAAACAACCGATATAAGAGAAATACCACGATAAATGTCCATTAAAGTTAAATCACCCTTTTTTGGAATAGGAACTAATTTGGCGAGCTTCCATTGGTTTGGTACTGCACCTTGAGTATATATTTTATTCAGAATCCGAAAAACGCACTTACCCAAATATGACGATGGTGTTGGGGCCGAGGAGTCTAAGCTTAAACTTTTGAAAATTTCAGCTGATATAGAATCGGGGCCTGGGGTTGGAAGAAGGTATAGATAGAATTGCCTTAATAATCTCCCCCCATGTAAAAGGGGTATCTATCAGACATACAGAATTAACTTTACACGAGACATTGGCCCACCCTTCCTTTGACCCACTGTGGCCAGTATTATCTTTGAAAAGATTGGTATAATATTTTTTCCAACATAAATTAATTGATTCTTGATCTGATAGTAAAACACCAAACAAATCTCTAATTGGGCCAGTGCTAAGTGTACTTTGACCTTTAGTTAAATTTTTAAACCATTTAAAGAAAGCTTCTGGATTATTTTTTCTATCCTCAACACCTTTTAATAAAAATTTATTCCAAGCTACCTTTTTTTCTGCTTTATAAAGATTACCTCTTTTTTAATATTCACATATTCAACATAGCATTTTTTGTTTTTAGACTGAAACCATTTTTTATATAACCAGTAGAATTTTTTCATTGGGTCATTCCTGCTCTAAATATAATAGCTCAGTTTTTTGATAGCCACATTTTTTTAGCTATACTCTTTTTATAACTATTTTCGGTAAACCTCTTTAATTTCTTCTATTAAAATAATTATTAATATTTTTTTTTATAAATGATAATAAATTTGAATGCTAAAAATTTAAAAGTTTTTATAATTTGGTTTAGCCGATCCCAAAGTGTTTACAAATAAAGGCATAAAAACAGATCATATTTGCATCTTCATAACTAGGTTTTGCAATCTAAAAAATATTAAACTAGAGTATGAGCATAATAAAAAGATATATAGCTAAAATCATCCAAAATATATATTTTTTACCAATTTTAGATAAATTTTAATAAAGCGATTTTTAATGAACTCTTGTTATATATTTTTTGAATTACTTCAGATTGCAATGTTTGACATATGGTTATCAATGCCCTACATATAAAAGATTAAAATATGCCATCTTTTTACTTTGTTTTGTTTTTTCAGCAGATCTAGCATTTATATATTTTGGGCGAACTGATAATTTTTCTATGTGCTTCAAAAATATTTTTTTATTGATTCCACGGGACAAAAAAATTTGGACGACCCTAAGCATCATTTATGGCAACTAAGGTTTTTGGCCAAGTTTTTGGCGCTGATCACGAATATGAATTCAGAATTTTAGCCAATGCCTCAGCTTTTTAGTTATTCGGTGTCGAAGTTAAGATTTTTTAATTTTTGGGGTATTTTGGGATTTTATATCATAAAACCTACGGGTAGTAACAAAAGTTTAAAAATATTTTTAGATAACAAAAACATTCATTATTAACGTAAGGGGGTTAAATTTTTTTAAAATATTAAATTTTTTTTTATTTTTTTATTTTTGTAAATTAGTGGTTTTTGTCACAAACTCCGTTTTTTGATCATAAATAACTTGGAAGGAATATGCTAAAAATTAGAAAATTCTTTTATTTTTTTGTAAGGAATCTGAATATGGCAATAGATTTTTTGTAGAATTAATAGTAAAAAAAATTTTGTGAATTTTTTTTTGAACGACGCGTAAAAAAAATTAAAGGCATTGGAAAAAAAATTAAACCCGGGATCGTTATTGCAAGAAAATTCTCTACAAAATCCTCAAAAATAAATCGTTTATGTTGTTTTTTTTGTTGTCCAGTGTTATCCATCATCTCTTGTGCTCTACTTTGTAGTTGGCCATACCAATATTTAATATTGGTTTTCTTATTCAGCAAAAAAGCCAACAAAAATATGCAACTGAAAAATCCTTCGTTTTTTAATAAAGCTCCTACTTTAAAAACATTAATTAAAGATTTAATTAAGTCTAAGACAGGCTCTAAAAAATGTACTAGGGTCTCAAGATGTATTATAACTATAAAAAAAACTGAACTAAATCCTAATTATAACATAGCAAAAAAAATTTCGAAAAAAAGTTAGGGGTTTTATTTCTAATAAGTTTTTGGAGCGAATTAAAAAATAAAAATTGTTTTTTTCTCTGCTTGGGAATAACTCTTTTATATAATTAATAATATTAGCAGTAAAAATAGTGTTAAATTTGCATCAGGAATAAAACTTCTTTTACAAATGAAGTCAAATAACTGGTGGGATCTGAAAAAAGGCTAAAGGACAAACAGGATTTATCATTGTCAGATTGCCCCTGCTGTCATGACAACTTCGTTAACTCAATTTATCATTTTCTATGCGTATGCCCAGAATTCACGACAAGGCGCAATACATAACACCTATTTTGTCAAAGTCTTTCTCCAACCTAGCCCAGGAATCACAAATTACACATTTACTCTCAACTCTGACACAAGAGCATATAGATAATTTAATTCAATATATTCCTATTTCAGGCACAATCTCAATTGGGTAATATCCATTGCCCCGTTAACGTTCGGGATAAAAGTGTCAAAGACCTAACGACGGCGGCCTCAAAAAAGTCGAGGCGAGGGGGTGGTTTTTTAGCAGGTACTCCTAACCCTGCATGCACCGGTGAATTTTTAGTTAAATACGGACATCAGTGCGGTTAATTTAATTCACCATATCAAAATACCTTTACTTCATGTACGCACTGATCAATCTGTTATTTTAAAAAATTACTGGTGTAGATGAGCCCAATCCCAGTTTATTTATAGGCTAGCTTTGGGATCAAACGAGCAAATTTCTCTACCTCCTTACCAAAAAAAAATTTAAAATTATGAAAATTAGTGTCCAATTTAACAGAAAAAAATTAAAATTTTATTTATGTAAAGTTATCGGCTTAAGCACATTTTTCTAATAACGGCCATGAGACCATAACCGAAAAAGGGCAAAATTTGTCTAAGATTAGAGTTTAAACCGAGCTGTATTGATTGTTTGTTCGACATTATTTAAATTTAAATTCATATCAGGCCGGAATTTGATTTGCCAGGCTCAATCTAATAAGGCCCGGCCCGTTTAAATGTAAAATTTTTTAATAAAGAAAATAATACAATATGTAAATACTTTTCATCGAAAAAAATTAATCATTTTAATTTTTTGCTGATAAATAAAAATTATGATCAAATTTGGGAAACCACACATATCTTAAGGATTTTTAAATTTGTAAGCCGTTTTTCCAGATTTGTAGGTCAGATATGAACTAAAATTTTTGAAGAAATGATACAAAAAAATAAAAAACAAAAAAAAATATTGATACAACAGCTTGACTGCTAAATTAAAATAAAAGTATCGTATCTTAAGTTAAGGTTGAGGCGCCACATGATATAAACACTTTGTTAACTTTAAAATTTTATTTCTTCTCATTGTGTAAAATAATAAATTATAAGTGTTTTTAATATGAACAAAAAAATCTTTTTTTTTCTAGGGTATTAACGAGTTGTCATTGAAATAAGGTCATCATAAAGATTTTATCCACGTGTCTAATTTGTTGTTTCACTCACAGAGTTTTGTTGGCCTGAATAAGGCAGACCGACAAACATCAATGTTAAAAAAAATTATATCAATCTAGAATAAATGGATCCCCATAAGGTCCTATATAACTTATATTTTCTCGCAGTTTCTACCGCCTTTGGTTGTTTAGATCGGCCCATATTAAAAAATAGCCTTTTTTTAACCAAATTGACAGATTTTGCGAACTCAGAAATATCCTAAAAAAAATAATTAGAAGATTTTTTTGCATAATATATCGCCTGTAACATAGATTTTTTATTTCAAATAATGAACATGTATTTTAATCTCTTACATTAAGATTATTGAAAATATTTGCCATCCCAACTTTAGGACACGAAATTTTATCGGCTTTTAAAATTATCAGTTAAAGATTACATTTAACAAGCTATTTAAATAAATATGAATTATTTTTATTTTAGTTTAAGTTTATTTTTGTTTTATTTTAACATTTTTTTTGAAAAATTGTAATATTTATAATTGACTTTGATTAGGAGATTTAAACGAATATAAAAATTCTTAAAATGAAAAGTTGGTTGTAATTAGCTCAAAACTCTCAAGAATTGATGATTTGAGTAATGATTAAATAAATGAGGCAATCTAGCCCGGCTTGGCTCAATTTCTTTTTTTTTAAATTTACCCCCTCCTTCAACATGCTCAAAAATCCTCTCCCCACTTGTTTTGCGGAGCTTTGGCATATTCAAAAAATATTATATAATATTGTGTTCTTATAACATTATCACAAAAACTCGGTTTTTAATTGCGTTAAGACAATTCGAATCAATGAACTTTTTTTGCAAGACAATAAAATAGCGGCAGCCTAAGATATTTAAAAATTATTTGGGTCAAATACACAAATAAAAAATATTGTTTGAAACAAAAATAGATGTCCAAAAAAAGATTTTAAGGTAGTTTTAAAAGCAAAAACAGCCTTGTCAAAAGAAAACTTAAAGAAAAACGATTGTTTAAAAACAAATAAAAACAAAATTAATGTTAGCAACGCTAACAAAAATAGACTGACCGCTGAAAATTGAACACCTATTTTCATCAAAGTCACAATCCTTCAAGCATAGGTAAATAAATTAAACTTCTAGAATATTCATAGAAATTTCTTATTTTCAAATTAATTTCCAACACTTTCGCTTGCATTCAGGGGCGGAGTGAGCATAAAATTCATCCCTTTTCACTCCCACAATAAGACGATGCATGTATTAACTAACCATTTTTAATTAATTTTTAACTAAGAGCTTATTTGCAGCCCGAAAAACGTCAAACAATTTAGTTACATTGAACACACTTATATCTCATGATAGTTTGTCCTAAGTGACTATTCTGATATTTTTGATATCAAAATTTATTAACGTTCATATTTCTTGAGAGGCTCCTATCTGTTGTTTGACAAATTATTATTTGTATTGTTAATGAATATTTTTACCGAGCTGCACGTGACAGGCACGGCGAATGTGTACCAAATCCGGTAAATAACTTCTGTCATCTTAACATTCTTCTCATAATCTATAGGCCTGAACATAATTTTCACGGATCCGTTATTCATAACTTCTATATTGGGCTTTGTTTGGATAGTGGGATGTTCTTCACATAATAAATAAAAATATATATTATTTCATTTTGTAATTTAAGAAAAAAAAACATGCTCTTCAAATACAACAAAATAAATATATTTAGGCAAGCAATACTTTTTCGCTATTAAACCTTTGTTTAATGGATAAATTAATAACGGCCCAAAGAATATGTTTTTTTAAAGAATTTTTTAAATTAATTTATGACAAATCGTTAGTTAAACACTTGGTCTAAAATTTTTAAAATAAAATATAAGCAAAAAATTTGGGTTATCATAAGTATATAAAAATACAAAATAATTCTATCAATATTGAACGACTTTTTTTTTATATTTAGGGTAAAATTTAAATGAATACAACCCGCTTAGTGAATTGAGATTACAAGGTTGTTATTTTATAATTTAACTCCTATAACAATAAGTGATGCTATATGTACACATAAAAGGAATATTTAAAAATCAAAGCCAGAAAGAAAGGCAGGTTTTTTAGGTCATCGTAATGAAAATTAAATCGGATTAATGGATATTTTATTGAATTAGGGTCATCCCAAAAAATGTAAAAAACAAAAAAAAAATTATAACTCACCTTTCTTTATTCATTATAAATGTAATCAAAATTGGAATGGTGTATTCGAATCGAATTTTATTTTGGTCAAAAAATGTTATAAATAAAGATGCCATGGTGGCGTATAATGTTAACAAAATATAAATTAGTGAATCAGACTAAATACTTAAAGCAAATATTTGCAACCAATTGGATTATGTCCAAAAGCCTTTTATACATATCCAAACCCAAACATATAATTAAGCTCTAAAGTTGATTAAGTAGATATAACCTGGCCGCTGCAATGTTCTTAAGACAGTCTAAAAATTAATTCTGTGGGAATGTGAAATTTTATAAGATTTTTACCGAAACTTTTTAAACTCACATTTTTTTTAATTTTTTTTTACCAGGCAAATTTTGTTCTACTGTACACACCAAAACCTTTTACAATGGTGTTAAAAAACATTGTTATTTAAAATTTAAACGTATTCTATAACTTTTATAATATGTAAATTTTTCTAATTAAATTATAATACCTTAATTTATTTATAAAAAACGATTTTGATAGCCTAAAAATTATAATTACGATCATTTGTGAAATATAAATTTATGTTAAGGATAACTTAAAAAGGCCCATAAAAATTTGATGATTAATTGAGTTAAGTATAGATTTTTTTATAAACAATGTTTCTAAACATATTTATAATTGAAATGAAAATAAGGCAGGTATTCTATCCCATTTAACATATATTTACAAATATACGAATAATATATTTTCTAATACAACATATATACATTTGTCAGTTAAATAAAAACTTTAGGGTTAATTCTACATAAATTTTAAATAACAAATTAAATAAAATTGGCTATTTAATTTTAAAATAGACAAAATTTGATAATTAAATCAAAAAAAAATAATATAATTTTTTTTTATTTTAAATGTTTAAATTACAATTTAAATTTTTTTCCCATAATTTTTTCAAATTTTATTTTAAAACATATCTTTGCAAAAAGCGGTAAAAATTTAAATGTTTACCAGTAATCAAATCGAAAACCCTACTATTCGGTCCAGAATACGATTTATACTTTGCCCTTATAATGCAGGAGTATACAATACCCGGTTTCAGCTGTGTAATGTTGTAAGAACAAACCTGTTTTAAAAAGGCGCGTTATAAAAAAATTTATCAGTTGTTTATATGGTGCAAATCAAAAGAAAAATATTACAATACACTTTAGATTATTCCAAAATAAAATCATTATTTTAAAATTATAAGGCACTTATTTTAAAATTTGATTTTCTCTTTAACCGCCAGGTGAGATATATACGTGTAACAACAAAAACTATGTTGGTACATGGAAAAAATATACGAAGAAGATAAAATTTAAACATAATCTTAGCAATTAATTTTTCTGGCTTATGGTGCACCAGACAAATATAAGCTTTTGTCTTAGTGACATTGACGATTTGGCTCGGCGCAATAATATATTTTTTGTTCTAAGTTTATTACCCTCTCACTACTTTTTACCCTTGTACAAAAGCATCATTTTTCTTACAAAATGTTTCCAGTAATAAAACTTAGTTGATTTTAATAAAGTTGGCCTAATAACATGATTAATTACTTTGCTTAGAATCTACGTTGGAAGCATAAATTATAAAAATATTTAAAACGTTTTAACTGAAAGCAAAGCAAAAAACACCTTTGTATGATTAGAACCAGAAAGTTCTTGATAATTTTTTAGAAAGTTAATTTTAAGATAAAACACCATGGTGCTTTCCGGTTTTTCCTATTGACTAGTTTTAATCTATCTAAACATAATGGTGCCCTCAAGTCTAGTCCTACCTGATCTAGTTTTCATTTTATTTGCTAGTAACAGTTGTGAATAGATTTAACCATCTGGGCATATTTTTACCTAAATTTATCATATTAATAAAGATGTTAATGCGATACTTTATATTGTATAGGGAAGGAGTCTCGTATTTTCCACAGCTTCATTAAAAATACAATGAAGTAAATGTGGAAAATATAAACGAGATATGTGCTTTTTATGACCTTGATATTTATTTAATTTCTGAAGAAATGAAAATGTTTATTCCGTTTTTCCGCCAAGCTTTAATAGATGGAATCATTTCTACCCAATATTTAAATGGTTATATATTTTTTTTAATTCTAGAATGAAAAATACTCCAGAGAGTTTCTGTAACTAACTGGAGGACGACCTTGAAAAAAGTGATGAGGATGATGATGAAACCTTGTATAGTTCAGATGACAATTTTTTACTACCTTATAGGGCTTTAAATAAAACATAGGAAAGACCGGGGCGAAATGAACATATTTTTGCCAAATCGTTGCTGCTGACACATTTTTAATCTAAAAGAAAAAGTTAAAGGCTCATTTTATAGATAATTCATTATATTTTATAAAAAAATTTGTTTAACCAAAAAAATATGATTTTGTAAAAAGATTTTGAACAATGTATAAACTCACTAGTATTTACCATTTCGCCTCATGGGGTAAAATAAAATACCTATGGGGTAAAATGAAGGTGTGTAAAATTTATTTTTTATTTAATTTAGAGCTTTAATTTCAAATAAACCTTATATATTGAAAAATAAATATAGATTTAGTCATTTTATTAATGATTTCATAATCAATTAAGTGGCAAACAATCTCAACATCAAGGGGTTGAAGTCTATGTGAACAATGAGGTGGTAGTGTTACTACTTTAATCCCATTATCTTTAAAAAAGTTCACTGCTTTATGGATATATGAGATACATGTTTATCCATAATTATAAGCGCCTTTATTTAGAACATAATAATTCAATTTATGGATTCTCAGTTGAGCATTTAACATATTTTACAAATGTTTTAAATACTCCACAAACTCCTCTTCTTTCATCCATCTTGATAAATTGCAAAACCATCACTCCCATTAGGACATTAGTTAATTCCACCTTAAACCTTTTTCTATGAAAATAAAATAAGGTAGAATTAATTGCCCAACTGGATTTATGGTACATATGGTAAAGGTGCCCCCTTCGTAATATAATGTATAATATACTTGGCTTAACACCCTTCTGTGCAACCACTTTAGATGGTGAAACCAGTTTGATCCAAATTAAATACATGTAGGTTAAAATAATATTTTTATTAAATCTATTTGGTTCTGGTAAAACATTGATTTTTTATTGAAAAGATATTGTAGACTGGTACATTCAATCTATAGAAATGATAGGGTTCTTTATTAAATTGTGAACAATCAGTCATAATTTTGTTCAATCAACTGGTAGGGGTTTTTGTTTAGTATGACAGATATTATATTATTTTCTAATCTAATTATGGATTTAAATTGTTTTTTGAGGTTATAAGGGCTTCCTTGAAATTCTTCATTTGTCTTCAACTTTTTCTTTTAGACTTACAGAATGTTTCGGCGTGGGGCGAAATGATCCCGCATTGGGTAGTGTTTGCAAAATTAATAATGTTTAAATAATATTAAGTTATAAGTTAATGTATTTTATATACAGAAGTGTTTTTTAAATCTTTTAATTATATTAATGGGGGTAACATTTTATTAAAGATAAAGCAAAATTATTGTTGCTTAAAACATAAATTTGAAATAGCATTTTATCTTTAATTAAGATTTTCTAAATTTTTTCAAATGGATGTATATGTAAAAATATAAAATGATAGTTGTTTAAAGATCTAATATATATAAAATTTATATATATTGAATAATTTTTGGCAAGATATATCTATTAATTATTTCACCCCACAACTATTTTTCCCCTACAACAATTTAAAAAAAAAATATATAAAATTTGTCACAATAACATCTCCTGTATGGAGATAATAGAAGATAAAATTAATTAAAATCTTTTGTAAAAAATGGGAGATATGTTTTTACAATTTTTTTGTTAAAATCTGAAAAGATTTATTAATTAATAATGAAATTATCAATAATTTAAAATTAATTTAATAATTATTATAATAAATAAATTGAATTGATTGAAGGGGTATAATCAAAAAAATTGGGGGGAAAGGGAAGGGGACTGCTTGCCAATAAAATGATAAACTGCTTGGCAAGAAGTTAATGCATATAAACAATTAATTTTCCGATAAACAACACAACATAATTACAATTACACAATTTTATAATTCCACAATTACAATTTTTTACACATTTTCAAATTAATCAATAATAAATTATTTGATCTTAAATAGCTTTATAAAAGATCTAAAAATTATAATTTTTTTATAACAATGTTTAAATTTATATTGTGGAAAGTAATTTGGCCTGTGATAAAATTTTATAGCAATCATTGGTTAAAATGGTAAGACGAAGATAATAAATATTTAGCATTTAAATAACAAAAGAATATATTTTATTGAGGTCAAAGTTATTTGTCAAGTTTTGATACAAGTTTGCAATATTATAAAAATTATGCACTAATAAGTAACATAGTTTTAAAAAAATATTATCTATCTATTGATAAACTAGAATGTCTAGTTGAAATGTAAAAATAAAAAATGCAGTTAGGCTCATCTTTCTATAAAGATGAAAATTAATTATTGTTTTTATATTGCCTAACAAAATTGGATATCTGTTGGTAAATGTTTAAATGACCTTATAGTTTGTTAAATTGCCAACGGCTTTATAATGGTGATTGTTTTAGATTTTTTGTTTTAACCTTAATTGTCTATTGGCTAATAATTTTCCTTGACTAAATATATAAAAGCTTAAATGGAAATATATTCTCATATAATAAATATTTATATCAAACTTCAATCTTATTTGTTAAACAACAACGATTATTTGCTAACATGGTTCCGTGTTGATGAGAACCTGGATTAATTAAATCTCAGTCCCGAGTTGCGAGATGAATATGTTTGATGTTAATAATAATTATGAAATATTCTAAGAACCTTATTATAATTTTGAGAACGATATTCAATTATTATATTCGGGACTTTGCTGTGGATCAATGGAATTCACAAAGGTATAATTATTATGATAACCTCGTTGACGAACAAACATATGATAACGTTGATGAAAATCTTCAAGAACTCAGCAATCTTTATGGTCAATTTAGCATTTTCGGAGACCCTATACCAGTCTATTTAAATAGAATTTATATAGGAGTAAGATGCATGAAAATGCGTTATCTTGAAGAGGGGGATCATCTAGTAATAATAATAACAATGATGGCAATAATGATAATAATTATAATAATGAATTTCAACCGATTGAAATTGTTAATATGGATCAAGGAACACACAAATTAAGGAATATTACAATAATGAGGGTGACTTGGACAATACTATCAGCTTTACATTAATGATGTCGATAACTACTTGTACGAACCTTTTATCCAGTTAAACAATATTGACGATATTGGGGGCGAAGGGCATACAATCGATACTGATCATGACGATAATAGTCTCTTCAATCTGAACGAAGATGAGGAGCAACAGCCTGAACCTGATGTTAGTAATGATGCTGGACAACTTAATCCAAACGAAATGTACACTATACGAAACGAACGAGGACTATAATCGGTACTCTGAACCTTACGACGATGGGTATAGAAACGAAATGGGGCAACAAGTCATGAGGAAGGAAATGTATGATCACTTGATAGACTTGGTCATCGACGACGAGCATGAATACGATAGTGCCCCGTGGTACTTTGGCATCGACTCGATAAGGAAAAGACAACAAATCGACTTTAATTAGTGATCAGAGACGCATTCAATTGTGGGCGGCATTACGCACACGAATTAAAATTATAATTTCAAATAAAGCATGCCTTAATATTAATACAATGCAATTGTATTAATTGTTATAAGGAAAATAATTATGGGTGGAGTATTGATTTAAAGGTTTTGATTTTGGCCATAAAATGTATATATATGCCATATGATAGGGAAGTAAACTTGCCTCACTGACAGGGTAGTCAAGGAAAAGAACGAGCCTGCCTACACAAGGTCGCGAGTTCAACTCCTTGGCCACTATTTTAGTAAATGTTTAAATGATCTTATAATTGATATTAAATTGCCAACGGCTTTACCATGTTGATTGTTTTAGATTGTTTTAACCTTAATTGTCTATTATATATATTTAGTCCTGGCGGCCAATAGTTGTCCTTGACTAAATATATAAAAGCTTAAATGGAAATATATTCTCATATAATAAATATTTATATCAAACTTCAATCTTATTTGTACAACAATTATTTGCCAATAATTTCAAAAAAAATTGGATGTTGGATTACAATGAGGAAGATATTAAAAAAATGAATAAAATATTCTCTTAAAAGAAAGATTGTTTTTATAGACCAGTACTGTTAAATACAATAAACAACCTTTTCAATAGAAAAGGAATACAGGTTAGGTCTTTTCAAATCAAAAATGCTAGAAGGAGAAATTTGCAACGCAAATAAAGAGTGCGATCTGTACGGACCCCAATTGTAACCATTATTTCAAAAGTATGTAAGAATGGGTGCATTTTATTAAATATAAATAAAAGTTAGCATATTCATTGTAAAGTTTATTTAACAAATAGAAAAATCTGTGAAAATTTTTTTAGCTCTTAAATCTGAAAAGAAGTATTTTTTATTAAACTAAATGTTTTAATGTAACTGGTCAAATTTGTTTTTAGATCTAACATTTTAAAAAAAATTTATAAAAGAAACATTCTGAAATATAAAATTATTTTTAGCGATTACAACCTTAAAAACTAAGTTATAAAGTAAAAATTTTATTTGTAACATTATTTCCAGAAATATTTTATATAATTGAATATAACTAATCTTAAATGTCTAAAAAATAAGTTACAACTATTACAATATAAATTTACATTGAGGCAAATCATGATTTTTACCATTGAAATTGACAGTGAGTTTATCCGGACCTTAATAGGTAATTTATTTGCAAAATTTTCCTTATCAGATTTAGTTCAATAAATTACTTTTGTATAATTGATAAACAAAAATTTGACCTATATTTTTTAAAATTTTTAACAAGATATAATGGGGTCCGTATATAAAATACGGTGATAATCGCTAAGAAAAAAAATTGTTTTCATTTGTTATATTCGCAAAATAAAACTTTGCTGATGTTAATGAGAATAAAAATAAAGTTAGATAAAAAGATAGCGTAATTTAAAAAGATAGGCAAGGTATGTTATAATATATAAATATAGTCGTCTCGAAATATAAAAGGGATGCAATAATTTGAAACAATAAGAGGCTAATAAATCGCAAAATGGCAAAAATAAATAAATTTACATTTAAAAATAATGTATAACAAATTCACTTCTTGCAACATAAATTTTGCTTTAGAAAGAATGCCAATGTTATTAGACGATACAACAATGGTTTTTTTTCGCAAAAATATTTTTTTTAAAGTTTTCGGGTCCAGCTTTTCTATTTCAACGATAAAGATACCTACCAAGATCAATTTTTAAGTAATTAATTGAAAAATTGTTAAAATAAAGGCTGTCTTTATTTTTTCCTTAAAAAATAAATAAAACGAAAATTATATACTTTCATAAACAAACGGTGTTTTAAAAATTGTATTCTTAAATGACGATGATTAAAAAAATTGCAAAATGTTTTTTTTTCAAGAGCCCTCTCATTTTAGGAATATGGTGAGCCTATTACCCAAGCAGGCCGCTCAACAGCTTCCTATGATATTCATGGAAGAAAGAAGCTTTTTTTGCATGGAAAAGAACCTAAACCTTCTGCATTAACAACATGAATGTTTGCCGCTGAGCTATTTGAGCCTCACTTTATAGTTCGTATCCAGTGTTCAAAGATGTCCGACAAACTTGTTTTCCAAAATTTTTAATGTTTGTTAGAGTCAATTGGAGAAAAAATTATGAATTACACTGGACAACGAAATTTTAACGACCCTATGCATCATTTATGGCAACTATGGTTATTGATTAAGTTTTTGGCGCTGATTACGAATATGAAATTAGAATTTTAGCTAATGCCTCAGATTTTTAGTTATTCGGTGTCAAAGTTGAGATTTTTCAATTTTTGGGGTATTTTGGGTCTATATCATAAAACCTATGGGAGTAACAAGTTTTAAAATATATTTAGATAGCGAAAACATTCATTATTAACGTAAGGGTTTTTTTTTCAATATTTAATTTTTTTATTTTTTTTTTATAAAATTAGTAGTTTTTGTCATAAAATCCGATTGATCTTAATTAACTTGAAAGTAAATTGCTAATAATTTTAGGTAGTAACCTTTTTTGATATGTTTTTTATAAGAAATCTGATGCCAATAGATTTTTTGTAGAATTATAGTAAAATAAATTTTGAAAATTTTTTTCTGAACTTTAGACGATTTAATACAAATCGGTGGCATTGGAAAAGAAACTAAACCCGGGATAGTTATTGCAAGAAAATTCTCTACGAAACCCTCAAAAAATCGTTTATGTTTTTTTTTGTTGTCCAGTGTTATCATAGCAGTTTATAAACATGAAAAATAACCAGGGATTGGAACCGCTGAACCGTATGAACCGGAACCAGCCAAAATCTTTGGAACCGCACACTGGAACCTGGAACCGGTTCCTGAATTTTTAGTTCTTACCGGTTCCTAAGTTCGCCGGTTCCTGGTTCCAGTTCCGATTCCTGGTTCCGGTTCCTATATATAACTTAAATTCATCTAACAGGTGCTTATTTAATATATAAAAAAATTCTCCACCCAAGAATTGAACCCATTAAGCCCAAACGTATAAGCCGTCGCTTGAACCACTACAGATTGGAATCTCTTTTAAATTATATTCATTTACTTTGTTTATTCTGAGAAAATCGATTTCCAATTTCAATTTTATAATAATTGGATTTCACAATATGTCATTGAAAAAGGCCCTTCAACAATACTTTATATAAAAAATAATAACTCAAAATGTCGGATTTTTTGCACGAAAAAGATTTGGAGGGTGCAAGAAAAATTGTAAAATATCTACGCAATTCGTACTATACTAAAATTTTAAAAAACTCTTCGGTCCCATTGTCCATAATTGATGTACCTACTAGATGGTCATCAACTTATCTTATGCTCGAAAGATTACGTATTTAATTACATTATTATTCTAGTAAACATAAAAGAAAAATGCAAGTACATGCCAGCATTCGAAAAACTTACCCAACAAAAATGGAGCAAAATAAAAAAAATTGTAAAAGGCTTAGAAATATGCCACATAACTTCACTTAGCTTGCAAAATAGCCAGCCTTGTCCGATTTCTATAGCAAATGGAGAAAATTAATATTTATTAACTAAATTTCCTTATGGTGACGAGATTTCATCATATATGGGAAAACGCGAGTCTGCATACCTTAAATCTCCTGTATTACTGGCAGCGATATTTTAAGATCCTAGGTACAAAGGTCTTTTATCGGTTCAAGAAAAAGCTGAGGCTCGATCTCATCTAAAAGAACTGTGGAATAACATGTTAATGCTGGAGGATAAGAGCTTAGAAATTATCAATGAAGACCTCGTTGAATGTACAAACGAAGATTAAGAATTTAAAAATTATCTCAAAAATCACTCAAGTCAAGTGAATCTCGTTAATTTCGATACTTATAAATCAATTGATTCTCAAATATCAAAATTTGAAAATCTTCCTTTTAGTTCAGAAATTACTAGTATAATCGCTTTTTGGGAAAGGGCATCAGCCCAATTTCCCCAGCTTTATCAAATTTTAAAAATACTACTTAGTGTTATTTTTAGGTTAGTGTAGAAAGGTCGTTTTCGACCCTTAAATTTATATTATCGGATATAGACATTAGAAGAACTTTTACAAGCTATTTTGTTAATTAAATTAAATAATAACAATAAATTAATTATATATGATTATATATATTATTGTAAATTAAAGATAAACCAGTGAAATTTTTCGGACGGTTTCAATCCCTGAAAATAACTATGCCAAGATCAAATTAGATTTTTTAAATGTGTTAAGAGCGAGTTTCTTATTATCAATCAATATTATTTTTTTTCTATTTAAAATTTATTTTTTTTTGATTATTTTTATTAAAGCTTTAAAGCTGATTTTAAATTTAAATATCTCTAAAGATATGTCATATTATTTGCAAATTGTGATTTTCTTTCTTGAATATATAAACAAAACTTATTACAAAAAAGAAGTGTGGCTAAGTTTGTTAATATTTAATAATGTTAGGGTTCTTATAAACACAAATTATTAATTCCAATGTTACCATAATATAACATCAAAGAAAATTAAATTTTGATTAGTCTGAATTACATATGTAATTATTATTTTAAATTGATTTAATTGTAAAAGAAAACTAACTACATGTTACCGAAGTATTTAATTTTGCATAATATTGATATATTCTAGTAACAAATATATTGAATAAAAAAGGTAACTAAATTGTCTTCAAAACTTTTATAATATAGGTTTGTGTACCAAATTAATGCAATGCATGAATTCATTTAAATATTTCTAGTTTATAATTTTTAACTTTAATAATAGTTAAAAACAATGTAAATTTTTTTATAAAAATTTTTTTGATGTACTACAAAGTAAATTAAATTCTCATTTGATTAGTTTTAACTGTGTGCTATGCCGTGTCTCGTGTAATTTTGTTTCGTATTATCAATGACCAGGGCAATAATGAAAATGACTATTTTACATAACCATGATTCATATTTATACTCGTTTTTCGAAAAAAAAATTAAATTAAAAAATTATGGTGGAAATTAACTTATTTTGAATTAAAAAATATAGAGCACATGTAGTAACTTTTCTGCTCTAAAAGAACACAATATAGCTTTTATATTCGAGGAAATATTATAGGGATCCCAAACCTAATATACCATTGTCCATTCTTTCTGCCCTACCTGTCGACTCCTCAACAATAAAATAATTAAAGTTTTCTCTAAATTAGATAATATTTTTACCACAATTAAAATTATATATAAAAAGTGTCAAATAGTAGCATACCGATGTTTGACAGGAAACCTCATAGTCAATGTGTCCGATCTTTTTATCGTAGGGTAAAATAACCCTAACCAAATATCCGGTCAGATTTCCAACAAATTCCATAATTTTTTGCCATTTAATGTTACAAAACGTACTACCGCATGTTATTTCAAATGGCATTTTAGGTGCTTCTATAACCATTGATGCATAAAATTAAAAATAAAATTTAAAATTTGTGAAAATAATGAAATTTCCTCTTATTAACAGGTGAGTTGTGTTACAGTCTGCCTACATGTTAGACTCAATTAATTTTTTTTTTGAAATTTTCTCCTAACCACTGCAACTATCTAAGGTAAAAGAGCCTAATATTTGAAGGATGCGGCGTCATTAATTAAAAAAAAATACCATAATTTAACATTTTTTGAAAATTATGAGCTAACTATAGTGACCAAACTATGCCATCTTAGGGATCTTTAAGTCAGTATATTAATTTCCTTAATAACATTTTAATAAAAATTAAAAAAAAATGTTTAAAAAGTAAAAAAAAATTAGAAAATAAATGGTGATATAAAAGTAATTTTTATAAAATTTTATAGCTAAACTGCAAATTAAACTTCAAGATAATATCTTTGTAGATAATATATCATGTCCTGTTTATATTGGCCAATTATATTGTATGAATACCTTGATATACTTTAGAGCACCTAAAAATTTTATTTCTTATTATTTAAAATGAAGAGAATAGGTTATTAATTTTGAAGAATAAATCTTTTATTCAATAGGGTATTCTATTAATCGCACCTTTTCCATTCGGTCAGAAATGGCTTTTAAGAAAAGAGCCAAAAGTTAAAGAAACTTTCTAAAACGAAAAATCTATACTAGACAAGACCGTCAAATAAATCATTTTATTTAATTGTCATACCTTTTTCTTTTCAGACAAAGATATTTGCTTTTACCTTTGTTATATTTGAACCATTGCTAAAGATATCGAGACACCCATAGGCTTATGTACGCCTATTTTAAGTAATTATTAGGCCACAAACATATATCGACGCAAGTGTTCGTATAAATAATGTGATACCCTTATGACGAGGCCAGCCTAAGATCTAACAATTTGGAATAGATTAAACGACCCCGCAATTTATTATTATTTTCAATGTGACACAGGTCAACAATATATTAATGTTACAAATAATAAATCTATGAAAACATAAAAGCATGCATCCCCGTAATAAACTTATCTCATATGTAATTACCGTTTTTTGCAGTTTTCTCCGCCTTCGGATCCTTAGATGCGTTTATAAAGTAAAAAATTGCTTTAATTGATTTTGCGACCTTAAGAAAATTCTAATTAGAAAAAAATTAAAATTTTTTTTTCATACAAAAATGCTTTTTAACTCATATTTATCATTTTATATATTGAAATAAACAATTTCTTATTATATACATCAGCATTTAAATATAAAAGAATATTTGCGTCCAATTAAATAGGACATGATTTACAAGTTTTCAATAATATTAATTAAAGTTTAAATGTAAATTTAGCTGTTGTGATGCAAAAAACCAATCTCCGTTTATATTTGTTTTTAATTTGTTTTTGTTTTTTTTTTTGACCTTTTTTTCTGAAATTTTATGTTTCTAGCTGATTAAGTAGTTTATTAAATAATTTTGTTAAAGGATTTGAGAATCTTTATGACAGTTAATCAATCTCAAAAATTTTTCACCTGTTTTATATTTTTAATATAAATTTTTTGGAATAGTATTGAGTCGTAAATATTTATGGCTACATAACCTTAAATTATAAACGAACGTATAAGCCAAAAATTAGTATTACAGACCGATATAATTGGAGACAACTAAACTAATGCTGCATAAGCTAATAATTTGAAAATATATGGGGATGACGTTTGAAATCTTACAAAAAACAATTTTTTTATTTTTTTTTCTATTTTATTTTTTAATTTAAAAAATAAATGAATGCAGATGAATGCATATTCCATAAAAATTTTGAGGTAGACCAGTTTAAAGGTATACAAATTTCATCTTTTTTACATAGGACAAAACATCATTTCATGCTGGCCCATAGTTAAGATTACAACTGTTACCCGGTATTGATATAAAAGTTTCAATCGAATCCACGAAGTTATTTATGCTAACTTGGCACGAGTAAATATCCCCGGCACGAAGACCTTTTATTTGGGCAGAAGTTGATTTCGTGGAAAGATTTCTTTCACCATCTTCGCCAATTACACGAACCTGGTAAGTTTGCCTGTTACATAAGATTAAAATGCAAAGCAATACCCTACTATACTTATATAATCAAAACGGCAAGGGGCTAAATTCAGTATATCTGACAAATAACAATTCTTCAATCAACCAATTGCTCTATTATTATCACAAACATCTATATTTTTTTCATATTTTAACGAAAAAACGACACCCTTAAAAATTAAAATTAAGTTGTATATTAAAAAATAATTTAAAAGTACTTAAAGCTACATGCACTAAAACTGTACTGTGTGGTCACGACACAAAAATGCCGTACCCTAAATTAATCAGATTATACTGAAATATTGGGCTATATATGTTACATGGTTAAGATAGTGTTAGGTCATAAAATTATTTTAAGGTTTGGTGTGTGTTTAAAATCTCTGTTAAGGTCAGGAATCATATAGTATATGAACTTGATTTGCTTGTGAATTAAAACAATGCCCATACTTTAAAATACAAATGGCCGCAAGTGAGATTACATGGGCGACACCGCTATTATGAGGACAAAAAAAAACAAGTGATATTATGTTTACCATTCTATTTATATTAATCTTAATATTATAGAAACAATGTCTTATAATTTTTAACAAAAAAAATACAGTTTTTATCATATGAAACAAAGACTTTGAAAATTAATGCATACAGGGTCGTAAAGACGTCTCTTAAAGCATTTTTGCGTATTACGCGAATGAAAAAAAAAATTAAAAAGAAAGCCATAAATTACTTACGTGCCATTTATGGCATTCCATTCCAAACGGATGTTGGGAATACTATACTTTGCCCGCAAATCCCCGGTTAGCCTAGTCTCATCTAATTATACACGAACATTTATTTGTACAATCTCAGTAAATTATATGTAGTAGGCTTAGTGTTTTTTTTTAAGATATGTTGAAAATATCGTAAGGAGTTTTATTTAAAAAAATCGCCAATTCCTTTTTTAATTAGTTAATTCTTCTTTAAAGAACTTTTTTTTTACATTCCTGTTCACCATTTGTCATAATGTATATATCTCTAAGACTGAGGCTTTATCAAATTTAACCTTTGCTTTAAATTATCATTTTACTCTAATAGATTGTACAAAATACCCCTTTTTTTTCTAGACTACCTTTCCTTTTTTTAATTAATTGGGCATCAAATAAAGCATCATGATGAAATTAATAATCTTAATAAAAAAGAGACAAACGAGTTCTCTAAAAAAATTAATTTTTTTGTTAACAAAAGAAATGCTGTAATATAAAAGCCACCAAAATAAGGGCGTAGCAAGTTGTAAAGCTTGGGGGGGTTTCAAAAAAAAATTTTGCCAAATATTAATCGAATTTTAAATGTATTAATTTTATATTTAATTGGTATTTAGTTTTGGGGGGGGGGGGGGGGGGGGGGATATGCAGTAAAATTTTTTAATTTGGGTGGGGATTTGGCATGCTTGGAGGGGGTTTCACCCCCAACCCCCCCCCCCCCCCCCCCCCCTCCTACGCCAATGCACCAAATTAATATTTTATGACACCAAAAATGAAAGATTAAGAGGTGCCAAGATGTTTAGAGTTTATACTCGAAAGCAGCGTTAAAAACCTGTTCCAAAAACGAAATTTGGCATAAATTATTCTTAAGGTCCTTCAGAATTGTTTGGTTTAAATTATTAGCGCGTCTTATAAAAACACCTATTTCGCAGTAAAAATATAGTTAGTTATAATAGGAATTTAGCATACAAAAAGAATTTATCACCCGTTTCAATTATCGCGATATAAAAAATAAAAATTCTAACTAAATAAATTAATAAAATAGTGAAACAAGTCCCCTGCATTGGCGTAGGGCGGTTTTGGGGATAAACCCCCCCCCCTTCACAAGCATGCCATATCCCAACCCAAATTAAAAATTTTTAGTGCATACCCCCCCCCCCCCCCCAAACTAAAATACCAATTTATTATTAAATCTTTAAACCATTTTCATTACATCCAAATTGTAGCATTAATATAAAAGCATATTCCATTAATATTTGTTGTTTACTTAAATATAGCCATTTTTATTATATAAATTCATTACATAATTGTATCATTAATTAATTTAATTTTTTTAATACCATATATTGATATAAACATTATTTATAAAAGTCCTTAATGATTACTCAAATTTTAAAAGCAAAATTAAGTAACAATCATAAGAATCAGTAGATTTTAAACCGGTCGTGCCCGCACTATGCCAAAGGCGGCAAAAATTTTTTTTGAACCCCCCCCCCCCCCCCAAGCTTTACAACTTGCTACACCCTTGGCCCCACCCCCTACAAAAATCAAAAAACAATTATTTGATTTTTGTAGGGGGGGTTGGGCTTACTAATTATATACATAAATGGCACTAGTAAGCCCCCAATATAAACCATAATTAAAAGTAAAGAATGTAATGAAAAGTTAGAGCCTGAATAAAAAAGTGCTAATATTCTTAGACTTACTAAACCAATTTCCCTTTGTAAAAGATGCTCTAGTAAGCGTAATATAAATGTTTGTTAAAAAAATAAAAAAATTCTTACGTTGAACAATAAATGTTATGAATATTTTTTTTCTTGGTCTAGGTTAAGTGATTGCCTAGTACCCGGCAGGGCTAAAAGGGGTATGCCTTGACGGGTATGCCGTCTTTTTTAAGAGATGTCGGGCAAGGGGGCATTTAATAGGTGAATGTGGCCTTCGACTTTTGCCAGAGTTTTAAAGCCTGCATGCAATAATATTCCGGAGAGTGCGGCGTCATTTTCGATGGATATTATGGCATTGGCGGAGAAACGCGATTTATCCTACTGATCTTAGTAGTTATGAACGTCGTCGCATAGCAATATCAATGCTCCTCACCCAAAAAAGAAATGAATATTTTTTTAAATTATAATATTGTTTAATTATAAAAAAAAGCAGTTTTGTTTTTGAGAGTAATTTTTGTAGTTTTTGCCAATTTTGTATTTTTGTTTTCAATTTTTAAAATTTTATTATTTGCCCAGTTCATTCAATGTCTTTAGGAGTTAGGATAGGAGTTTTAAAACAATTTAAGCTAAATTATGTGTTTTAGCCGGACTGACTTTCATTTGCCATATTAAAAGTGGAAACATTTTGCCTGTTTATTACAATTTAAAGTCCATTAAAAAAACGCTCATTTACACAAAATAGTTTCATATAAAATTTAAAAATTATTTTATTTAGGAACACACTCAAAATTATATACCAACAAATGCTAGAATTTTGAATTTAACCGACTATAAATATTAGTTTTCCAAAAAAGTGTGAGTTTAATTTGAAAAAAAACATTGCTGAGTTTTTAACTTCGCAAAATATGGAATTGTGTAAGCCTTTTTTGTTCTAGTGGCTTAAATCCTGCGAAAAAAAAAACGGCACAGCGGGTGGAGTAAGTGGACATCCTAATTTTGAACACTAAAGGCAAAAAAGGTTTTAGAGCTTGAAACTTATTTACATTATTTCAATATAAAACTCGACCAATTTGTGTCTTTAAATTAAGTTTTATTTTATGACACTCTATGATACTTACATATCTCTGTGGATTGTTTTTTTTGGGTAAGAAACATTAATATTGCTATGCGGCGACTTTCACAACCCCTAGGGTCAATAGGATTAAGCGTGTCCCGCCAATACCATAATATCCATCGAAATGACGCCGCACTCTCCGGAATATTATAGTATGCAGGCTTTACAACTCTGGCAAAAGTCGAAGGCCAGAATCATTCACCTGCTAAAACAATGCCCCCCTTGCCCTACATCTCTTGAAAGAGACGGCATACCCGTCTGGGCATAGCCCCTTTGTGGATGGATTAAATATCAATGCTGTGAACCTGCGCTTCCGACGCCAAATTTTAGTGTTCGTCGTCCACGGGATAATTAAGTCACATTACACTTTGCTCAAAAATATTTAATTTTGAAAAAAACTTTTATTAATAAAATAAATTGCCAGCTATCTACAATGTATAGACAACGCTATTGAGTTTGCCTGCTTAGAACGTAAAACTTTAATAAACTTAATTTAGACAATCATTTCTAAGGCATTTAGTAGGGAAACCTCATTATAGGATTATATTTTAAAACCGAGCATATTTGCAAATTAAGAATTTTTTTTATAAGATTTTTAAATTTGTCAAGATTTATTTTAATTTTTTACTGGAAGTAGCATTAAATTTATCATAGTTTTTTAAAAAGGTTATAATTTCAATAATGAAATTAGTATTGTAAAGTCTTAGAAATTATATAAGGTGAGTGCTGTTTTCAAAATCATAATTTCAACAAACCTAATTATCTATATAAACCTTTCCTTGAAATAATTTTTAAATTTCGAATTTAGTTAAGCTAAACCTTGTTGCGCAGTCTCTACCTGGTAACGGAATGATAGAAATATTAAAAAGAGGCGGCCAATTGTTTGCATTTTATACGGAATGCTTCAAATATGGGATTTTTGGATACTATTCCTTTTTGTTAATTTTAATATAAATTTTTTTAAATTTTTGATTTAGAAAAAATATTATTATGCTAGAAATTTTATTTTGAAAATTTTATTTTGATACGTTTGTATAATACAATTGTTTACATAATTTCAATTTTCAACAGAGATGGTTTATTCCCTGTTTTTTGGAAAAATGTTCTTTGATCATATATTTTTCTAAACACGTGCATGGGAGTGATTTTTAAATTCATTACATATTTTTTAATAATGTTTAGATCAATGTAAGGAGTCAAAATTGATCTCACCGGTTTTGCCCCTTTTTAAAAGCCGAATTATGCTTAATGGGCTAAGGTGTGATCTGCGAATAATTACACGATTCATTGTTTTATATTGACAAAATCTAATACTAAAAAATATCTTTACATACAAATTATTCGGGAGGTATATATATAGTATTGGGGTTGGGTACGATAAGACCGGATCAAAAATAAATTTTTTTGACCATAGACCGGACTGGCGTAGAATATTACGACATTGTTTAAACTTTTTAGAGACCCAGGTGCTCATATAACACAGTTCAACAAATATTTTTGTCAGAAACGAGATTATTATAAAAAACATAAAAGAATGCATCCCCATGATGACCTAATATCATATATGTTTTTCGTTTTTCTCATAATCTTCCGTCTTTGGCTCCTTGATCCGTTTATAACGAAAAATGGCCATTTTTGAACAAATTAACAGATCTAAATATAACTTAAATAGAAATTATTTAAAATTCTTTTTTGCATATTAATCCCTTGTAACTTATATTTTTATTCACAAAGTAGAAAAAAAATTTAATTAACATATCAAGCTCTTAAATCGGCATTTAGATAATACAAAAAATTTCGCGTCTAAACTTAAATACGACACGATATATTATCGGTTTTTAATGAAAATATTATTTGAAGTTTAAATTTAACAATTTAACTATTGTAAAAATGCTAAGATAAAATTTCAATTTCTTTTTGTTTTTGAATCTTTTTTGGTTTTTTAACCCTTATTTTTCAAATTTTTAATGTTTATAGCTGACTAACTCAGTTTTGATTAGAAAACAAAGATTTTGAAAATTTTATGACAAACTTGATCTCTGTAGTTATATTGTAACCATCAAAAATTTGAAAGTTATAGACCGAGCTTCTATCATCTCAAAATGTCAAAAAAATGCCAAAAATCTTTGCCGTCTCGAGACTCAAAAAATTTTATATCAAAAATTTTGGTATTTGATAAGCCTAGCTGTTAAAAGTTTAATAATTTTGAAAATAAATCAGGCAAAATATTATTAATTTGATTTAAAACTTTAACCGCTACTTAATTGTAAATTAATTAATTATGTTTAATTTAATTTTAGAGTTTTTAGGTCGCAAATGTTGTGACATTTGCATTTTAAAAATTTGAATTTACAGTGATATGCCTGCTCAGGCCTACAGCATTGATTAAATCCCACCAATTATATGTCTTCATTGTAAAAGAAAGTTTTTTTCTAATGCAATATTAACATTATTTTCATTGTAGTTACAATTAAAAAAAAGGGTTATTCCCTTAATTAAAAAATAATTTTAATTTACTTAATAAGTTTATTAGAAATATAATACCAATTTTTGCAACATCGAATCCAAAACTTGTATCGTTCGCAAAGGCCTCTCTCAAGGCTCCGCGCTATTTCCTGCGTTATTTAATGGCTATATGAAGATTCCGCCCTCACTAGTCAACATTAATATTGCATCTTATGCAGACGACATTACTCTTTTAACAAGCGGCCCTGAAATTGAATATCAATCAATTTCACTCAGTTACTACTGAATCCCTATAAAAATGTTCTCAGAACGTTGCTTGATCACCCACGGAATTCTCTGTAGCCTTATTCACTACTACGGAATTCTCTGTAACCTTATTCACTACTCATACTCATCAAGTTAATTGCCAAAAATACCATAAAATTCCTGGCGTAATTTTTGATCCCTTATCTACATTTAACAATCATGGTAATACTATATCCGAAAAAGTTAACAGGCGGAACAACCTAATAATAGGATCTACTTTTGGCCAATATAAGGAAACTTTCACAGTAAGTTATAAAGCAATAACTAGGTCGATTCTAAATTGCACTGCCCCCGTCTGGTCCTCTAATATATTTAGCACAAACTTTGCAAAACTGCAACATTCCCAAAATTCCGCTCTTCGCACCATCACAGGTTGCAAGCTCTCTCCGATTGAGAATCTTCACCAAAAAACCAAAATGCTACCCGTACAAGCCCTGTCAGATGTTAGCAGACTAATACCTTGCGTCTTGCTTATCACCATTCTTGTCACGAGCTTCCGCATCATCCTACTCCAGCTAGACAAATGAAAGGAACCCTCTTCTCTCAATGCTTTACCCAATTACAGCTTTTCATTGACAAAATATTCTCAATAAAATGATAATCAAACGTATTTACATCTCTGCATTTAACAATACCAAAGCTAACTATCCGTTTAACATAATTTAAAACGGTCGGCCCCTTCTCATATCCCCCTTAGAAAACACTTTACCCCAGAGTATTTGTTCCCATTTGGCTCAACTCCGGTCTGGATGCCATCTACTTGCAAACTTCAGAACACGTCTGGGCCTAATTTTAAATAATATCTGCTACGACTGCAATGCAAATCAGCATCTAATTACAAAACTGGCTCATATGCCCCAACCGCGGGCCTCTTATTACTTCTATAGAGCTTTGGATCAATCCATCACTAGCGGTCCTCAAGCTTAATCTTTCTACCAACTTCCAACAAATGGGGCATTAAACAACAACAACAATAGATATTAAACTCCTAACTTTTTTATAATATTCTTAATTTGCCATTTTAAATTCATTTTTAAAATTATATTACATCTTTAGACTCTTGTTTTTGAAGTCTAGATTTAACTAAATCATCAATAGCATAGTTAAATGAAAAAAGGTGTTTTCAGTTGTGTATACCTCAGTAAAAACCTTTGTATGAATTTTAAACCTTCCATAGCATAGAGTATTTGTATCTCTAACTGCTTAAATTACTTGGTATATATCATTAGCAAGGTAAATAACCATGTTTTTCCATTATGTTTAAATGTATTATGAATGTTAGCTGTAGCAAACATGTTTTAAGGAGGGAATATTAAAATTTAACTAAGAAAATATACAGGTATTCTGAAGATGTATTACAACAACAAAATTGAGCATCCGGTCAGAAATTAAATAAACAATAGAAAAATAAAATTTTGTGCTTTCATTTTATATACATCAGATTTCTCAATGCCGTTCACTATTGTGAAGAGGCAACAAGAAATAAAATTTTCTATAGTCTTTTTCCGGTAAATTAGAATTTTAATCTTTTTTATTTTTTAACTTCGTCATGTCAACACTCCGGCAGTCGGTATAGCGTCCATCATCTCCGGAGATCCGGAATTTGTTTTATTGAAATTCGCTAGTTAACATTAGCTTATAAGAAATATTGGAGTTTGTATTTCTATAGTCTAAACTTATTTTGTTTAATGAAAGTTGTAGATATATAAGAGCGGCTTTTTATATAATAATTGCATGCACTAACTAGCAAATTTCAAAAAAAAAAACTCCGGCGTTTATGAACTCCTTCTTGATTTTAAAGTTTTTACATGCCTTATTACATGCCAACAATTCCTAGCATTTTCCTCAAATTCTTTATCTATTTAAAATTTTAAAAAAGACGCAACATTTTGTCTTATAAAGCTTGTTTGACTTTATAATTAAACAATGTATATAAAAATTTTGTAAATATCTTATGAATAGCATAAAATATATATAATATTTCAATTTGACAATATAATCAATAAGTCAAATTTAGCAGCCATATTAATTGCATAAGAACTTCAGTATAGATATTAAATTTTTATGGAATCTATGTTAATAGCTGACTTGCAAAGTTCCAAGTTTAAAGGTAATTGGATTTGAATATCATTAGGCGATAAAAAATTTTTTTTTTTTTATTTTTTAAGCCAAATACATTACGTATTTATAATTCACGAGAACGATAATTAAAAATTTAAATTAATTGAAAGTTAAAATAAATTGCGTGAGAGTTATGTAAAGTGTGTCAAAATTGACTTTGTATAGCTATTAAAAACTATTTTTGTTTTTTGTTTCGAAGGTTTATCAAAGGCAAACGAAGTTTTTGTTAATAATTCCAAAAAATTATCATAATGAAGAGCTTTATATCTCTACTTAAGGGAAAAACAGAAACATTTTAAATTTGGGTGTTACTTCACTGATTAATTCAGCTATATGACCAAATGTAATATACGCAACTAATAAAAGTTATAGCTAAGAGATTTAGGTTATTATAACAAAGAATAAAAGGAAAGTTTTATTATGACACAAAATGACATAAAAAGTAAACAAACACAAACGTATTTTATAAAACATAAAATAATAAAAAAAACCAGATGGTTTTGAGGTTTCCCTCAACACCATTCCTCATTTAGGGGCGCCATACCCGTGGCTTTGACTTTTTTTTAGCCCGAATGCAATTATTGCCTACGGGTTAAATAGTAAGATTTACTCGCACGCCGGCGACCTAGGTTTTTAGCCTAAGGTCTTACTTTAGGCATATTGTTTAAGGCCTACTGCCTAAGCAGGCCAGTCAGGAGCTACAAAGTGGTACCACATGTATACTATCCAAAGAAAAAGGCCTCCTATGCACGGATTCGAATTCGCAACTCCTGAGTGTAAGACAGGTAGGTTTGCCACTGATCTATCTGAGCCGACATACTAATAATTATTAAAGTTGATTGATACCCATAGGCCTTAGTATAAAAGTCCATGACATATACATCATAATTATACATATATAAAATATCTCACACCTCACAAATGTGTTACAGAGATTGCTATCCATTTAGAGTGGTTTAATAGTGCGTTGTTTTGAATTAAAGTTAGAGTTATAAAAATGTTTACACTATTTCAAGCGTTAGGTTTTAAATATTTCGGATTAAGATTTAGGTTAGTATCAAACCAAATAATATATTAAACATGTGAGACAAATTAATCATACAAGCTTGCAAAATAAGAGAGCGATTGTAGATTTGCAACAAACTACATTCGCTGGATTCAAGCGATTATGATACATAAAAACTTACCAGCGAAATAATTGAAAATTACGAGTTACAAAATCGGTAATTCGATTTAACCAAACTGTTATCTGAATAAGCTTAAACAATACCTTCCAAAGTGGCAATCTAACAGCCACTGTAAAGCGTAACTCAGTTGTTATTCAAATATTATATAGAAAATCGTCATCGCGGACAAAATTTTGATAGCATATTTTTTTTGTCAATAAAGCATGCTGAATTTATTAAGTATAATGTTTCCTTTAGGCCGTATATATAAATAAAATTTCTCATTTTTTACTATTATTCAGCGTTTTTTGATGTGGTTGTCGAATGTGCCCTAAACCTAATTGTAACTTTTATAAAACAGGTCAACAAATATTTATGTCAGAAACGAGATTATTATGAAAACATAAAAGTATTCATCCCCCCATGATGGCCTAATCTCATATTTGTTTTTCGTTTTTCTAGTTTCTTCCGTCTTTGGCTCCTTAGATCCGTATATAACAAAAAATGACCTTTTTGACCAAATTGACAGATCTAAATATACCCTATAAAGAAAAAATTTAAAAATCTTTTTTGCATATTAAAATTCCTTGTAACTTAATTTTTAATCACAAATAATGGAAAAAAAATTTATTAATATATCAAGCTCTTACATCAACATTTAGATAATACAAAATATTTCGCGTCCAATTTTAAATACGACGCGATATATTATTGGTTTTTAATGAAAATATTATTTGAAGTTCAAATTTAACAGTTTAACTATTGTAAATATGCAAAAATAAAATTTCAATTTGATTTTGTTTTTGAATCTTTTTGGTTTTTTAACCTTTTTTATTAAATATTCAATGTTTATAACAGACTAATTAAGTTTGATTAGGAAAAACGGTAAACGAATTTGATATTCTCTAAGATAGAAGGTTTGATCTCTGTAGTTAACTCATAACTCTCAAAAAATTGTTGATCTGTGTGATAATTTAATGTTATAATAGTCAAGGTTTTCCCTCCCTTTTTGTCAGTAAGGCCGAAATTTTATCCAAGGCTCTGAAAATTTTTTAATAAACAAAATACTTTTGCCCACGTTTTTAGTCTAACGACTATTTATTTTAGTATCAATAGACTTTATTTTTCTTATTAAATCTCCTTAAATAAACATTTTACTTTGGCACACCTGAATTATAATTTCCCCACACGATCCAAGCACACACATAACTGCGCTACGACAGCGCCATTGTAACGCGTCGGTGAAAAATGGATCTTTTATTAGAATGAGAAACAAATACTAAAGTAAGTAAAATGGCATGTTATATATATTAGGTAATGATTTGCATAAGCAGTTGTCCTTTGTAAAGTCGCGACCTTATCATGTCACAGATACTAAGAACTGTTTTTCAGCAATTTTTAGAAATTCAAAAATACGTTTTTTTAGTTATATCAAACTGAATGTTTTTTAGAAAAGAAGCAAAATTTTATAATATAAATTATAAACATATGCAAGATAGCATTTATTGTATTCTTCAAAATAAAAAAAAATTTCTAGCTATAAAACTTTATAAATGACCTCTTAAAGTGGCATCAAATGTGAAAATTCACCTTGCGATATTTTTTCTTTTGCCCTATCTCCGTCAAAAATCACTTCCGGTCGAAAAAAATTTTACAGATTATGAGATGTTCTTAGATACTCCCTCCTTGCAAAATTTCAGCTAAATTAAAAGGGGTATCCCTCACGCACAAGTTGGATTGGAAATGACCGTATTTATATCCCCATGCCAATAAGGTTAATAGATTAAATAAATAAATTAGAGTAAAAAGGCACACCAAAAATGTATTTTTTTTTAAATTTCGGATATCTTCATAGGCCCAGATCAAAATGGAATTTAAAATCGACAATATTAATTTAAAAAAAAGACTTATTTCTAGCTCTGCATTAAACGCCAAACTTCAATTTACAGGAGACCCAGGCTCAATTTATATCAGGTGTCGATTCAATAAAATTTTAAAGTAATTAAACAGATTTTACTTTAGCATTAATCAAATTTAAAAAAATTAATTGAATGGTGGTTGATCGGAAATAAGGAGCTAACAGAAGTCACGAAAATATGACAAATGTATAATCTGCTGCCACTACTACAGCAAAATTTGATTACTGAATTTCTAAAAATATAAAAAAAAAAGGTGTAAATTTGAAAATTCATTATTATATAATGAACGAGTCTCTGGATTATGAGATTGATTCTACAGAAGGATAATTTTACCTGTCTAATTGAATGATCGTTGCGGTGCTAGTTAGTATTTTAAAAAATACAAATAGACTTAAATTCGGTTCATAATTATTTTGCATTTTTATCTTGGCATCAGTGATATAACTAATTAATAATAAATTTTTATTTATTAATATAAGGACTTCTCATCATAAGTAAAAGTCTTTAAAAACAAGTCCTAATCTAGCTAATACACTCATTCTAAAGCTAAAAGATCGTCACGAATTTAGAAAAATGCGCCTTTTTCTTCTTCAAAGGCCTATGTTATACACCTAAGTTAGAATTAAAGTAATTATAAATAAATATGTTGGATTTGGCCTTAACTAATTTAAAACCTCATTATACAACCTGTGCTCTAACTTTAGTGAACACAATACCTGCATGTTATACCTATAAGCCTTAATCCCCTCCGAAACCACTCTCTCTAGACGAGAGAGATGTCTTCTTTCACAACTAAGATCTGGCTTTTGCTACCTACTAGCCGATTTTCGTAACCGCGTCTATGCATCTGACGACATGTGTTACGACTGCAAAAAATCCGCAGACAGCCTACACCACTGGCTTTCATGCCCATCACGTGGCACCCCGATTAATCCATTAGACCTATGGACAAATCCTATTCTAGCCGCCTCTAAGCTCGCTCACACCTCCGAGCCACCTTCATCAATATTGAAAAGTCGCAGTGGTTAACAACAACAACAACAACATAAGCCTTAATTGCTCTAAATGATACCGCGTTTACGCCGTGGAGCTCATGTTCTCTATAGAGAACACGAATGGTATCAAATATATCTCCCCTTATTTCGTGGAACAATAAACAACAACATAAGCCTTAATATTTTAAAATTGTTCAAATGTTAAACCTTCCATACAATTTCAGATAGTGTGTATTTGTATCTGGTTATATCTCTAGCAAGGTAAATAAACATGTTTTTACTAAATATATTAAGAATATTAGCTATACGGATATTAAAGGTCTTAAAGGAAATAAAAAATTTTATATGATTTAGATCATTTGCACGTATTTCAATGAAGATGTATCTCAACAACAAAATTTAATGTCCGGTCGGAAACTAATTAAACGATGGAAAAAAAAATTTATGTCTTTCTTAGATTGTTAAAGCGTTTGTTTAAAAAAAAAATTTAGCCAAAATTCTTTGTAAAATAAAATTTATTTAAATTTTTCTTCTTTATTTCGTTAATTACATCATAAAATGCAATTCCTGTTGGCATCTATTACAAATTATTTTAATTCCATTCAAAATTACACAAAAGACGCATAAAACAATTTTGTCAATATTAGAAGACTTGTTTGACTTTATAACTGGACAATGTTAAAATTTTAGAAATTATTTAACAAATTTTATATATTATATGAAATAACTTTATTATATTATATTTTTTGATTCTATGATCCTGATTACCATTGCAAACTAACAACCACATTAATTGCATAGGAATTTTAGTACAGATATTGAAAACGAAAGATACCACGCAATTTTTTAACATTTTAATTGATGTATAAAGCATTATAAGGTTTATCTAGAAAAATATAGGTAAATGGATTTGGACATCATTAGGAGAATAGGATTGATCTTATAAATTAGCCAATATATCTCAAAAAGTTGATTAATTATTTATAACCATATATAAGACAGCATTAAATAATTTCAGAATAAATATGTTTATCAAAACATTAAGGCATACGTTCTCTTGATTACCTTATCTTAAATATTTTTTAATTTTCGTAGTTTAATCAGCCTTCGGGTCCTTATTCCGTTCATATTAAAAATATGCCAAATTTTATGACAAAATTGGCAGATTTTGCCCATCAAGAATACCCAAAAAATAGCAAATTCAGGAAGCTTATTTCATACAAACCCCTTTAACTTATAATAATTATTCCAAATAAGGAATCAAATTAATTTTTCTGTTTTTTTTTAACTTTTTTTTAATTTTCTATGTCATATCTGACTAATATATTTGTTATTAATCAGCAAAGCCATAAATTAAGCCCAGTATAATGATGAGCTATTAATTAGGGTAAAACTAATAAAAACAAACGTTTTTAATTTAAATGTTATTTAACTAAACTTTAGACGTGTGAAATAGTAACAAAGACAACAATAAAACTTACAGCTTTGCTAAGAGATATAGGTTATACATATAATTAAACTTCACATAAGTGCCTCGCTGCATCAGAAGCGACTTAAACAGGCACGATTCTAAACCCCTTTGGGTAGGGCTGGGGGGGGGGGAGGCTAAAAATTACTTATAATTTTTATTTTTGCCCATCCACCCCCATAAAATTAAATTTGCTTAACCAAAAATCAAAAAATAATTATTTTAAAAATAGTTACGTTACTTAAAAAGTTTTTTCATTCATACCGAAACATCTTATCCGCTAAAGAGATCTTAGTAACACAAATATTATTTTTGTTGTTATTCGATAAAAAAAATATTACATTTGTTACAAATATTGCATCTAATATAAATTTCCTCACTTGAAAATAATTTTTTGTTAAAATATAATTTAGATCCAAAGAAAATGATCGCACACGATGGGGAACGCAATGCCCAGGGAAGGCGGTGTTTAAGTTTTTCTAAGCATAATCGCTGGACACGATGTCCCGTATACACTGTTCTAACCACAGATTGCATCTTGTTGTATTGTCTTGAAATAAATAAAGAAAAATATTTTTTCGATATTTTTTCTTCCCTTCATTAATTTTTTCAACATGATGCAATTAAGTAAGTGAATACGAGACCATCCCAGCTGTTGCCCCATTGGTAGTGTGGTCACTACGACGCCATTGTTTTTTTAAATAAAAACCACTTAAAAATACTAAATTCTTTTTTTTTAAAAAAAATTTTTAAATCTTCAGGTCAAAGGGCCGAAGCGTCGGGGTTATTGACCATATTTATGATCATTATTTTTTGTATTTTTCATTCAAAAATTTATTTTGTTGATTAAAAATACTTAATGATCAATTTCAAGGCAAAACGATTTATGTTTCTAAAACTTTTGATTTAATACACCACTGTGTTTGTTGGAATTTAAACAATTAAGAAATACAAATACATTTGAAGATTTATTTAAAAACTGTTTTGATATATTTTAAATGACAATAATTTATTTATAGATAAAATAAAAACTAACCCTAAAGATTTTTCTGATTTCTATTTATTATCTACTCATAAGTTCGAAAACTATTTAAATATAATTTTTAGTTAATAAGTATTTATTTAATATTATTAATTTTAATAATAGACTTCTTACGATAATAATTAAGATCTCTAAATTATCTTTATAAATTTGATTATCCTTTTTTTTTTAATATATCTAAATTAGAACTTCTTTTAAAGCAATGTTGATAAAAATTTTAGGTGGCAAAAATTTGTTTTTATTAAAAAAACCTAGTTAAATTTTTTTATAATTACGAAGATGCGTTTCCTATTTGATAAAACATTTATTCTATAAGTTTGATGATTCTAAAAATACCGCGTTTTCGTCGTGGAGTCAATAGCTCTATTTTACAGAGACTACAAATGGTATTATGTCTTTTCCCTATATTTTTTGCGACTTTTTTCTGCCTCCCCCCTCAACCCCAAAAGTCCCCCCCCCCCCCAAATTGGAGGTGAAGGTGCATCTCCATTTTTATTGCACTATTATCTAAATAGAAAATAATTACTTCCGTGGCAATATGACCAACGCTGTAAAATCGAATCATCAAACATGTGGAGAAATTTTAGATGGAATTTTTTATCAACAAAGTCTGCTATTGAAATTCAAATAAAAGTATATTTTCTTCCTATATGGCGCACCTTCGTTCAAATAGACTTATAAGTATTGGTGTGGTTGAGACATGCGCAACTATCACAAATGTAACATTATTCAATATTACACAGGTCAACAATTATTGAGAGTTATGAGTTAACTACAGAGATCAAACCTGCCATCATAAGGAATATCAAATCCGTTTACCGTTTTTCCTAATCAAACTTATTTATCCATTTATAAACAGAAAAATTTCAGAAAAAAAGCTTGAAAAACAAAAAAAAATTAAAAACAAAAATAAATTATATTTTTGCATATTTACAATAGTTAAACTGTTAAATTCATATTTCAAATAATATTTTCATTAAAAAACCGATAATATGTTGTCTCGTATTTATGGACGCGAAATATTAAATATTATCTAAATGCCGATGTAAGAGCTTGACATATTAATAAAATTTATTTTTCATTATTTGTGATTTAAAATTTAAGTTACAAGGGATTTCTGTATGCACAAAAGGTTTATAAATTTTTTATTTTTAGGGTATATTTAGATCTAATTTGGCCATAAAAGGCCATTTTTCGTTTTAGATGGATCTAAGGAGCCAAAGACGGAAGAAACTAAGAAAAACAAAAAACATTTATGAGATTAGGCCATCATGGGGATGCGTTCTTTTATGTTTTCAAAAAATTCACGGTTCTGACATTAATATTTGTTGACCTGTGTTATATATTTGGCAAGAGTGTAATATTATATTAAATTCGCATATAGGGTAGACCGGGGCGAAATGAACATATTTTTGCAAAATCGTTGCTGCTGACACATTTTTAATCCAAGAGAAAAAAATGGCTCATTTTATAGATAATTCATTATATTTCATAAAATAATTTGTTTAACCAAAAAAATATAATTCTGTAAAAAGATATTAAACAATGTATAAACCCACTAGTATTAACCATTTCGCTCCATATATAAACACCCATGGGGCAAAATGAAAGTGTGTAAAATTTATTAAATTTACAGCTTTAATTTCAAATAAACCTTATATATTGAAAAATAAATATAGATTTAGATTATTTTATTACTAATTATATCATAATCAATTACCACTGGCCCAAAAATCCCAGCATCAAGGGAGGTGGTAGTGTGACCACTTTAATCCCATTATCTTTAAAATTGTTCATTGCTTTTATGGATAAATGAGATACATGGTTATCCATAATTATAAGTGCCTTTATTTAGAATATAATTAATCAATTTAATGGATCCTTAGTTGAGCATTTAACATATTTTACAAAATGTTTTAAATATCCCACAAACTCTTCTTCTTTCGTCCATCCTGATGAATTGCCACAACCATCACTCACATTAGGACCATTAGTTAAAAATTCCACCTTAAACCTTTTTCTAGGAAAAATGAAATAAGGTGGAATTAATTGCCCAACTGGATTTATTGCAATATTTTTGAGGTAACATTTTATTAAAAATAAGCAAAATTATTATTGCTTTAAACATAAATTTGAAATATTATTTTTTCTTTAATTGAGATTTTCTATATTTTTTCAAATGGATGTGTATGTGAAAAAATATAATGAATCGATAGCTTGTTTAAAGATCTGCAACATATATAAAATATATATATATTGGATAATTTTTGGCAGAGATATATTCATAAATCATTTCACCCCACCAACCATTTCGCCCCGGTCTCCCCTACATGGTCAATTCCACCTCAAATCTACAAACTTTTCTCCTTCAAGTTTCAGTTTTTGCAATTACTACAATGATAAGGTCCTTGGATGCTATTTAAAAACAGAAATTTTTTTTTGAATGGAAGTGATTTTTTGACTGAGATATGAGCAAAATTTTTTTTTATTTTTTTGCAAAAAATTTGAGGCAACGTTGCGCGCATGTATCATTAACAGTATTGTAGAGCTAGAGTCAAATTTTTTTTTAATTTTGAAGATTATAATAAGAGCTACCTTAGATGCATAAAATTGATATAATTTTGATATATATGTGATTTCAAAAGATTGTGACCGGCATTAGTTCTTAAAAAATCAATCAATTTTTTGAACTATTTTTTTGACATAATTATGCCCTTTGCACTGTATTAGAATATGCCAATGTGCCAAATTTGATAGTATTCGAAAAGTAGGATATATGGGCAATTATGTTAGACAATAATAATCTGATTTATTTGATTATTCCTATTATTAAATTTACAATGAAAAGTGAACCTTAAAACCAAAAAAAGTGAAAATCCTTTATGATGTTTTGAAGTTGTTAAACCCTAAAATTGGCTTTTTGCTTTCCGTATTTATAATATCGAAAAACCCTATCACTGACTTTGTATCATAAAACATTTGACTTACGTTGTTGTTGAATCTCAATATTCTAAATAGGCCAAAAATATTTTAATTTACCTTATTTATCAAATTTAACGCTTTTGTGGCTGTTTTATAAAAAATAATGAATGAAAGTAAAAAAAATAATATTTTACAATTAATTTAAGCGTGCTATTTTTTCTAAATTCCTCCCAAAATTTATTTAAATAAATTTAACGAATTTTAAATTTAGACAAGAATAGGTTTTTGAAATAATCTACAATTAATATGAATTTATTCCGGAATCATAAATTTATTTAAATAATGGTATTTTCCGATGAATAAAAAAATTATAAAATAAAAAATCAAAAATATAACTAAATATACAAGAATATGAATCTCTTAGTCATAGTATAATTAAAATTAGAATTTAGAATGGAAAGAATGGAACGGTGTATTCCATGTTTAATTATTATGATTTGATATGGTCAAAATGTTTTTTAAGATGGTGGTATTAGTAATAAGGAAAAAAAAAACAAATATAGAGTCTGTATTTATTACAAAAATATGAACTAAATTTTAAAAGCGCTTAAATTTGTTTTTAATTAAAATAAGCTTATTATTAAATAATTAATTAAATTAAAAATTGTAACTGATTTAAAAAAAATGAATTTAATTAAATAAAAAATGGTGATTATTGATAAAATGTGAAGTCGCTTTATTAAGATGTAATTATAATCAATTTTCCTATTTAATGAATGGGGATTATTTTGTATAGCGAAACTTTCTAAGTTCTTTTAAAATTATTTTGTTTAACATTTAAGATTTGTGGCGTAAGATTTAATGAATGATAGGTTAAAAGGTAGTGTTCTGCTAGAGCAGATTAAAAAAATTCGTTGTTTTTTACAGCTGATTCGTGTTCTTTAGTTATAATATTTAGAAATCGACTAGTTTGACCCATGTAAGAGAAATTACAATCATTACGATTAAATTTATAGATACAATCTTAAAAAACATTTTGACCATATCAAATCATAATAATTAAACATGGAATGCACCGTTCGATTTTTTCCATTCTAAATCCTATACTATGACTAAGAGATTCATATTCTCGAAAATTTAGTTATATTTTTGATTCTTTATATTATAATTTATTTTTTATATACCAAAAAATACCATTATTTAAATAATTTTTAATATTGTTCATCAAACTAAAAAGGGCAATATAAGGTTAACAAATAGCACAGAAATTTTTTATTTCAATTTTTTACACAAAATTCTAAAAAATTGGCAAACTATTGTTTTTATTTTATAAAAAGCCATGGTTTAAAAAATGTTAAGGGAAATGTTATTCAGCGATGTTTTATGAAACCCCTTTGTTGAATTTTAAATTTGGATTGATAGTTTGTCAGAAAGTTGGCTTTGAACGTAGGAGTAAAATACTGAAAATTACCAATTTTTTGAACTAAATTTCCCTTTTCTTCCCAAAATTAACAATAGTATGAATCTAATTAATAAAGCTATAATGGCCTAACGTATTTGCTTCTATGTCTAACTTCTTATGTACAATCAGCTTTGGCACTTTTACATATTTTGATATTGTGTAGGGATCAAATTTTTGTCTAAATAAAAAAATAATTTTTTTGTATTTTATAAAAAGTCATGTCTTTCTCATACTTTTGAGCACATAAATATACTAGCGATTGTATTTCGGCACAAAAAATTTAAACATGTTTTTCGAGTTATATCAAATTTAATATTTTTTTAAAAATTGTAAAATTTTAAAATAAATTATTTAAAATGAATTTTAAAATAATTAACACATGTTAGAGAGCCTTATTGTCCTCTTCAAAATAAAAAAAATAAGTCTCCAGGTATAAAACTTTTTACATAACCTCCCAAAGTTGCATCGAAATTCACCTTGCGATTTTTTTTTTGCCCCTATATTTAGTAAAAAATCACCTTCCGTCAGAAAAAACTTTTAATTATAAAGATAGTCTTTGTATGTAAAATTTCAGCATATAGGAGTACTCCCTGACTTGTTTGATTGAGGTGGAATTGACCATATATATAAAAGAATGCGATTAAGGTTATTAAATTAATTAAATAATTTAGAGTCGAAAGGCGCACCCTAATAAAAATTTTATTTTTTTTTTCATATTTCGGGCATCTTCTTTTGAGCCCATATTTTAAAATTTTAAATTGGAAGAACTTTGCTTAAAAAAGGTTCGTTAAAAACACAATTTAAAATATGTTGTTGTTTATTACCCCATGCGTTGGAACTTGGTAATAAAATTGAGATTGAGGGCAGCTAGAGATGGAGTAATTCAAAGATATATAAATAAGATAGGAGGCCCGAGGTTGGAGAATATGAGCTAGTGTTGTATATTGTCAGATGCTGATTTGCAGTTTTAAACAAACCTTTTTTAAGCAAAGTTCTTCCAATTTAAAATTTTGAAATATGGGCTTAAAAGAAGATGCCCGAAATATGAAAAAAAATAAAATTTTTATTAGGGTGCGCCTTTCCACTCTAATTTATTTAATTAATTTATTAACCTTAATGGCATTCTTTTATATATATGGTCAATTCCACCTCAATCAAACAAGTCAGGGAGTACCCGTATATTTGGCTGAAATTTTACATACAAAGACTATCTTTATATTTAAAAGTTTTTTCTGACGGAAGGTGATTTTTTACTAAATATAGGGGCAAAATAAAAATAAATTCGCAAGGTGAATTTCGATGCAACTTTGGGAGGTTATGTAAAAAGTTTTATACCTGGAGACTTATTTTTTTTATTTTGAAGAGGACAATAAGGCTCTCTAACATGTGTTAATTATTTTAAAAAAAAATTCATTTTAAATAATTTATTTTAAAATTTTACAATTTTTTAAAAAATATTAAATTTGATATAACTCGAAAAACATGTTTTAATTTTTTGTGCCGAAATACAATCGCTAGTATA